>CM052538.1:120997764-121051102 GCA_028533065.1 Trachops cirrhosus
GAGGACACATGGACAAAACTAGGGGGGTTGGAAATGGGAGGGATTGGTGGGTGGGCTGGAATGGGAATAAAGGATAGAAACTGTACTGAATAAACTAAAATAAAAAAATTAATTAAAAAAAAAGTGTTAACATTAAGTAGTAGTAACTTAGGACTCAGCCTGGAACTGTTCCAGTGTAAATTAGTCTAAGCATAAAGGTTTTTTTCTTTTTAAACAGAATCCTTGAAATAAAATTTAAAATTGGTGTCCATTATTAGAAATTATGTTCATGTACACATACACACCTAGTTTCACCTTGGCGAAGCTAACTCGACTTAGGTGGAGGGAGAAGGAATCAGCATACTAAGAGCTGGAGAACTTAACAAGTGACATTTGGTGAGGCCATCACCTGGCCTCAAGAACAATGTCTCCCCAGACAACAGCAACAGTAATAGCCACGATTTCTTGAACACACATGTTCCATGCACTGTGTTGTGTGTTTGACATGTTATTTCAGTCTTCTCTACAGTTGTGATGTACATGTTACCCTAATTTTACTCAGGAGCAAACAGGCTCAAAGCCATTGTCTAGGGCACATAGCTGGTAGTTACCAGAACTGGACCTTCAGCCCAGAGTTTGGCCTTGAGTGCTCTGCCTCCAGTTCTCTGGGGGTTCTGAGGCTACCGAGTATACACCCTTGTTCAGCCCTGAAACCTCCACCCAGAAACACCTTTACAACATCGCATATTAAGCTATCATCTACGTCAGACAGGCTGAAGGAAAAGCAACCACAAGGAGGAATGAATGAGAAGGCAAGGCACTGCTGAGTCAGTTCGCAATCAAAAAATCTGTATTTCAAGATAGTACCTCCGATAAATGGACAGTTCTAAAAAATACTCATTTGAGAATTATGGTGCCACTTTAGCTTACTGATGTTCTTAATGGAAAGTTAGTATAGGGCATGGGGGAAGAAGAAAATATTGTCAGCCCATGATACCTACCTAACTCTAGTTAGGAAACCCTTCATTTGAGTACCTAACTTTCCTTTTGTGAAAGAAGAGGAACTGGAATGAGATGATAACAATGATTGAATGTTTATGAATTCTAAGTTTCCGTCACTATTTAAACAGTATTATCCTGGTCTATTAAAAACAAACAGCTGACAGGTTGTTTCAAATAGACAAACTTCATTCAACAAATGAGTGATTAAATGACCCAGGGGAGTTCATAATTGAATAGTGAATCTTTGTACAGAAATTTCAGATGTTAAAGTCTGTATTGTATATGGTTAGTAAAGTACATCAGTATAGAATGAGACAACCCTGTGAATGACTTTTAAGATTCTATTAGGCTCTGGGGTGATATCCCATTAAGTTCTGTGCAAATAGTCTTCCAGCAGAATAAACTTTTTCAGGAGCCCATGGGAATTGTCCTTAAGTGACCCAGAAAAAAAAAAAAAGCTTTAACCTATTAATAATATCTCCCAATTATACAGATGATTGCTTTGTCCATGGCCAAACTGGGACTGAAATATTAGGCCCTTGACTCAGTCATTTGTGTTCCCCAGACCCAGAAGCCAGAACTCAGAAGAAGCCAAGACAAAGCAGGAATGAGACAGGCAGGCACAAGGCAAGGCTGAGTGGGGGAACCCAGGTGGTTGCATGTAAAATGGCCCATGGAACCCCCTGTTGTATTCACTAAGGGCGATGAAAACCCTGGTGCCTTTGAGAATGTCAACTCATCTAAGAGAATTTTCTTTGAGACAGAAGGAGATCTAATTTTAATCTACGTGAATTGCATTGGTTCAGGGATCAAGCTACTCTGAGGATGGTCCCATCTTTGGCAAGTACATGATCAGCAATTCAGATGTTCCCCAGGCAACTGTCCAACTGTTTTGAAATTCAGATTAAGAATTTACTGCTGAATCATACCGACCACTGACATCCTCGTACTTGCAAGGACAAGGTCCTTCAACTAGTCTGAATTTCCCAACATCCTGGAAACATGAGTTGCTTGCTCAGTGAGGTCATTTTGTACTGTGGGCATGTGACTGTCTATCTGAGTATCTGGCTCAAACCGCTAATAATCTTGCAGCCTTCTGGCACTATATAAGGAAACCACAGACCAAATCCAATGTGGGGCAAAAGGCTGAAAGCTGATTTCCCCTTGGAATCATGGGACTCCTTTAAAATAAGAATCCAGCTGTTGGTCACATCTTGATTTGGTTTATGAGCAACTTGTGCACACTGGTGAGGCCAAGAGTAATGGCATTTGGGCTATATGCCAGGTGAGCAGGGACCAAAAATATCCTATATGCCAAGCCCCATGGCAATAAACAGGCACACACACTTCAACCTTGACGTCAGGAACAAGACAACACGAGAAAGGCCTAGGCTGCTGGCCTGTTAATGTGGTGAGCCAAGAACAACTATTTCAAGAAGGTCCTACCTTCATGCTATACTGAACTTGACTGACTTAAAGGTTCTTAGGTTGGAGGTGATATGAACTAGCAATAGCCTCCTGGAGAGAAGATTCATAAACCCACTTTCTCCTAACCTGGAAACCTAGCTTTTCTGAATGTCTGTAACATACATTAGAGTTGAACATCTTGAGGCCCCACTAATAATAGTGTCATTTGAAATCAATTTTTAATTAAAGTGATTGAACTGTTTGTGGTTTCTATATAGGAATTTTGATCTCTGAATCATGAAACACTTTTCATCATGGTATTTTAACAGCGCCATGGTGGCCTAATTATCTTTTAATAAGAGAAAACTGAGCAGCAAACATTCAAAGGGGACATCACAAGCAATTCCTAGGCAGAGCCCAGTCTAGAACCGGACATTTCTAACTACATATTGATCTTGATCTTTTTGTCTTATTCGATTTCTTTTCTTTCTTTCTTTTCTTTTTTTTAAAGATCCTAGCTAAGCAAAGTTTTAATACATGAGGGAAGAAAAAAACTTGCTCTCATTATTTATACTTTGATTCAATTTCCCATAAAATTAGATAAACTGCGAAAGGCCACTATCTTCACATTCTCCACACAACATACGCTATTACTGTATAGGAGACTATCGTCGTGAAGATTCTGCATAGTCCTGGATACACTCCTTATAATACAATTTTCTCTTCATTTATAGGCTTAGTATTGTCTCTCGTTAATTAGGCCACTGAACAGGAATGTATTTTTTTAAGTAGGTTTTTCCTTAAAGACCCATTTGTACTCCAAGAGCAACAAAACATCCAGGTGTAAATTTTTAAAGTTTATATAGGTTTATGGGAAATTATCCAAATATGAAAGTTGGCATTGGGTCAAATACATCTGTGATTTCTCCTGTATTATTCCTAACTGTTGTCTCTCATAACTGGCTGCCACTATTCCTGAGTAAAACAGAACCCAGAAGCATGGGGCAGGAAGCACGGGGGTAAGGCAGGGGAACCTGGGGAAGAACAGTAGGGGATGGACACGGCACCTAAAGTCCTCAGGACACGCTGAAAGGAAATAGAGAGCTCAGGCTAGTGAGAGCCAAACAAGCCTGGAAGGCAAAACTGTTTAATATGGAACATTCACATCCCTTTTCCAGGTGCATCGCTGACTCTCCGGGGAACTGTTCGTAATTCTCATCGCTCACCACTCATGAGGGCACTGAGCAGCACTCTCCTGCTGGGGAGGGTCCTGACCCTCGTCTCTGGCCCTGCCCTTCCTGAGGCTGGACCAGCCGAACACAGTCCCTGCAGCCCAGGGCCTGCTCTCACCGCTTCCAGTCCTGCTTGCAATTCATATATTTTCAAAAGGAAAAAGACATGTTTAGCAATCTCTGAATGTGAACCCCACCTATGGAGAGCATGCTCTTACCCAGACATCCAGATACTCTCAAGATTTTTCTTCATTTCTGACTCCTCCACCCAAACACTGGTGTTTCTCTAGAATTTCCCGAATTCAGGAAAAAGCTTTGACAACACCAAGACAGCATGGTGACAGGCACTTTAAAATGTTTTGTTAGCAACTAAATTGCCACAGTGTACTCCAGATGATTATAACATTTTTAAAAAATGCATCAAATTTAATCATATATAATTTATAGCCCTAGAGTCAAGGGCCCTGGAAATCCAGAATATCAGCTATGCCTCAAAGTAGCTCTAACGACTGGGACACATGTCACGGAACCTCTCAGCACCTGGCCTCTTCATCTAAAAGTGAGGTCTTAACCTGATAATTCTGTAGTTTTCTTCCAACTCCAAAGTACTCAAATCCTCTAAGAGTAACCTTCAGGGAGAGGAGAGCTAGTTATTCTGATATTATCAGATATTATCAAGCCATTCCTGATGTAGGCTTCATCGTACCTCAAAAGAAATCCTTTTGTAATAACTTAATTATTGTAACTTTCTGAGACAACACTGAGTAAATTTCAGTCCATTTAGAAGCTGCTAGTTCAGTGTAGAATGGCTTCCAGGGGGTTAGGAGGGGAATGTCTTTGTTTTTCTTGCCGGTATTTCCACAGCTGCTAGTTGGACAACTACTGTGATTTCTCATTAAGTTAGGCTGGAATGATTTCCTACTTGCAGAAGACAATTCTGGTTTCTGGACCTCTGAAGGTGTTTAGTATTTTAGGACGATAATGAAGGATAATGAAGGAATGAGATCCACCCCCAGCCCCGCAGTGGCCAGTGATCATCTCCGACTGCCACTCATGGTGGTGCTGCTTTCTGTCACCTTGTGCACTTCCCCACCAGGGAGCACAGGGGAGATGTAACTGCCTGAGTCACAGCGAGGGCGAGCAGGGCCCAGACCCTTCCTACTCCTCACCCTCAACTGCAATAAACAGGGCATGAAATCAGGGTACTTTCACATTACTCACATAACCTTGAAGGTTCCAGAATTGCTCAGGCTTTTGGGCTTTAAGGACTTGTAAAATAAAAACATGAATGTTCTAAAGGTTTTTCTTTAAATATTTTTGAATTAAAACATTCTGGATTCTAGGCATATCCTATATTTATGGGAGAGGGGGCACAAGAATATAAATAGGGAATCCCGCCTGTTTCCTTTTTTCTCTTCTTGCACCTGTGGGTTACTACAGTTACCATCCCAGCCACTGTCATTCCTGCCCCCAGTCCTGGGTGGGGATGGGGAAGAGACCCGCAGAGGCCCTGGCAGCAGGTCCTGGGATGTCTGGGTACCCAGTAAGTTCTCAGGGCTCAGGTAGCTGGAGGATGGTTAAGAAGTGGGTGGGGGCCCTGCAGGTTCTGGGCAAGCACCCTCACCCCATGGATCGGGAAGCTGCTGAGGGCAGGCTAGAGTAGGGCCCCAGGAAAAGGACCCTAGTTGTCCAGGTTAAAGGCAGCACTGCTGCATTCCATTTTAACCGAAATAAGCTAGGTCTTTAAGCCTCTTTAAAGGCACCAAATACTAAAAAGGCTGTTAGGTTTTCTGCACTTTCACACATACAGCAGGTACGCACGCATGGAGGGGTCGGACGTCTGCCTCACGGTACCACTCGGTGCTGCCCCCATGAGTCAGCAGAAGGGGGCACAGACAGCTCCTCTGAATGATAAATTGTCTGAAGAACTCAGAAAACCTAAGGCTTCAGGGCGGAGCATATTTCGGGAAGCTTATCAGTTGGTTCCCATCTTTTTAAAAAAAATTTTTATTTACCTTTATTTTTATTTATTAAACTAAAAACCATTTTAACTCATGGAATCTGAAGTCTTAAACAAGTCTACCGAAGTATGTAATAGGGCATACTCTCCTTCCACAAGCAGGGCCTCAGGAATCTGCAAGAGACATTTCAGCCCAGTGGGTGGAGTGGAGTGTGAAGAGGGTGCAGGGATTTATTCATGGCACATGAATGATTTGGGTCATTGACATGCTTGCTCCCAAGGGCACAGTCTGCCCCACCAGCACAACTGCAACAGAATTTGCATTTAGCAGAAGGGTTTTCAACAAGTCAAAAGTTTTGTCCTGATTTTTGTGCTTAGGTTGTTTCTTTATAAAATCCCATCCCATCTTGCTCTATGAAGTAGAACAAGCTCATACTAAGGAGAAATGTAAATGGTGCATTTTATTTCTCAAACTCTACCCAGGCAGACTCTGGCACCAAGGCAGGAAGTTTCCAGCAATAAAGACTAACTTTCGCCCTCCTGCTGCTGCACCGAAACTGAGCCTTAAATTGTGTCTGTCCCATGTGGGCTGACAGGGGAGGCTTTCATAAGCTTGAGCGTACACAAGATTACATGTTGTGAGTGTTGGGAGGACCAGCTTCAGGTTGTGATATCAGCTGTCTGTTTTCAACCCTTCAAGGACTAAGGAAGTTTTCCTGGCACGACAGACCTGAGCAACATTACATGTTCCAGCAGGTTCCTGGTTTCATGCTGCCAGGGTGGTGGCACAAGTTGTTTGAGGCCTTACACAGAGGGAGCAAGAAACCAGCTGCACCTCTAAAAGGCTCCCTGGTCTTACCGTCATGAAAGCGGCATGTAGAGGTACTCCCCACACACATGACAGGTAAAAAAGAACTATGTCTGAGGCAGAGTAGAGTCGTGGGTTTTTAATTTGATTTTTTTTTTAGATGGCTGAAGATACAAATGCTTTAAGAATGTCAGCAGAAGAGAGGTGCCCCAGGCCCTGCCTGGCCTGTCACCTGCTCCACTTTCAGAACTTCGGAGATTTCTGTGAAATTATACCTAGAGAGATTTAGTTCCCTTCTCTAAAACGTGCAAATGATCTGTCAGATGGATATGCTTAAGTAATTCCTCAGGACAGTAAATAAATTGATCAGAGCAAGAGAAGGCAAAATGAAACTAAGTAAAGTGAAGGGAAAGGTACAAACTGTGTGCCTCAGTGTGTAAATTAAATTCGAACAAGAATGCTGGAGCTCATTACATGGACCTATGCTACACACCAGAGATACAAAGACAAACCCATCCCTATTTCTAACATCCAGTCAATATATAAGACACATCACCACAGGCAGTCCAACTGCACTCCATACCCTGTCACATCGGATTCACTTTAACTTTCTGAATGTCTAAACTTGTGAGACTCTCCCCTCCTGTTCCAGGTGTAAGGTAACTCAGCTCAGTTACCTAGAGTTGTGGCAACATCAAATATTAAGGCTGAGTGGATTTTCAAGCTCTTCTAATCTAATCTTCCATGAGCGGTTGTGTGCCTTGTCCAACACACGCAGCTGGCAGGTGGCAGTGCTGGAAGCAGAATTTGGGCTCTGCATTCCCAGCGAAGTGTCTACCAGCTTTTACTACCTTCCTGATGACTTTTTAAGTCAAGAGGCATTTCTTGTTCTCCTATACAAGGAGGAAGAGGCTTATTTTGGAATGCTTTAAAGGGCTTGGTTAAAATGGAATGTTACATGCCGATATACAGCCTGGGCTTGCATTTCCTAGGTCAAAGGGATCACAGACTCAGGTTATTCACCACTAGAGGGCACTCATATTTTCCTAGTTCATTCAAAAAGGCTTCCAAATACTGCCTGCAAGTAAAGTCTATCAACACGATGGCATTTTCTATCAGTAGTAAAAGGCAAATGGCCATTTTTCCAAACTATACTGACTCTGGGCATAGGTGTCTAAGTGTATGTGTATATGCATATACATACACATGTTACGATTAATATATGTTTGGTATAGTTAAGGTTACTATTTTAGATTCAAGCCTGGTATTTTCTCAAAGGACTCTTTTATTTACTGCTTTCAAGTGGTAAGCAAATTTTTGAAGGAAAAATTAACTTAAAAGTCAACTTACCTGAGGACCACTCACACAAAACCCAGTGGGCTCCTGCCCAAACCTGCAGGCCCACAGTGTTCTAAGCAAGTCATGCTTGTTATTGGAACCCTTGGATACTTTGATTTAAAAGGGAGAAGAGAAGAAAAGGAGAGCATTCCTGTTTCAAAGGGAGATGAATAGAAGCCAGGTGATTTCTTTAACCCTCTAGCTTATATTTCTCATGGCCTTACTCTGATCATGCGGAGAATTCCTGGAGACTCATACCTGGAGCCAGGACAACCCATTCTCTCCATGAGGACCAAGACTTCCTGCTTGCATTATTAGATTCTAAAAAAGGCTATTTCATATACTTAAAAGAAGTTAAATTAACATATAACAGTTATTATCTATTACTACCATAGAACTGTGCGAAAAACATGAAAATCTTAAGAATAGTCTTTGTAAAGAAAGGTGGGGTGTTTCTGCAAAGCACCTGCCTCTCTAGCTGTCAGGTTTGAGTTGATGATTAGCGTTCTGGAGTCTAGATTCTGCTAAATTGTTTTCCTGCCCCATGGCACTTATGGCACTTACCTGATAAAAGACTAGCTTGAGTTTTGCCAAGTACTGTGGAAAACCTGGCTCACAGCACTGAAAAAGGATACATCCAATTCACTCTGGAAAAGAGAAAAGGGTGCGAGGATGAGAATGAGATGCTGGGACACCAGGCACTTAGCAGTTAGCAGCAGCTCTGTCCACACCCCTGGAAGCAGGCGGAAGAGGCTACTCTGTGAGCAGAAGCGTGAGTGGAAAGCCCTGAGTTTGGGGTTGTGATTTTAAAAACATACGCTGCCATTTGGAGGAATTTTATAGGCCAGAACAATTATCTTTAGAACACAGAGGGGATAAACTATCTCAGCCTTTACAGATGATAGGTAATTTGTTTTGACAGGTTTATCAAAAACCTTAATAATGTGTATACCCTTTGAATCCATCAATTTTATCCCTAGAAGTTTATCTTAAGGAAATAATTAGATAACAGCACAACAATGTGTGATAGGATATTCAGGGTTATGTTCACAGTAGCAAATTATTGAAAACAAGGGGGACTAGCTAAAAAATTATAGCAGATACACAAATGATGATGTCAATATATAAGTAATGACACACTGCTGAAAAATAAAGCAAGTTATAAAGTGGTAAATACAGCGTCACCCTGTGCACGTCTGCACACGCGGAGGTCGAGGCAGGCAGTCAGTCACAGACACACATGAAGCTCGAGAGGAATGCACCTGACAGTGTGCACCAGGAAGTGAGGGCCTTACAGATCTCCCCTTCCCATTTGCTTAGAAGTATTTTTAAAAGTAAACAGTTAAATTCATCTTGGAAAGGACTTAAGGCCTGCCGCGCGCAGCACTGCCAGCACTTCCGCAGCAACAGCCCTCAGCTCTTGCGAAGCTGCTTCTGCTACCCGCTACCCGGGTCGGCTTTTGGTTTTGACACGTGATGCTGAGACGCTTCTTTCAGCCCAGACAGCAGCATGAGACAGATCTCCAAATGTAAGATTTGGAAACTCTAAGATTAAAAATAGTCCCAGAAAGAATGTTGAAAACTCAGAAACCTAAAAGGATGACAAGGCATTCTCCGTGAGCGGGACAGTTTCTATTTTCTTTCCTATAGTACTCTTTCCCCTCCTCTTTCTCTTCTTTTTGTTTCTCCTGTCATCCTGAACTGGGTCCTCCAAGTCCTATATAATCACCAGGTTTAAATTAAATTCTAAACTTTACTTCTGTGGTTTATGTGGTCACTGACGCTCCCTAGAATTACAGCTGGAATTCAACAACATGCTATTTATGCTCAGTTACTGAATATGATAATAATAATTTTAAAAACCTTAGCAATGATAGTGCTTGCAGCCACTCTTTATTCTCCCAGGTTCAAAACATTGCCAATTTGGGAAATTACATTCTTCTTGATAGGTGTTCCCTTAAAGTGGTTAATCACAGCCAGCTCTGAGTCACAGACCCTGACTCGCAACCAGTCTGTGCTGAGCGGGGAGAGGGGTGTCCGGAGGTGGGCAGGAGCGAGTTATGCTGCCCAATATGGTAACCACCAGGCTCATGTGGTGACTTAAATTAGTTAAAATTAAATAAAAGTAAAGTTCCTCGTTTACACGGATCACATTTTAAGTGTTCAAGAGTCACATATGGCTAGTGCCTACTACATTGGACAGCACAGGTAAAGAACATTTCTAGAACTACTGAAAAGTTCTCTTGGATACTGTTGGTCTGTCCAAGCAATCAATACAGAGATGGATTTTAAAGCCAACTTCAGTGTTCTGTCCCCTCAAAGCCAGTCTTCGGAATGGCCAACTTCCAGGTTTGGGGGGCACCAATCCCCTCCTACTTAGAGACACTATCGTGGCACAGAGGCCACCAGGCAGCTTCCCAGCTGCAACATTGGAATTAGGAAGTAGCTGACAGTAAGCCTCATGCATTAAGGCAGTGGTTCTCAGATAAGCACGGATCAGAATCACCTGCACAGCTTATTAAAACAGCATCAACCCAGCATCTCTGAGTCAAAAGACTGGGGTGGGTCCAAAATTTTTATTTCTTACCAGTTCCTAGCTGATGCTTATGCTGCTCGTCCAGGGACCACACTGAGATCCTCTGCACGGAGGCAAAGCAGACAGGCTAACTGATTGTTCTGTGAAGGAGTTTGCCAAATGTTACTTCCGGCATTTGGAATTATACTGATGATAACATTTTTTTAAAAAATTTTATTTATTTATTTTTATAGAAAGGGGAAGGGAGGGAGAAAGAGAGGGAGAGAAACACTGATGTGAAAGAGAAACATCAGCTGGTTGCCTCTCGTACATGCCCCAACCAGGGACTGAACCTGCAACCCAGACATGTGCCCTGACTGGGAATCAAACCGGCGACCTTTTGTTTTATGGGATGACACCCAACCAAGCCACACCAGTCAGGGCAAGATATAACTCCTTAACATGGGTTTTGCCCTTAGCAGGCTTTAGTGCACTCAATGTTACTAACTATGAGTTCCACTCACTGTCGCAGGAAGAAGCAGGTTGGAAACAAGGCCTTCCTGATCATTTTATTTAAAAGCAAAATGAAATAAACAAAACAACTTTTAAAAATCAGCTTGTGCCACTACTACTTCTCAAGAATATCTAACCAAGGCAGAGGAAGGCCTATGGTAGCAGAGTAAAATTGCTTCACTGATACTTTGTATAAAGACTATTGATTTCAAACTACAAAGCTAAAGTCAGCAAGAGAGTGTGGTACTGGCAGAAGGATAAACACACAGATCATTGGAACAGAACTGAAAGTCCAGAAATAAACTCTTATATTTATGGTCAATTGATTTTTGATAAAGGTGCCAAGACAATTCAGTGGGGGAAAAGAACAGTCTTTTCAACAAATGGTGTTGGCACAATTGGATATCCACATACAAAAGAATGAAGTTAGACCCTACTTCACATCATATACAAAGATTACTCATAATGGATCAAAGACCCAAGTAGGAGCTAACACTATAAAACTCTCAGAAGACAGAAGTGAGCCTTAATGAACATAAGCAACAGCAACAACAAAATTAATTAACTGAATTTCATCAAAATAAAAACTTATTGTACTTCAAAGGACACCATCAAGAAAATGAAAAGAAAACCACTAAATTGGAGAAAATATTTCTAAATCAGATATCTGATAGAAGACTTGTATTCCGAATATAGAAAGAACTCTTACAACCCAACAATAAAAAGACAATGCAATTGAAAAATGGGCAAAGGATTTAAACAGACATTTCTTCAAAAAAGATATACAGATGGACAATAAACACATAAAAAGATTCTCAACATTTTATCCATTAGTGAAACACAAATCAAAATTTCAATTGATTAGCCTCTATACCACTTTACCCACTAGGATGGCTATAATAAAAAAAGACACATAATAAGTTTTGGTGAGGATGTGAAGAAATGAAAACTTTCATACATTGTTGATGGAAATTTAAATCATGCAGCCACTTTGGAAAAGTTTGGCAGTTCATCAAAATGGTTTAAAAATTTTTAAAAAAATTTTCAATTAGTCATCATTAAATATTATATTAGTTTCAGGTGTACAGCATAGTGGCTAGACATTCCTATAACTTACAAAGTGATCACCCTGGTGAGCCCAGTACCTGCCTGGCACCACACATAGTCACTACAACATTAGTTACTATTCCCCATGCTGTACTTTATATTTATATCCCCACAGTTATTTTGCAACAACCAATTTGCATTTCTTAACCCCTTCCCTCCTTTCACCTAGCTCCCTTACTCCCATCCCATCTGGCAACCATCAGTTTGTTCTTTGTATCTGTGAGACTGTTTGTTTTGTTTGTTCATTTATTTTGTTTTTTAAATTCCACACGTAAGTGAAATCATATGGTATTTGTCTTTCTCTGTTTGACTTATTTCACTTAGCATAATACCCTCTAGGTCTACATATATTATTGCAAATGGTAAAATGTCATTTTTTTTTATGGCTGAGTAATATTTCATTGTATATATGTACCACATCTTCTTTATCCAATCATCTATTGATGGGCACTTAGGTTGCTTCCATATCTTTGCTACTGCAAAAATGCTGCAATGAACATAAGCATGCATATATCTTTTTGAATTGGTGTTTTGGATTTCTTCAGATAAATACCCAGAAGTGGGATTGCCGGGTCATATGGTAGGTAGTTCTATTTTTAACTTTCTGAGGAACCTCTATAGCAGCAGTTCAAAATGTTAAACATGGAGTTACCGTGTCATCCAGCAATCCCTTTCCTAGGTACAAGATAACTAAAAACATGATTCTACAAAAAAAATGTGCTCATAAATGTTCATAGCAGCATTATTCCTTAATACCCAAAAAGTATAAATAGCCCAAATGCCCACCAATTGATGAATGGATGAACAAAATGTGGTATATCTGTACAGTGAAATACTATTTGGCAATATAAAGGAAACAATTACTCATACATGCTACAACATTGATGAATCTTGAAAACATTATGCTAAGCAAAAGCAGCCAGTCACAAAAGACCACCTATTGCACAATTTTATTTATACAAAATGTCTAGAACAGGCAGACTTATAGAGAAAGAAAGCAGATTGGTGCTTAGGGCCTGGAGCAGGTGGTGATGGATAACTGGGAGGGAAAAGCTAATGGCTATGGTATTTCCTTTTGGGGCGATGAAATATTCTAAAACTGATTGTGGTGACAGATGCACCACTCTGGATACCAAAAACTCAATACTTAAGTGGGTGAACTGTATGGTATGTAAGTTATATTTCAATACAGTTGCCTTTCATTTTGTTTTTTTTTTAAGGACTATTGGAAAGGAACTCATGCATTCCTTAAGAGGAGTAAAAGGAGTTGGTTTTGACCTTGAAAGCAAGGGTTTGGGTATAAGTGATTTAAATTAAAAAGAGTCCTAGTATTCTACAAGGGGAAGCGGAAGAAAGAAGAACAGAGAGCAAATTAGATAGCAAAATCTCTTAATTGAGAGAAAGATCTAAGAGGCTCTTAGTCTTGTAGAAATGGTTCTTTACAAAGAATTAAGGCATGCATAGTTTTATAACACTTTGCATGAGTCGGAGGCAAAGGTAAAGAAAATCTGCCATCATTTGAATTTTAACTTTTACATATTAAAGCTCTGTATTAACACATATTCTTGATAGAGACCTATTTCTGAGAGACTGGCCTCAGGGCAAAGCCATTTTTTAGTCATGAGTCTTACCACTCGACTGAAGTACTCATCTAAAACTTCCACAAAGTTATGGATAAATTCATAAATCGCCATCTCATTCTGAAATAAAAAGGGAAGGATGCAGTCAGTCAGTTTTAGAGTGGCCCATGTATAAACCAGACCTGAGCTGCCCAGTCAGCAACCAGGCTCTAGAGCATGCAGCTTGATTTGCAGATAATAATGGAAGCAAAGTAGCTTCCCACAGACAAGTCTCCAGAATAGTTTTATGACTCACTTGTTTAACATAAGTTTATTAAGAGGAGAAAACCTTAACCTCTAAAATTTTTTAATGTGCATGATGAATCTAGCTGGACTGAAATCGGGCTGAGTCCAGTGCTCAGAACCCTGAGCTCTAGTCCCTGACTTCATCAACCACTGGTTGAAGCAGTTTCTCAGGTTCTGCATGCCATCACTTTTCCATCTGTGAAGATGGGGAAACCACCTCAAAGTCTGCTTCACCGATGAAAAGCTGAGATTTCAAAGTTTTTTAGATCTTAAACACCCTTTCAGAGATTCCATGGCCATAGGTGCTATTGATCTGGGACTGACATTTCTGAAAAGGTAAACTAAAATCTGAGGAAATGTAATTATAACACAATCATGTGCAGTTTGCCTTGCTTTGGATATGTCAGCCTGTGCTTAATTCCACAACTGACTGGCCACTACACTGGAGAAGCTGCCCCATGCGCCACACATGACAATAGCAGGGTGCTAGGACTACTCGGGCTGAGGAAGGCTTTCTGTGGTTTTGTACTTCTCCACAAGCTGTTTATCTAATCCAATAAAAATCCTAGGTATTTCTCTTCCACACAGCTTTCTGTAGCCTTGATACAAACCAAAATCCTTCAGCCCTGGCCAGGTAGCTCAGTGGGTTAGAGCATTGTCCTGATATGCCAAGGCTGTGGGTTCAATCTCCGGTTAGGGTATACATAAGAATCAACCAATGAATGCACAGATGGATGGAGCAACAAGTCAATGTTTCTGTCTCTCAGATCATACGAAATGAAATTTAAAAAACTTTTTTAAATTTTAATTGTTGTTCAAGTACAGTTTTTTGCCTTTTACCCCCATCCTAGCCCACTCCCCTAAAACAAAATTTTTAAGAAATTGGAAAAAAATCAACATAAATCTAAAGGAGGCAAGTAGGGAAGTAAATGTCAATGTAAGGAGAAATAAAAATCAGACTGTTATGCCTATTTTTTGCATCTTCCATAGGCTCTTCTATTTTCTTACCTCAGTGTCATTAACTCCAACCACAATGAAGAGAGCAGCATACTGCCGATATATCAGCTTAAAATCCTTATATTCAATGAAAGAGCACTGGACAAAACACAATTAGATATTAATTGCTATGGTTGACAGGGATTTCTTCAAAATGGCATGCATAATTTTTAGGTTCTCTGTCAAGGTTTTGAGTATCTGTCAAGACATTCCTAGAAATACCCAACATTAAAATGTTACCCATCTTTGCTGGTTGCGCCTCCTCACAACGTTCAGCAGACTACTTGGAAGCCTTCCCAGTGGGAGGTGAAAAGTCTGCGCGTTCACGCAGGTTCCTGCCTGTGCTGCTTCTCTTTCCTTTGCTTGGTTCTGTGTGGGACTCAGCAGGCAAAGCTACTAAATAATCAGCTATTTAGACACCCTCCAATATGAAAATAAATCAAAACGACAAAATTTTCTTCTTTCCACCTCCCTTAGGCTGTTTTGGAAGCAGTTAGGGATTTAGTTTTGTCTTATTTAACAGTCACTGGAGAGCCAAATATATGTAGCATACACACACAGAAAAAAAAAAAACGAAACGCAACTCAATTTCTTTTTCCTAGACGCACAGAAAGAATCAATGTAGACTCTTTATATAAATTATTTAAAGATGGCTTTTGTGTGGCAATGCTAGACAAAATCTCTCATTGTAAACATTGCTTCCTATGAATTAATAACTAGCTTACCACCACTGACTTATGGATAAAACAGCTCCCTTCCCATTTATCTGTCTCCTACAGTCACTGTACAAAGAGTAATGGGAAGGCAGTGGGTGGACAGGAACTGGGGAGCAGACTGAGGCAGAGCCTGCCCTTCCTTTGGCCTTTTGGGTGTGCCTGACCAAACGTGCTTGAGCGCCAGCTGTATGGCCTTTTGCACTGAACATGTTGCTCTTGGGTGCCCGGATGCACCTGGGAATGAAGCTGCAAGTTTTGATCATGGAATTTCTTCCATGGGAAAGCCACCTGACAAACTATAAAATGGAGAGATATGAGGCTTTTATTTAAAATTAGGATAAATGTAATAAGTACCAGACCATTCTTCAGCTTCTGGCTCACTGTAGAGCCAGTGTGACTTCTAGTCAGTCGGATCTTCCAAAGAACCACAACCTATTTGAACAAACTAAGGAACATTTTTCAAAGTCTCTCAGGAGTTTCTGACATTAAAAAATATATATTAAAGGACCTTTGTGGATAAAATAAAAACTAAGCTGAGATTGGGCTACTCTGGTGCCTGATTATGCCAAAATCCCAGTGGGTTTCTATTAAAGTCTAAAATAATTTAGAATGCTTCAAAAATATCTAACAGTATATTCATTCCAAAGCACATATTTCAAAGGATAACCTATCAGTGAGAAAGGTGTTTGGAATCATGGAGCTGAAATTACGGGAAGATTCAAACGTGAATCTTCTGGAGCGTGTTTTATCTTCAAGTCGTGGCTACTTACACAGCCCTTTAATGGTTTCTGTTTCCTCTGACAACTACACGAGGCAGTTTGTGCAACAGCAGGCCAAAGTAGTAATTCAAAGAAGACTCTTGAGATGTTCCGACTGGAAAATCAATTCAGAAGCCAAGGGAAACACAGTTCCAACGTGTTAACTTCTGAAGCACTGATGTAGCTTAATATGTTATGACTGAGTGGTTCCCACAGGCAGCCGTTCTATGTAGGTAGTGAAATGGAGAATTGGCAAAAGAATGGGTGTTTTAAACAAGCTTTCTGATTTTGCCTCAGTTTGTTTAGTGATTTCCAATGAGTTCAAAGTTTAGGACCCAGATTAGGTAATTCTTCAATTAAAGTTCTTTGTAAAAACAAACTCAGCTTTAAAAATTCCTATTTATTATTCTTTTAATGATTTAATTTAACCTCAATTTTGGCAGAATAAATGGATTTATTGTTACATTTTTTAACATCCATTTTTCCTATCTGCATAATAAAATAAGACAGGTGGAAACCAAGTTTGTTTTTAAATCACTAGTTCCCGTATTCTGTGGGTGGTACAGTCACAGAAATGGTAAGCAGAAAGAACTGCACCCCACATGAGAACCGCACTGCTATCCTCTGGCACAAAGTGGGTCTTTAGTGTTTGCCTCTGTACTGGTCACCTGGCCTTCAGCGTTTGGCTTAAAGAAAGCCACCTGCTACAGGTACTCCTAAGAGTTCCAAGGGCTGAATCCATAAAAACAAATAAAGAAGTTATGTCTACTGGCAGGTATACATTTGAGTTGTCATTTCTACCCTGCATTGAGACAAATATGCTGACCTAAATATGAAGCCAAGACTGCTCCTGGCTTTCTTTGTTTTTATTTTCCTTAAGGAGATGTAAGGAGAGCTATGCTTCAGTTTTCATTTCACTTCACTTGCTATTTTCCCTAATAGCAGTTGCAAGAATGAAGTTCAAAGAAAACGATGGTCCTTGAGACACAGTAGTAACAGATTTGCCCCTGTTGAGTGCAGAGATAAGAGAGAGAATCAGAAACTTACTTGTTCATTGGATCGAGAGAGACAGCTCTTTATAACTTCTGTTTCCAGAAGTGTACGCTTATTGATCTCCACATGTTCGTAGTACTTAGAGAGTCGGGTCTGCCCTTGTTTATTCACCATGAGGAAAAATTTTATCATTTTTTTTCCTGGCCAGTGTTTTTCCAAATGTAGGTCAAAAGTTATGGCAAGGTGTGTCTCTAACTAGAACCTGAAGGAAGAAAGAACAACAGAAGGGCAAGATCAAATTTCTCAAAGAATCATATTAAATGTGTTCAATGAAGTAAAAAAGTGTCTTCTGATATCACTGGTTTTCACTATATGAACTCAATGAAGTTTTACCAAATAATTAAACATAAATGGTTATTAGTTATCTTCCAAAATATTTTTAAGTATCCACAGTACCTCTACTCATATCATTTGCATCAATTCATCAATCTTGTTGGACACCAACTATGTGCTAAGAACCAGAAGAATATGGAGATGAAGAAGTAATGATTTCTGATCTTCACACCTAGTAAAGGTGCTGGATAGGTAAATGATGGCAATTCAAGGTGATGAGTTGTAACCGGTACACAGAAGGGAAGGACAAGGAACATGGCAGGAGAGTTGGGAATGGCTTCCCAAAGAAGGGATACTTAAAAAGTCCTTAAATAATGATCTAGAGGAAATGACGCTGAGGCAGAGAAAATGGGTGTAAAGCTCTGGAAAGTTCACTGAGTGTAGTTCAGGGTGCAGGAAGAATAGTCACAGGAAATTGAGTTGCTCATACAAGGTGAAATTGGCTTTAGAAGTCATGCTCAGGAATATGACCTTTATTTTATGGACGATGGAGACAAGGCCTACGTAGGGAAGGTTTTCCTTCCTGAGTGCTGGAAGCAGTGGTCATAATAGCAACTATCTGTCAAAGTCCTCTAACAAGGCTGTGTAACAAGTCCTATAAGGCCTTGTACTAAGCAATTTACATGTTATTTAACTTTCACAATTCTCTGAGGCAGGTACTTCTGTTAAGCCCATTTAAAGGACAAGCACATTGAAGGTGAGGGATGTTAAAGACACTCAGAGTCCCTGAATTACTTTGTGTCAGAGGCAAGCTGCAGCTTAGAGGACTAGTGTGTATGGATGGGCCTGTGATGGCTCCAAACTCATCCTCATCACTCAGGGGTCCATGCTTGTGGTTTTGTTTCCAAGTCAGCTGTACAGAATCTCACATTTCTTTTATAGATTAATATAGATTTTTAAACACAGATTTTGAAATAATCAATTGCAAAAAAGCACAACATTGACCGATGGCCAGTCCGTCTTTTGTCATGAGCATCTAAGCTGCCTCAATGGAACATCTGACAATATCATAGTCACATTTTGTAGTATGTGCAAAACCAGTGCAAAACACCAAGACTAACAATACCTCTTAAATAAACTTTTAAAATTTAGAATAAGTTTACCAAAAAGTTGTAGCAGATTATGGGGATAATACTTGGACCGTTTCATATCATTTTTTTCATTCCCAGCTCATCTCTTATTTCCTCAGCTCTACCAGACAGGTGGCTGTGTCACAACAATCCAAGGAGAAATTGCCAGGCCCAGTCTGGCAACGGTTGGGGTTGCTGTGTCTATTCAGTGTGCAGAGCAGGATGTTATCGAGACCAGCTCAGCAGGGATATGACAGCTGTGCCATGGGGGAGGCTGTGGTCATTCACTCTCTTTTCCAGGAAGATAAACTCACTACCATAGGTGGGATTGCAACATATTCTATGTTGTTTAATTATCTGGTATTATGCACTGCTGTTTTTTAAAAAATATTGATTTCAGAGAGAGAGGGGGACAGAAAGAGAAACATCAGTTTGTTGTCCCACTAATTTATGCATTCATTGGTTGATTCTTGTATGTGCCCTGACCAGGGATCGAACCCGAAACCTTGGCATATCAGGTTGACACTCTGGCCAGCTGAGCGATCCAGCCAGGGCCACGTGCTGTTTTTATTCTCTTCACAAATTATTGCCAGTAAATTAAGGCAAGTAACTAGTAAATTAAGATTACCATCCTCTTTTATTTCTTTTCAACAGTTATTTTAAAACCGTATTTATGAAAGTTGGAAATTACAATTCTATACCCTGGATTTCAACTGCCAGATAAAAGAAAAAAATATTGTCTCAAAGGAATTCATGTCTAACCCTTTCCCTTTAAATGCCCTGGTTGCATTAAGTGGTAAAATAAGATGTAAAATGATACCATTGAGATGTTACACCAAGGGATCAAATTGGTTTCTACCTTACAAGCAGGGCATTCCTTCCTACTGACTTTAAGAGTGAGGACAACAAACAAGGATGTGGTGAACTGATACTCATTTGGGTTCAAGTCTTGAAAATAGGAGCTGAAGGCATCTAAAGACCTGAATACAACACTATTTTTGCATACTTATAAACAATTATACAATATATAACTGTAGAATTACACATTGGTAATAAAATAAATACACAAAATTATAAATTATTTGTAATATAAAATATATGCCAAAATATACAATGCAGAAACTCAGAACAAGTATATATTTTAGAAGTGAAGATGAATGTTTAAAGCATTTATTTGGCTTACTAATCATCAGGGAGGAGGGAGACCAAATAATTATGAAACTGAGGTAGGGCAATAAGGAATAAGTTCAGACAAGTGCTGGGAGTGGTGAGGGAGCAGGTATGAACTTCCTCTCCTTATAAACTCTCTGCATTCAATAACACACAAGGTTGGGAAAGACATTTTGATAGTCAGGAAGTTAGATTCCACACCCAAGAGCCTGTGTGAATGTGCAAAGAAAAAGGAAACCTCACTGGGGAAAGTGTTCATTACATAAAGATTGCAAGGCTACATAAAGGCCAAGACTGGGGAGTTAGGTAGATTCACAGTAGTATGTGAACAAATCAGTGCCCCAGGATCCTATGTGATACACACTTAATGCCTAGAGAAAAGAGAGACTGGGGAGATGGAAGTACCTATGGAATTGGGAAGTTTTCAAATTTCTGATGGTATATCTCTGGGATTTAGAACTGGAAGTCTTGCACTGACCAGTGTGGCTCAATTGGCTGGGCAATATCCCACAAAGCAAGAAGTTGCCAGTTTGATTCCTGGTGAGGGCACATGCCGGGATTACAGGTTCCGTTCCGTTCCAGGTTGGGGCATGTACGAGGGGCAACTGATCAATGTTTTTCTCTCAAATCAGTTTCTTTCCCTCTCTCTCATTCCAAAAAATGGAAAAAAAAAAAAAGCCCTGGCTGGTGTGGCTCATTGGATTGAGCACGGGCCTGCGGACTGAAAGGTCACTGGTTCCATTCCTGGTCAGGCTCATGCCTGGGTTGCTAGTCAGGCCTTCAGCTGGGGGTATAAGAGAGACCACCAATCTATGTTTCCCTCACACATGTGTCTCTCCTTTTTCTCCTTCCTTTACCCTCTCTCTAAAAAGTCATAATATAAATAAATAAAATCTTAAAAAACCTTGCGTAGGGTAAAAAACAAAAACAAACCCAAAACTGAAAGTCTTTATACAATAGATTATCGTATCCAAAGATGACAACCAGATTTCAGTTTGGGTGCCAACTGTGACTAACTGTACTCACTGCTTTGGGCACTGTGTTGGGAAGGATCTGGAACTGTTGTCAGGTTCAGAAGAAAAGAATGCCATGGGCAATTAGTAATGTCAGTCATGGGTTAGAAAGCAGGGTGTGGCGACACATGCACCTATCCGTCATCCCTGCTGTGCACTCCCTTCGTTCTGCTGATGGGAAACTGACCATCTGAGATGTGAAGTCCTGAATTCTGGTCTCCTGACTCATAATATAATGCTGTATTTAATTTGTCACACTGCCTCTTTGCCTCACTCGGTGTGCTAAGTGTTATTAAATATTCATTTAGGCTTAATAAACATCAATGTCAGGTAGCTTTGGGAATGATCAAGTCAATGTTCTCTTTTCTAATGCCATTGCACAATTAATTTGGGAAATATCAAACAATTCTCTGCAGGAAAACAGTACGAAGTTACTAGAAATGAAAATGGTATTCGATGATGGCTAACATCCTTTCTGGTTCTAAATGCTTTCTACATATCCCTAAATTGTACCTCTCTCTCTTTTTCTCACTCTAAAGTAATATCAGAGAAAAACATGTTGATTTGCTTCATTTAAATGATTGAAATAAACCTCCAAAGTTAAAAGCAAATTTCCACCAAGGAAATGTATAGTATTCAAACAATATAATAGTCAAAAGCTTGTGTGGCTCTACTGCTTATTGGTTTTGTGAACCTGCGCAAGTTACATAATCTTTTTGGACTCAGTCTGAAGTACCATGGGAAAAATAACCCACCAGCACCTGGTGGGTTCTGAGGGTTAGAGGAGTAAGTAAGTAATGTAAAGTCCTCAGAACCTGCTCGGCAGCTGGCACATAATGAGCGCCATGTAGGTAAGTGTTGGTCAATGTCATTATGACAGGACAGCGCCCTTTCCTCAGTAAGGCCTTTCCTGCTTATGCCAACCCTTTTGTTCTAACCACAAAAAGCCGGTCATCCTTTCTTTGAACTCATCACTGTATCTTATAAAGCCTGCCACCCTATATCAGCAATTTTCAACTTGTGGGCTGCAGCAGGCACACTGGTGAGTCACTAGGACTTTTAAAACATGCTGTACCTTACGATCTAGGCAGCACCACTGATGTGTTTTCCATTAGACTGTCAAATAAAAATATGACAACAGTGAGCACAACAATAGCCATCCAGTGTGAGTGAATCAAAATTATACCTTTTTTTTTTTCAGATTGGCAAAAGATATATTTTTGGTGTGCTGCAGAATTTTAGTAATTAGCTTGTGTGCCATGAGATGAAAAAGGTTGAAAATCACTGTGCTTGAGTGATTTTCATTTTTTTATTGTGATTGTAAGAGAGGTATTTTATACTGTGACCTATATATAGGAACATGTATTATCTGAAAAAAAAGTTCACAAAACAGTGCTTACCCATACTGTACATATTGCACTCCAGTATTTTCTTTGACATTTCATTTTGTAAAAACTGGAGCTGTGTGGGATTTGGGTTACAAAGATGTATGGATTTTTTAAAATCCAGCAAATGTACTTTAAAGATTCGTGCACTTATTATATGTAAATTTTTTAAAAGATTTAATTTATTTATTTTTAGAGAGAGGGAAAGGGAGGGAGAAAGAAAGGGGCAAAAGCAGCAATATGAGAGAAAACCATCAATCAGTTCCCTTTTGTATGCACCTCAACTGGGGACCAAACCTGCAACCCTGGCATGTGCCCTGACCCAGAATCAAACCTGTGACCTTTCACTTTGTGGGATGACACCCAACCAACTGAGCCACACTGTTCAGGATGTTTTATTATATGTACATTTTATAAAAAGAAACTAATATTCTAGTTAATGATATAAATGTTGAAGTATTTGGAGGAAGTGTATTGACATCTATACTTTATTTTGAAATGAACTGAAAACTAAGATAAATTGATGGATAGATGGATGGTTAGATATATGATAAAGTAAGTACAGTAAAATATTTATAGTAGAATGTAGGTGGAGTATATGGGAATTCACTTTGAAATTCATATATATTATATAATTTATGATATAAATGTTACATATGTAATATGTTTATATATATAATTAGTGGTTCCTTAAATGAAGTGTTAAATAAACACTAACTTGATGTATTTTCACCATAAAATAAATATGCAGACTCTATAGTAGATTAGAAAAATGTAGATAAAATAATGTTAAGTCACAATATCAGAAAACTAAATTCTATACTCACATGGATTACAAGTACGTAGAAGGAACATCTAAATAGCTAAAGATTAAAAAGACTGGATAGAACCCTGGCTGAGTGGAGTGTTGTCCCATACACTAAAAGGTTGAGGGTTCGATTCCTGGACACATACCTAGGTTGTGGGTTCAATCCCTGGTCTAGGCGTGTATGGGAGGCAACCAATAGATGTTTCTCTCACATTGATGTTTCTCTCTCTCTCTCTCAACCCCCTTCCCCTTTCTAAAATCAATAAACATATCCTTGGGTGAGAATTAAAAAAGAGAGAGACCAGACAGAAATCATACAAAAACAACAAGAAATAAAACAAGCAAGAAAGAAAAAGAGACCAGACAGATGAACCTTGAAAACATTATGCTAAGTGAAAGAAGCCAGTCACCAGTACAATATATTACATGATTCAATTTACATAGAATGTCCAGAATAGGCAAATCTACAGAGACAGCCAAGTAGATTAAAGGTTGCCAGGGGATGGAGGTTCAAAGGGCGAGGGCTAAGAGGCGGAGATTCTGGCGATAGTTGTACAAACATGTGAATATACGAGAGTACAGAAGCCACTGAATCGTAAACTTTGAATGGGTGAGTTGTATGGTATGTAAATTATATCTTGTAAAGCTCTTTTAAAAAAGAGATAGGTGGACCAGACAACCAGGAAGAGCTTCCAATGCCTAAGCTAGAATTATTTGAACAACAAATAACATCCTAGATTATAAACCTTAACAGGAAGACAAGCAACACAATTAAAAAATGAACAACAGATCTGAAAATACATCTGAACAAAGAGGATACATGAATGGCTAATAAGCACTTGTAAAGATGTTCAACATCATTACTTTTTAGTAAAATGCCAATTAAAACCACTACTATCTCACACCCACTTGAATGTCTATAATTAAAAAGGCAGAAAATAAGTGCTGGCCAGGAAATGGAGACACTGGAACCCGCATACAGTGCTGGTGGGAATGTAAATGTTATAGCTATTTCGGAAAACAAATTGCCAGTTTGTTAAAAAGTTAAACACAAATTTATCATATTATCCAGCAACTCTACTCCTACATATATACCCAAGAACAGAAAAGACTTGAACATGAATGTTCATAGAAGTATTATTCATAATAGCCCCAAAGTGGAAACAACCCAAATGTACATCAGCTAATGAAAAGATAAACAAAATATGGTATATCTATATACAATGGAAAACAATTCAGCAATAAAAAGGAACAAAATACTGCTACATACTGTGAAGAATAGATGAATCTTGAAAACATTGATAAGTAAAAGAAGTCAGTTGCAAAATTCTACCTATTGTATAATTCCATTAATATGAAATATCCAGAAAAGGCAAATCTATAGGTAGAAATTATACTGCTGGTCACCTACGGCCAGGAGAGGGAAGTTTGGAGCAAACTGGGCATGGGATTTCTTTCTGGGATGATGTAAATCTTTCAACACTAGATTGTGGATTTGTACAACTATAAATTTACTAAAAATCATTCGTTATTTATGTACATTGTACAGAGTTCAGAGCTAGCATGAAATATAAGCAGGATACTAAGCAGAAAAGCAGAAAAGGAAGGAATTATAATGATAAGCAGAAGAGAAAGGAATTATACCAAAATGTTTCTTCCTTAAACCTAGATGGTAGGACTAGGGGCAATTTTTATTCTCAATCCTTACTTTATTACCCAAGTTTTAAGAAGTGTGTTACTTTAAAAAATTTTTTTATTTATTGATTATTTTAGACAGAACGGAGAGAGTGTGAGAGACAGAGAGAAACAGAGAGAGAAATAACAATTTTGATGCTTCCATTGGTTGATTCCTGTATGTGCCCTGACCGGAGGGCGAACTGGCAAACTTGGTGTGCTGAGACAACACTCTAATCAACTGCACTGCCAGGTCAGGGCCACAGTTGTGTTACTTTTTTACTTTTAATGCCACACACAAAAAATTTGTTTAAAAATTGAGCTATATTATATAACTTTGCAAAGTTATTCAACTAAAAAATGTTTACTTTGAATAATGAAGCTGTTGTTTCATTTCTTGTGGCATTTCTAAATGTCATATTTCTTTAAAATATATATTGTTTTTCAAAATGAATGTGCTGAGAGCATCAATTAGTATGGCCCAAACACAGGAACTATGGAAATAGATACTGCTAGGTTCTGTTTGCCACCATATCAATTCATTCCATTGGCCTCATGAGCTCTTTCTGAACTTCCCCATACTTCCATGAGAGGAAACCACAGATCAGTAACAGATTTTCATCTAATTTGGAGCACTTAACTCAGAGTTTGTAATATGTTATATACTCTTTTTTTTTTTCTTGGACACTAAAACAATTTGTGTCTTTGCTTCAGTATTTAGCAGAATTCCACATTGATTCAGTCTCCTCATCTGTCACCTGGGAATGACAGCTGCCTTGCAGACTTACTGGGAGCACTGGGGGAGATTCAGGGAAAGTAAAGCACTCAACAGAGTCCCCTTGTCCCTCCTCCTCCTCCCCAGTGTGAGCCAGATATTCTTCCTAACAGATTCTTCCTATTGCAGTTCTACTGAAATGTGACTTCAAGAAACTTGCCATCCATTCTGCCTTTCTTTTCATCTTTTCTCCTAACCCTTGTCCCTATTTGTCTATCTAAACCTCTCCTCTACAATTCAGGGTACAGTTTCAGTAGCTTCAGCTGAGACTTTTACTGCTGTTAAATCTCTGCATCACTCAAATATTTCAACATTTGATTAATCTGGCATTAAACACATTTATATGTATACTGCTTTATTTTTTACTCAAATACTTTTTAAGTAGCCAAAACCCATTAAAACCTTAAATTTCAATCAAATTCAGGATTTGTGGAAATCCCGAACCTATAGGTTCTGCAGAAAAATTAGGAGAATGCTTTGAGAATAACCCTTAACAGTACATCTGAAAATCTCTAAAGCTTCATGTATCTCTCAGATCTTGATCTAAAGCCATTTTGGTGAATTTATTAAAAAGTCTAATTAAATTCTGGTCCAAAACACAATGTAAGTATCCAAATAAGTATGGTTATTTGTAACTTTAAAACATAAAAAAATAAAGCAGAGACAAGCTGGAATTTTTACTGAAAAGGTAATACTGATGTATTTTTGCACATGTTGAAGTATCAGATTTCCTATCCTAAATTATGGGGGAGGGCGGTGAATGGAAAAATTTTTAAGGTTTTTACTAGGAACATGAGTAAGTCAGGGGGGAAGAAAAATAGTATTTCAAAAATTGAGGATAAGGAATTTATATCCTATTAATAGACCATGACATTGTCTATTTGAAAGTGCTTGTTTTATTTTTGTTCGTTAGTCATCTGTGTGTGAAAGTGTACGCGTGTGTGTGGAGTGGGGGGGATGGAGGGATTGAGAAGAGTCTGGCCGCCTGTCATTTGCCAGAGAGGTACCGACTCTCAGGCTTGGTGGCGGTGGGAGGCATGCACAGCTTAAAGACACAAACTGCTAGTGGTGGGGTTCACACCTGTTATCGTTATTGGGTACCTCACCTTCCACTCTTCTGAGGATGGAAAAGCTGCTTTGGGGCAAGCAACTGTACTCAGCCTTCATGATCACAAAGAATGGAGATTCCATGTATCTTTCCAAACCACATTACATTTTTTTCTTCTAAAATTATCTTTCTTTTATTTGGTTTTAGAATCAGGTAATTTACTTTGAAATTTAAAATAGGGAACTAAATTTTTTACTTTAACACACCATGGGCATGGGTTAGAAATAGAGAAGAAATAGCCCTGTATGGGTACTCTTATTCTAAATTATTTGGTTAAATTTAGCCACACAAATTAAAAATTTGTGCTTAATGACTGAAAATCTTCATTGAATTTTTGGTTTAAAATGACACCCAGTATCTTAGTTTTAAAGAAGCAATGGGACCTGAGATTTAGAAATCTCCTGGCTGGGATACTCCAGGATTTGACACTGTGATGTTACAATGTATCAATACAGAGAAACTACAGGATGGAACGAGGATTACTATTTAACACTTCCTATTCCTATAAAACGGTGAATCAAGTTTTCCCCTCAAATTAGCAACTACTTCAAACCAGATGTTCTGGATTGAGATAAATTAACTTCTGAACTTCTTAAAATTTATAAGGATTTTTATTAATTCTTGTTGGACATCTGATTTCCCATAAAAACTGTTAAAGACATATAAAGATAGATTTTTCTTATACATTTTTCCCTCTTCTGAAGAGTAGTGAGTGACTCGGTAGTATCGCATTACAATTCAAATGACAGGCTTATAAAGTACTCTTATAGAGTCAAATACAATGTTACAGATTTTAAATTCAAATTAAACTAAAGGAATTTAAAATTAAAATTTGATATGCTGATGGCTCCTATAGTTTTGTGTCAAACAAAGAAGAAACAAATAAGTAAACAAAACCTCATGGGGTGCAGAGGAATCTCACTTTACACAGAATATATCTTTAAGAAGTCAAATATAAATTGAAAATTTAAGTGCTATGCTGAAATTATGAAAAATGTTTATATAAAATAATCACTCCATAATTTATCTGAAGTTAATTTGTTTCAACATTATAAAGCCTTTTATCCTAATGTTCACATTACCTGGGGGGGAAATTAGATATCATGTGATTTTTTTTTCATTAAAAAAACATACAAGAAAATAATACTATGAAACTAGAGCTATGCATTAAAAGTATAAAAATCTTCCTAAAGTGTGTCCTGAGTTAAAATCAAGCACTACTAAAAGCTACATTAATATTTTTGGAGCCTGAAGATATCGCATGGAAGACTACGGCTCCAATAACAAATTCTCTTTGCAGATCATCACTCTAAAGGAAGCAATGAAACAAAATTATATTAAACCTCAATTTGGGGATCAGTTTACTTACCCAACAGGATCTTTTTTGTTAGTGACATGGCCACAGCTAACTCTAATTCAAGTAATTAAAGCTCCCAGTGTTTGATGGTGGTCGTGAAAGACCTCCACTGCTACAACCTGAAAGGCAGTATTCACTCTGTCATAACGTGTGCGAACATGACCAAATACACCAATTCATGAAGAGAGATAAGAATGGTAGAAAACACTTACACAGAGCTTACTAAACAGCCAGGTGCTGTTTTGAACACTTTACCTCTATTCATTTAATCATCATAATAGCTCTACGAGTTAAGAGACTGTTTTTATCTTTACTTTATAGATACGAAACTTAGTCACTTGCCAAAGGTCGCTCAGTAAAATGGTGGAGGAAGGACCCAATTTCTGCGGCCTGATGCTGGCACTGGGCTCTCACCTCTGCCCTTTGGCTCCAGGTTTGCTTCAAGACTCTAGTCATTCAGTGATGGCTGTAACAACGTGGACGCACAGTTTCACTGCCGGTCACTAGTGGTGTAAACCTAGCTCTGACTTTCTATACAAAAGCGTTTACTGGTTAATATGGATATTTTGGCAGTTCAGTCTTGGCTCTGCAGCATAATACACAAGGCGCGATTCTATCACACTATTTACTTTTAGCTGATCTCAACATGGAGCCTAAAATGCCTCAGAAGTGGCTCAATCAGATACTATAAAACTTTAAGACAGTAGAGTCCCTACCACTAAATTTACCACACTTTCTTTAACATTTGTGATTAGACCTAAACTTCCAAAATTCTTATGTCTGATTTGCCCTTAGTGAGTTCAACTAATCTCCTTTGCTAGTTCCAATAAATAAAACATACCCAGCAAATGCTGTCCAAGGCTAGTTTGCAGACACATATCTGAATTTAGTATCATTCTTGTTCAGATCAGATGTCGCGGTAAAGGCAGAGCCTTTCAGGTGGCCTGCTTGGCTGCCCTTTGCTAGGAGCCTTTCTGGTTTTCTCAGTTTCACGATAAAGTGTAGCAACATGTTACAGCTTCTGCTGAAACTGTACATGGGAGATTCAAGTTGTCAGACAGAAGCCTGCCCGACTGTTGCCCAGAGGATATTCATACTTAAACTTAGACTCATTTATACCTCACAATCCTTGAATAGAACCCCCTCCGAAAAAAAGCCACAATAACTAGTAGTAGTCAAATAAAAAATATTTCAACAATAGGATTATAAGAAATAACTTTAGGTTAAATACAGGCAATATAAATTCTAAAACGCCTAGAGTATACAGAGGCAAGAAAGGCAGCAGAGTAATTTTGTGATCTCCCAGAATCTTCTTGTGAAAATGGTAAGAACAGCTAAGGGCATGTTCTCAACATCTTTACCAAAAAAAAACTAGGTAAAAAACATCGCCTGGAAATCTAGAATAGTGATTTCTTGAAGGCTGTGCCGTGGCGCGTGTGTGGCTAGAAGTGTTAAAACATGCAATACCTGACTCTTTAGTCAGGGGCACTGACCTCTTTTCCCTTACATTGTCAAATAAAAAATGACAACAGCCAACATAACAATTGCCGTCCATTGCATCAAAATTATACCTATTTTTTGTCAGATCAGCAACAAATATATATTTGGTGTGCCACACAATTTTAATGATTAGTTCCTGTGTGCCATGAGATGAAAAAGGTTGAAAACTGGCACTCTAGAACACTAACAGGTAGGATCAAACTACTCTTAGCGACAAGAAGGGGGTGACCACAACTGTGCTGCCAGAATGAAGGTCCGAAAAGGTGGAACTGTAAGGGTCAAAAGAGCCAAGAAACCCAGAAATCAACAAGTCATCAATCAAAGAAAGCCCCCTGACCCTTGAAGTGAGAACCACATGGTGGGCACTGAGAGGATGACCCACAGGGTCCCTTCTGCCAATGAGTGCAAGGAAAGATCTGGTCTCAAACCCTAAAGGCCTGGAAACACCCAGCAGAACCTCTTTTATAGAAGAATAGACCCCGCATGGGGAGAAAATGTCGGGGGTTGAACACAATACATGTGTTAAAAGACAGCTAGCTAGCAGCTCAGGCTGATAATAGTTGGTCAGGACGATATTCACAGATTACTGAAATTGAGACCATGAGACATTATGTGCTGCCTGGTGGGATACATTAGGAAGTATACTGAATCCCCAATAGCAAGTATTTTTGCCAAAAAACTTAATACCTGAGTCAAACCCAGCCTCTCTACCTAACTCCTAGTTTACAGAAAATATAGAAGGGAAAGGAATACACTAAATAACACAAGAAAAATACAATCAGCCAAATGTGGGAAATTCTACAGGATAAATTAACCTTGTCTCCTTAACAAAAAAATAGCTTGATGATGGGGAGTGAGGGAAAAGCAAATCAAAAAGAACCAAAGACATACCAGCTAAAGGAAATATGCAGATTTTGTTTGGACCAGGCATTAGACTGAATAAAGGAATAACTATTAATTTTGTAAGTGTGATACCACTATTGTGGTATTTTTTAAAAGGCCCTAATCTGTTTAAGATACTATTCTAAGGTATCTTTAGCTTGGCAAGTAATGCTAGGGGTACAGCTCCCCCTTTTGAGTTGAAAATTTATGGACAAGAGGTTATCATTGAAATTAAGTGGTGGCAGGCATGTCCCAGGAATAAATGCAAGGACGTGACCCTGTGACAGATGAATATGTGATGATGGCAAACAGCGGGCAGCAGAACAACACTGGAATTGTGGCATTAGGAAGAAGTAGTATCATCATGTGTCCATCAGAGAAATCAGCTGCACATGTCCCTTCTCCAAAGGGCCTTGTTTACTATGAAAAACGGGCTGCATACATTTTCATATCAAACTTTTTGTTAAATATATTTTTTGTCAGTCAAAAAAATCCTGTTGGGCTCTCGCTGGGGCACACCCATGTCTTTCTTTCTTCTCAGGTATGCATCTTTCCCTCCCCTGCTAAAATCTAAGGGTCCCCACAAGACTTCCAACCAGGGGAGCCATGGATAGTGGCAGCTCGACCCAGGCTACCCCCCTCAACCTGTCTCCCAGGCCCCTTTTTCTCTTACTTTTCAATGAGCTAAGAGCAGCCCTGACGTGGCTCACATCTTTCCTGCAACATTTCTAGGGAGCCATAGCAGAGCACTGTGTGGGCTCTCCCCTGCTGCTTCTTCTGTCCTAAACCCTTCCTTTGTTTCACTGTCCCCAGCTGTAATAATGGTGCTCTCAAAAAAGCATCTATGCACAATTTAAAGTATGGAGTCACTATAGTAAAACCCATAAAACAAGGAAAAGACAATAATAGTTATTTTTTAAAAATTTTCTTTATTGATATTTTTAAAGAGACAGAGAAGGGGGAGAAAGAGAAACACCAATTTGTTGTTCCATTTATTTATGCATTCTTGTATGTGTCCTGACCCTGGATTGAACCCGCCATCTTGGTGTATCAGGATGGTGCTCTAACCAACTGAGCTAGATGGCCAGGACATCAATAAGAGTCATTTTTAAATACTCTTAAAAATTCCTCAATTTTTCTGTGGGGCAATTGTCATGTACTTTAGGTTAGTCTATTAACAGAAAGACAAAACTAAAGGTGAGCTTATTTGAAAATATGTTGTCATTAAAAATAAGTTTTTGTAAATTTTTTTCAAGTTTAAATCATTCTCAAAAGAGAAAACTGTAGGTGACACAGATTTTCCAGGCAAGGCATCTGTGTATGGTATCATTCTTTTGAACATTCTCCCCTGTTGCGCCGACAGGAGACAAACCACATTTCCAAGATTGTTAAATTATTACCTAGGAAAGTTTTGGCAATTTTCCATTCAGTCACATTTTCCAGTCATTTGGTTCTCATGTTTATAGACCTAGTTGTTCAGTTTGAGCCATTGTCCAGGAGGGACTCAGCTCCAGGCAATTCTTTGTTTTATTTCCTTCAATTTTGACATCTCGGTGAGTTAGCTATTATACAACATTATCACAGCCTACTGCTTTCTGACTCATAGTGCCCATGAGACAATTCAGGAATGAACTTGGACTAGAATTTTATATAGCATGCTGAGTTTCCTAAAGGTTTTGGTGCCTATTTGTCTATAATCTCTGAAGATCCTTTTCCTTTTCTTTACCACACAATATATTATTTGAATAGTTCAAGTGCCCTGCAATGTATTTCTACAATTTTCTTAGCCACTGGCAACTACTGTAATGAGAATTAGATATCTGATCTTATTTGGCAGGTCAAACCATGGCGCTGATCAAAGCTAACTCCTCCTTTTTTGTTCCATCTGCATTATACAGCTTGCTTCCTTCCTTTTTGAACACATGCCAGCTCTTCTCAAAGATCTTCCTCTAGGCTCTAAAATTCATTTGTTCTCTGTATTTATAAATGTAAACACTACATAATTTTCCCAAGTGACTGAATCACCTCAAACTACCTAAAAGGCCCTGGCCAGGGAGCTCAGTTGGAGTGTTGTCCCTATACGCCAAGGTTGTGGTTCAATTCCTGGTCAGAGCACATATGAAAAAACAACCAATCAATATATCAAGAAGTGGAACAAATCGCTGTTTTCCTCTCTCTGCCTGCCTCCCCTCTTCCTCTCTCTTTCTAAAATCAATTAAAAAAAAAACTACCTAAAAAGGATTTCAAAAGTACAGATGATGTGGTGAAATTCTGTAAGGTGTACAAATGTCTAATCACTATGTTGTATATTTGAAACTAATATTACATGTCAACAATTAAAAATAAAATTAAAAAAGACAAAATAAATTAGACAAGAAAAAGTGCATATAATTTGGGAACCACAAACAGCAATATTGAACCTATGGTAGGGCAGCAGCAGTCGGAATAGTGAAGGGAGACTTTATTTCTTGTTTCCAAATGCATACACACACTCACTGATGTAAGAGTAGGCAACACTTTCTGTTCTACTTAGGGGCTGCAGAAGTGACCTAGAACTCTTATCTCAGCTTTCTCTCCTCCCCATGGAGGTATGCATACTTGTCACAACTTTTTCAGATGACGCAGAAAGATGACTAAATTACCTAAGTGTTTGTGAACCAGTCTGAGCTCTTTGTTAGAAGGATGTCAGGTACAAAGTTAGCTGGATATCAGGTAAGTAATTACAGGACATCATATAGTTCTCAAAGGCAGAGTCAAACTCTTTGTACACCGGGTTTTATAAAAATCAGGAAGAAAGCATCTGAGTGTTAACTATTTTGAACTTATTTAAAAGCCTGGACTTCCTTAACAAATCTTTGCAGTTAGGGGTGTTCAAACTTTTGGCGTCTCTGGGCCACACCAGAAGAAGAATTGTCTTGGGCCACACCAGAAGAAGAATTGTCTTGGGCCACACATTAAATACACAAACACTAACAAAAACAAAAACAATCTCATAATGTTTTAAGTAAATTTATGGTTTTGTGTTGGGCTGCATTCAGAGTCATCCTGGGCCCCGAGTTGGACACTCCTGGACATAATAATGTATACATAATATACAACAAGTCCCTTTTTGATCAGAAAGAATAAGCACACAGGTGTTAAGATTAGCTAATAGAAAAGGAAAAAAACAGCTAAAATTCTAAATTGATTAAAGACATAAATAGGCATTCATGAAAATCATCAGTAGTATACTTAAACTGAGAGAATCAATGGAAGTGGAGTAGGGATGGACAGACAGAAGAAAGGACAGAACAAACAGCAAGCTTCAAGCATGAGACTGAAGAGGAAATGACTCAGCCACAGTGTAGGGAGGGAGTTTCAGGTAGGTGAGTTGTAGGTGATAATATGCCTGGGAAAGCTCCTGATCTACAGAAGACAAGATTCTAGGAGCTCATTGCAGAGCATCCTCAGGAGTCATGGGCACGAAGCACAATGGCAAGACTGTAAAACATATTTTCCCAATAAAGGAGAAAATCTTGGTATCTTTTACTTTTAATACTTGGGGTAGTTCTGGTCATTGAACTATAAGAGATAACTGGTATAGTGGTAGCAAAAACTAATAAAAAATGATTGAGGGGAAGGAAAATATTCATATCAGTTTAGTCTAAATTTAAGTTATTCATCGAATATTTATTGGGGATCTCACTGTCCCAGACACTGGAGGTACTGCTTTGAACAAGAGGGCATGGGTGCTCCCCTCTAGGAAGCAATCCTGCAGACAAAGACTATATGATCTGGGAAAAACATGGCCAAAGCTTGCATTGACATTAATAAAAATATTAATTAAAGTGATGTAGACATGGTCAAAAAGAATTCTTCAAATAGGGAGCACAGTAGAAATTTTAAGGGATCGTTTTAAGACAGATTTGGACATATCAAGGAAGGCAGGGTGGTTCATGTTAAGTAATTTGCCTAAAACTAGACTGGAAAGTCTGTGAGGGCAGGAATTATGTCTGTTTGGGTCACAGTGGATCATCAGGGACTAGCAAAATAGTAGCCAATGAAGAAATTTAAAAAGAATAAATAAATGAGTGAAGCAAAGACCTGCAGTACCTGCTATGCGCAGGTGCTAGTAAGAGTTTCACTGACCAGTATATAGACAATTTAAATACTGTAGTAAGTAACAGGAAATGAACATGAGTACTATTAGGGTGGGGTTTCTAAATAATTCAGAGATTTGGAAAGCTTCTTGGAGGAATTAATACTTGGCCCGAGTTTTGAAGGAAGAAGGAATGGAAAAGCATTGGGCACAACATGTGTTAAATTCCTATAGAACAAAACATCATTATGCATTTGAGGAACCAAGAACAGTGCAGTTTGGCTGGAGAGAAGAATGGGGTGACATGATGGTGTGATGATAGATTAGGTGATAGGAGCATCTAGAATCTGAAGGATCTTTATATGCTGTGATAAAATTTGGGCTTTGTTTTAAATCTGGTGATCACTAAAGATTTTAGGCAGGGAGTGACAGGATCAGATCTGCCTTTTGAAGATCACTAAGGCCATCAGTGGTACTGGGAGGTAGAAGAATAGAGGTGGGAAGGTTTAAACTAAGACATGAATGAAGATAATGGAATTAAGATATGAAAGATTTTACTGAGAAAGAGATTGAATGTGGGTGGTGAGGGAAAGGGACCAGAATGACTGCCAGGTCTCAGGTTTGGATGTAGTGCCACTTAAGACAGATAACAGAAGAGGAGTAGAGATTTTTGGTTTTCTGCAGGTAAAAGGGGATGAAAAAACAATTATACATCTAGTCTTTACTTGAATTTGAGGTACCAGTTGGAAATATAAGTGTGCAAGTTCTGCTTCATTTGATGCCCACATCGTGGAAGTCAATCACACTCTCTCACAAATGTTTCTTATTGTATATAGGTCTTGAGGTAGCATGGGATTTCTGAAATTTTGTGTGCTAAGAGTCCCCTCAAAAAGGAACAAGGGGCCTCATAAGCAGGTTGAATGTTAGTCGTTTTAAAATGGAGAAATAGTCTTTAATTAATACTGTAACCTAAGACCTAATTTCATTTATAAATAAAATATGGCAGTATGGGTAACAAGTCCAATCCGTTTTCTAAACCATAACAGGAGAGCAGACATGATAGAACAAGATGTATTACTTTATCTCCTTGAAATTACACTGAGCAGGAGCATTTGAGATCTTGCTCCCAGCCATGTATTTGTCAGCTTGGTGGAAATAAACTCTTAGAGAAATTCAAAAAGAAATAAAGAAAAAGAAATTATACCCTGAGTGGTCATATATATTCCATAGTAAAAATTTTATTTGTAGTAGAGAAGAAAAATGTAAAAATGCAATTTTATATGCAATTTTATTGCACAGCTGTAATTATTAAACCTTTTTCTTACTATGTTGTTAAATGTTATTTTTGTTCTATTTTTTCAACTAAATGGTTATTAGTTATATTAACTGACAGGAACTTACTAGTTCATTAAGGATGTTTTCTGGCAATCTCATTACATAAGAACACACACTATAGTACTTAAGATTAACCTTGTCTTTTATGTGTATATTATATTCGCTCAAACAACATTGAATGACCCAAGAAAACATATTTAGCCCTTCATCTGGAATTCTAAATTGTATTCACGATGCATTTTTAAATTTCCATCAAAAGATTCTGGTATGAATTAAGTACTTGTAAGTTCATTCACTTATAAAACATCAAATTGTTAGTCTAACCAGTCCCCTTCAAAGTGATCTTTCTCCTTCTACCCACCATTTAAAGATCTAAACTTTCTTCTTTTTTCACACTGTCCTGGGACAGAATGGACCACTTCAGAAGCTTCTGAGGCTAATGCATTTCTACCACAATTACTTCAACAAACCTCAATTCTGCAACGTGTAGTCAGCGATCAGTGTCTGCAGAAGAACTGAACTTTTTCATTACCCCCCATCTCTCAAGGGAAAAAAATGAAAACAATAGCTCCTGCTCCTCAAACCCCAAAACACAACCCGTCCCATAATTAGAAAGAGGGGAGACAAAGTGGAACAAGTTGCGACGGGTGACCGGGAGCGCAGAATTGGGATCAGAGCCGGGGCTCGAAACGCTGACGGGGTATCATTCATCACGTTCTGAAGAAATCTGGGCTATTTGCGACAGGAGAACGTCCCCAAAGCCCCAGAAACTGACTGACTGGTGCTAAGAACCAGAGAAACAGCGAGTGACAGGCAAAGAGGCCCGACCCACTGGGACTGCCTGAAACACGCAAGGAATGCAAAAGAAACGTCAGGAATCCGGGACCGGCTGCGGTTGGTCAGATCGACCGCCAAGGTTAAAACTAAGCTCCAAAAGCAGGCACTTCGCTGAGACCCTTGGCTGGGGAAAGGAGTCTGTAAGCCGTGAGCAAGGGAAGCTGGAGTCCGAGTTGCTCCCGAAAGTAGGAGTATGTAGCCCTCTGACCGGTCCCGGCGGATGGAAACCCCGAGCAAGTCTGGGGGCGGACCTAGGGGCGGGCCGGGGCTCCTCCGCCTCTAAGGGCAGGCCAGACCGCGTCCTCACTGCGCCGGCGTAGGGTGAGGCCGGACTCTATTTGGCTACAGGGTGTGTTGCGGCAGCAGCGTTCTCTACCCGGCATGCTGCGCGGGGAGCGACGGCACTACGTCCATCTCCTCCCAACCCTGCCCCCTCTACCCCCTCCCTCCAGGCCCCCCTATCCCCGCTTTCCCTAAAGTGAGTGAGTGAGACGGGCAGATGGAGGAGGGACTGTAATGGCGGCGGCCGGCAGCTCCTTGCTCTGACCCAAGGCAGGCGTACAGCAACTATCCCCTCCCTGCCCCAATCCCAGCTGGCCTCCGCCCCGCCGCCGGAGCGGGGCCATCCTCCCCGGCCCTTCCCCCAGCTGTCGGCGTCTCGCCCTGCGCCCCGGCCGGGGCCCCACACACAATGGACGAGCTCGCCGGAGGCAGTGGTGGCGGCCCCGGGATGGCGGCCCCTCCACGGCAACAGCAGGGACCGGGGGGGAACATGAACCTTTCGCCAGGGGGCAATGGAGCGGCAGGCAGTGGGGGTCCTCCTGCCGCGGAGGGAGCGGGTCCAGCAGCAGGCCCCGAGCTGTCCCGGCCGCAACAGTACACTATCCCAGGGATCCTGCACTACATTCAGCACGAGTGGGCTCGGTTCGAGATGGAGCGGGCGCACTGGGAGGTGGAGCGAGCCGAACTGCAGGTACCTCGCTGGGGTCGGTGTGCGGGACGGCTGCGGCAGCGGGGTTTCCCGTGGGGGGTGGGGATGGGACTTCCCTCATTGGGATCCCGCAGGCTTGGGAAGACCAGATGAGCCTACCTGCGCGGCTCGGGGGCGTTGGTGCAGGCCGCTGTTCCTGCTAGAGTCCTCCTCCCCCTTTCCCGCAGAAGCTTGTTCCCAAACCCTCACTAGCTGCGCGGTGCGGGCTTCCTTGGGGCAGCCATTTTGGCTTTTAGTATGGCGTCTGCGGGGGCTCCTCTGGAGGCGGCCTGCCCGGGCCTCCCGGGCCTCCCGGGCCTCCCGGGCTTGGGGCAGAACTCCTGTCTGTGGGAGAGTCCGGCGTGGAGCTCCTGAGCAGTGAACTTGCTTTGTGTTGACTCTTGAGATGGAGAACCCGATGATGGGCATTTTACCACCTTTTCCCGGATCATCCCCTTTCCGATTTGGCACATCTGCCCCCCTCCCCTGGAGTTGGTACGCACTTGCCCCTTGACAACCACGTTTCCTTCCAGGGCTGCTACCAAGCACAATGGCTTGCCACTGACCTGTGAAGTTCTCATTTCCTACCGCCAACTTTAAGTACGTTCACCTGAAATGCTGCCCTATGCACTTAGATTCCCCTTCAGTTCTTCTTTAGTTTAGGGACTGACTCATCAAGCCTTCTCCATACAGGCATACCTCGGGGATACTGCGGGTTCGGTTCCAGACCACCGCAGTGAAGCGAATGGCAATATTTTTACTGTTAGAGGGTCTTGCCTTCAATTTGTAAAAAAAAAAAAACGCAATTCTGTGAAGCGCAGTAAAACGAAGCGCAATAAAACGAGGTATGCCTGTACTGAAATTTTTTTTAGGGTACCCTTCACCTGGCCTTCCCTTCCTCCATCCTCTTTTTTTTACCCATAAAAAGCCAAACCAGACTATCTGTGTTGTCTTTGTGAAAGGACTGAAAAAAATTTAATATTAGCTGAAAAAACGTTCTTTTGTCACGTTACTCACAGAGGTGAAGCAAAATTAAATATCCTCAAGAGCCATCATAATTAAGCCTGACTCGATCCTCTTAAGGTGAAAATTTGATGGGCTGGTTTACCTAACTTTTGGGAGATGTTGGTAGTTTATGGGTTCATGTCTTGGATTTCAGAATGGCAATATCTTTCTTAAAGACTTGTTCAACATTTTGGGGTATTCGTGTTTATTTTTAAATCCTTTCTAGGTCAAATTCAGGATTGGGGGGAAAAGCATGCATCTAAATAGTGTTGCACCTGTTCTTCAGATTTATGTATATATAGAATGTTAGCAATATTGTTCGCTGACATATGCCATTTATGCCTGTGGTGAATAGTTGGGAAAATTTGTTTAACTAAGGAATTTTGGATTAACTTAGGGAGGGTGTACTCAAAGAAATTTATATCTTTTCAGTTTGATTTTGAACTAGTAAACTTTGAGTCTACAAAGTAGGCAAGTTAAACTTTTAAAAAATGAGAGTACTTACGTATTTTGACACTTTATCAAGTTTTGCAAAAATTATAAATTAACACCTGTTAGTCAATTCAGTGTTTTGGAATCATGCTTTGATAAATTATTGTGCTTTTAAAAATACAACTTTCAAAAAGCTTAATACAACTTTCAAAATTGTCTACTGTTTCTTTTAACTTGTGTATGTATAGTCTGCTTTAAAATACCTGGAATTTAGAGTTCTGTTGATACACAACTTTGTCACACCGTGTTGCAAATTTAACATTCTGTATGAGTGAAGATAGGCATTTATTTTTAATAATTGCATTTGCAAATGAATGGAGACTTGGGCTCACTAATACTTTGCCAGTTTGAAATAGTGTTATGACCTTTGTACTGTTGTACAAAAGCTTGGATTCTACCACTTTTCAGTTTAGCAATTACATTAGTCATTCATAAGCTTCAGTAAAGTAAGTAGCAGAGAAAATAAATGTCTTTTGTCTAAATTAGTAAGGCGTATACATTAATGAGGTCTATATTGTCCATCCTAGTCCTCGCTTTCTCATCGAGTTCTTCTCTTGACAGTAGCAGAAAAGTCTTTAAGGGAAGATTCCTTTTACTTGCTTGCTTGCTTTCAGTTTATCTATATTGGTATATTTTGATATAGCCATTATAAGCTAGTTTGTTTGTTTATTTTGAAGAAGTTCTACAGTGTTTCTAGACTCTTAAATTTTTCCAGGGATTTTCATTAGTTCATACTAATTTTTTTTGGAATAAAATGTTCATGATTGTGTTTATATGCTCTTGTTCTATACATTTCTCTAAAATATTTTACTGGGTTACTTAATTAAGAGGGTTTCAGATTTACTTCCAGTATGTTGAATTTGCTTTAAGTGTACTCAGTCTTCAGTAAGATTTCTTGTACACACTTTAAAGTGTTTGTGTTGAATAAAATATTATTGGGATGGTTTAAGTGATACATCAATGGATTTAAAGTGTAAACTTAAACGTATTTTTAAGAAAGATAATGAGACAGCCTACATATTATATAGAGTCTTGGGTACCTGTATGTGTTTTTATCTACACATATGAAACTATTCAATAATGAAAACAAAGAAGCTAAGTTATACCTAATTTTGATGTAAAATTTCAGTACAGAATCATGTGTTCCTTGGCTTTGGAAAGGATTTTAAACTGAAACTTTTCAGTGTGTGTGAGTTTTTGTTTTCTTTTCTTTTTCTCTGTAAAAGGAACTTGGGGTAAAGGTATGTTTTAAAAACTTAAAACTAACCAAAGGATCATGTCTTAAAAGGTGTTTTTATCTTTGTGTGGGTTCCTTATTCTTGGACTGAGGTATTTTAATATTTGTTAGTAAGACTCTGAGACAGTGACTCCTGAAATGAGAGAGCTGGCAGAATCACTTGTAAAACTTTAAAAAACATGCAGGCCCCCTGCCTTATCCTCCAGAGATTTGGTTTAGGGCTTGAAAAAAGTGGGCTTTGTAGGATTTTTAGCAATTCGTGTTATATAAAAACTGTAACTGCCATTACACAGCATTACAACCTTATGTAGGTATCATTCCTATTTTACAGATGAGGAGACAAATTTAGGTTAAGTAACTTTGCCAAGGTCACCCAGCTATAAAGTATTGGAACTGATATTTGAAACCAGGTTTTTCTGAATTCAAAGCCTGTGTTCTTATTACCACTCTTGTAACCACTGTGTTATATGGTCATCTTAGCATTTTTCAAAGAAATGGAATCTGCCCTGTAATTCTTTGTCTATCATATTGTGGCATATACCACTTCAGTACATTTGAGCAAAGTGTTTTTGAGCCCCCGTGATGTATGAAGTGTAATTAATGTATACTGTAAACATGTCCTTATATTTTTTCTGTAGTTGATATGTAATAAAAAATGTACTTATAGTATATACAAAATGCTTGTTTGGCAACTATTAAAAACATGACATTAGATAATACATAGAAAATATATAGTCCAAGAATTTGTATTCTAAAATTACTGATTCTCCAGAAAATATAAAAATTTTAATTAGTTTTCGTGTTTGTACACTTGGGCATACAGGTTTGTCATAACATGATAGCTATTTTCTACCTAACAATCTTACCTTATGGGAGATATTTTGCTCACAGGTAACTAGATTTCTTTATTTTTAAGGGAGGAGAACTTTGTTTTTCACGCACCCCTTTTATTGTCAGCATTTTCTTAGCATAGTCAAGAATGATGCTTTACAAATTCTGATGCTTTTTCTATTACAAGATTTTTAGGGTTTTACTACGAAATTACAAAAAAATAAGAACAGTATACAGTGATTTTGTATAAAGGTGCTAACTTTATTCTGAGAATTTTAGCCTTCATAAATTTTGCTGTTATGCAAAATCCTATTTTAAATGATGGTGATGATAGAGTAAACAATATTTGATAGGATTGAGTCTACAACCTTATGTCATTCTCCCTGTTTCTTTTTGTCTCCTTTACAGGGTTCATTTTTGCTCTACTCATTCCATAATACCCATCTAAACACTTTGAAGAATGTTCTCCTTCTGTTGTTAGTTGGTTGACCTTTGCATTGCCAAATCCCGTGACTTTCTTACAGACCATATGGACCTAACCAACATTTTCTGCTATTGACTATTTCTTCCTCAAAATCCTCTTGATACTAATTCCCTGTTTTCCCTTTGGTCCACATAATCAGTTTTCTTCATGTGTTTTCTCTTCTTTGTTCCCAGTTATTACCTGGGGTTCTGGTTTTCTTCTTGTTTTCACTATATATTTCATTTGAAATTAGATGTTCAGCTATCATTTGCCATCTTAATACTTAACATTTATTATTTATCGTCTGCTAAGTGTTATTTTGATGCCTTAGTATTTATTAATTTAATCCTAAAAAAAACAAGCCAGTAAGGTTGGCACAATTGCTTTCTTTTTTTTGTTGGGTGTTTTTTTTCTTATTTATTTATTTTTTTGACACTAGAATATTGGAGCCCAGAGGTTAAGTAATTATCTGTCCAAGGTAGTGCACCTAGGAGGCAGCAGAAGTGGCATTTAAATCTGGACAAATTGCCTTCAGAGGCCATGTTTATAACCACTTTGTATCTTTGGCATCCAGATATCTCACACATATTTCTAATTTCCCGTTTAACTTTTCTTTTTTTAAAAAGGTTTTATTTATTTATTTTTAGAAAGAGGGTAAGGGAGGGGGAAAGAGAGGGAAACATCAGTGTGTGTTTGTCTCTCACTTGGCTCCCACTGGGGACCTGGCTCACAACCCAGGCATGTGCCCTGACCGGGAGTCAAACCAGTGACTCTTTGGTTCGCCACCCACGCTCAGTCCACTGAGCTACACCAGCAGGGCCTTTTTAAAAAAACTTTTCTATTTCAAATTTAATACATCCATTACTCAGTTCATCTCACATGCCTGCCATTCCCTTCTATAGAACACACTTAACTTGCTCATTCCCCTTTATTCCTTGTTATAGTTAATGTTTATAATCATCCTCCCCATCACTAGACAGTATACAGATCCCCCTATATAGGCTGAGTCTTTGAATTTTATTGATCTAGTATAATTATTCAGCAAATCTATTTGAGTGCTACTTTGTGCTAGGCCATGAGTATGTAATGCTGTTTGAAGCAAGGACCTGGCCCTCATGGCGCTTGTACTCTAGAAATAATAAACTGTGATAAACCAGAAATTAACAAGATGACACATAAATGGTGATGGGAAACCTGTGTGGATAATGGGCTTTCAGATAAATAGGTAGTATTTATTGAGTATTTACTGTGTGCCAAGTATTATTTTGAGTTCTTAATACAGATCTTAGATCAATGGGTAAATAAAATTTTTTTCCTAGAATGACCCTGCAGCCCAACCACTGACTGAAGGAAATAATCCTGATTTAATCTGTGGTTTTCATTTGTTTACTAACACCATCTTAGTTTATGTTGCCTCTCCTGCATGAATTCTCTGGAGTAATCTCCCCATCCACACCCATCTCTTAACAGTTTGTACATTATACTGCCAATAAGATTGTATTATATATACCCTTTACTTTTTTCTAAAATTCTCACCTGAGGATATGTTTATTAGTTTTAGCAAGACAGAAGGACAGGGAAAGAGAGGGGGATGGGGGAGGGAGAGACAGACAGACAGACATACACACATCGATTCGTTGCCTCCCTTTAGGCACTGTTGGACTAGGGATCACACCTCAACCTAGGTATGCACCCTAACTGGGAATCAAACCTTCAGCCATTTGGTGTATGGGACAATACTCCAGTTAACTGAGCCACTGGGCCAGGGCTCTTTAACTTTTCATTATGGAGAGTTTTAAGCATATAGAAAAATAATATAGTATCTGTGACCTCCCACAAACTTGTCACATCTTAAACAGTAACATGTCATGACCAGTCTTGTTTTACTTACACTACTATCCACACTTCCCAATCTCAAATTATTTGGAAGCAAATTTCAGAATCATATAATTTTATCCATGAATATTTCCATATGTATCTGAAAGATAAGGATTTTAAAAGACAATTATAATACTATTATAGTACATAACAAATTGTTAAGAAAAACAAATAACTTTTTAAAAAATTTTTAAGTGTATTTTATTGATTATGCTATTACAGTTGTCCCAAGTTTTTTCTCCCCTTCATCCCCATCTGCTCTGCACCCCTTCCTACCAGCACTCCCTTAATTCATGTCCATGGGTCATACATACAAGTTTTTTGGCTTCACCACTTCTATACTATTCTTAACTTCCCCCTGTCTGTTTTGTGCCTACCAGTTATGCTCATTCCATGCACCCTTTCCCCCATTCTCTGCCCTCCACCTCCCCACTAATAACCCTCCATGTGATCTGTATTTCTGTGCTTCTGTTCCTGATCTAGTTGTTTGCTCAGTTTGTTTTTGTTTTTTAGGTTCAGTTGTTGATAGCTGTGAGTTGTCATCTTACTGTTCATATTTTTGATCATCTTCTTCTTAGATAAGTCCCTTTAACATTTCATATAAGGGCTTAGTGATGATGAGCTCCTTTAACTTGACCTTATCTGGGAAGCTCATATCTGCCCTCCCATTCTAAATTACAGCTTTGCTGGGTATATTAATCTTGGATGTAGGTCCTTGCCTTTCATGACTTGGAATACTTCTTTTTATCCTCTTATTGCCTGTAATGTTTCCTTTGACAAATCAACTGATAGTCTTATGTAAATTCCTTCATAGGTAACTCTTTTCCTCTTGCTGCTTTTAAGATTCTCCCCTCATCTTTAATCATGGGTAATTTAATTATATGTGTCTTGCTGTGTTCTTCCTTGGATCCAATTTCTTTGGGACTCTGAGCTTCCTGGTTTCCTGGGAATCTATTTTCTTTGCCAGAATAATGAAGTTGTTCTTCATTATTTTTTCAAGTAAGTTTTCAATTTCTTGACCTTCCTCTTTTCCTTCTGGCACCCCTATGATTCAGATGTTGGAATATTTAAAGTTGTCCCAGAGGTTCTTCAGCCTCTCCTTATTTCTTTGAGTTCTTGTTTCTTCATTCTGTTCTGGTTGAATGTTTATTTCTTCTTTCTGGGCCAAATTGTTGATTGAAGTCTTGGTTTCCTTCCCATCACTGTTGGTTCCCTGTGTGTTTTTTTTATTTCACTTTGCATAGCCTTCACTTCTTCCTCTATTTTGTGTCAGTACTCAACTATTTTTTTGAGCATCCTGATTACCAGTGTTTTGAACTCTGCATCTGATAGGTTGGCTCTCTGCTTCTTGCCTAGTTTTTTTTCTGGCGTTTTGATGTGTTCTTTCATTCAGACCATATTTCTTCGTTTAGTGTTCCTGTTACGTTATAAGGGGCGGGATCTTAGGTATTCATCAGGGTGAAGCAGCCCACTTCCCTGCCTTGTGTTGCTGTGTGGGGGGAGGGGTCAGAGAGGGAACAGTGCCCCATTTTTGGCTCTTGCACCACTTTCAGTCACCTCCCCTGTTACCCACAAGCAAATTGGGCCCTTCTGGTGCTGATTACTGGGTGGGTGGTTTTGTATATGTTCTAGGATCCCATGTGTCTCTCCAACAAACTCTCCTGTGAAGCTGGGACTTCTCCCACCATCTCAACCTTCACAGGTTTGTATAGCTAGAGCTTCTGAGGCTTTTTTTCCCCACCTGGAATCCTGAATTGTGTTGTTTGTCTTGCTCCCCAGTTGTTCCTCACAGTTTATCTGCACGTGAATGTGGAATTGCTTGGTCTGCCAACTGCCGCCTTGCTGTGCATTCTCTCTGTCCCTCCTACCAGTCTAGATGAATGTTTGTTCTTTACCTCCTTGGTTGCCAGACTTATATACAGTTTGATTTTCTGTCAGTTCTGGTTGTTTTTTATTTTTAAATTTGTCATCATCCTTCTTTTGGTTGTGTTGAGGAAGCAAAGCGTATCTACCTATTCCTCCATCTTGGCCAGAAGTTGATAAATGAATAACTTCTTATACTATTATCCAATATTCACTGTTCAAATTTCTCATTTTTCTCTTTTATCTTTAAACAGTTTGTTCAACTCAGAATCCAGATAGCACATTATGTTTGGAACCCTCTCCATCGTGTTTTACTTTTCCTTGCCATTTTTGTTGAAGAAGTCAGGTCTTTGTTTCTATAGAGGTTCCCAGAGTCTTATGTTTGGTTGAGTGCTATCCTGTGGTATAGTTTAACATGTTCTGTTGTCTTGTTTGTTTTCCCCTATTGGTTGGTTTGATCTAGGGGCTTGTTCAGAATTGGTTTATTTTTTTTTTCATATTGGAAAGAGGAGAGCAAGACTACTTCATTGGTAGTGATGATGTCTTCCATCAGAAGGCACACAATTTGTTGTGATGTTAACAGCTGTTGATATTAGTGCTTAGAAAATTGACTCCTTAGGGCTACCTTTAGACTTTAAAAAAACATTATTAATAAATAGAGATGTAGCCCTGGCAGGGTAGCTCTCTTGGTTAGAGCATCTTTCCAATATGCCAAGACTGTGGGTTTGATCTCTGGTCAGGGCACATACAAGAAGCAAATAATGAATCTATAAATAATTGGAACAAGAAGTTGATGTTTTCTCTCTCTCCTCCCTTCCCCTCTGTCTCCCAGTCTCACTCCCCTCCCCCCACCTCCCTCCTCTCTTCCTCTCCCTTCCTCTCTCTCTCAAAAACCAATAAATAAAATAATTGAAAAAGAAATTAAAATGTAATTCTCATAACGTAAAATTTGCTCTTTCACAGTGTATATTTCTGTGTTGTTTTTTTTTTTAGTATAGTCACTGTGTTTTGTAGTCATCATCACTGTCCAATTTCAGAACATTTTTTCATTATCCCACAAATGAACCCAGCAGCTACAAGCATTTAGTTCCAATCCTCAGCATTCCTTGGCAACCACAGCTTTCTGTCTCTATGGATTTCCTTATTCTGGACATTTCATCTAAATGGAATTATATATTTTTGTGATTAACTTCTTTAACTTAAGATAATGTTTTTAAGGTTTCTCTGTGTTGTAGCATGTAACAGCCCTTTTTCCTTTTATGGCTGAATAGTATTCTATTGTGTGGATAATACAACTTGTCCATCATTTGGACATTTGAGTGTTTCTGCTCTTGGGCTATTAATGAATAATGCTGTTAACATTTGTGCACAAGTTTATTTGAACATATGTTTTCAGTTCTCCTGAGTATCTAGGTAGGACTGGAAGTGCTGGGTCATTTCCAACTTTTTGAGGAATTCTATGTTTTTCTTACTTAAAAAAAATAAACCAGTAAAAACTATAAAGTAGGTATTTTCTATTACTAAAATTGATGTTTCAGAAATGGATTGTTTTCATGCGTATATAAAACTAGTTATTGTTGAAAATAATCATAAAAGAGCAAGTTGCACTTCTTAGTATTTTTAATGATTTATATACTATTTTATCTTTTTCCCATTTTCTTTTTTTTACTGATTTCTTTGAAAACTGCCGGAAACCCTCTATTACTTACTAAGATTTTATGTTATAATGCTTTAAATTTTTGTTTTGTAGTTGCATTTAGTTGCTTTTATTTATTTTGTTATTTTAGTTTTTAATATCTTAATTATTAAAGTAACACATTTATATGAAAATTAAGGCACAAAAATGTCAAAAATAATAATTTTTTTGTAATCTTAATCTTCCAGGAACAACTACTGCTATCTTTTTGGGTGTATATTCCTGTACATATACAACCGTGATTCTCAACTGGGGGCAATTTTGCTCCCATGAGACATTTGGCAGTGTCTGGAGAGTTTTTGGTTATTACAGCTGGAGTAGGGGCGCTACTGACATCTAGTGGCTAGAAGTTAGATGCTGCGAAACATGCACAGGACAGACCCCCCCCCAGACCCCCAGACCCCCAAATCTAGTCCAAAATAGTGCTGAGGTTAGACACCTTCATTGTAACTACAGTTGACTTTTGAACAACATAGGCTTGAACTGCGCTGGTCCACTTATGTGTATTTTTTCAGTAATAATACAGTTGGCCTTCTGTATCATTTGGGTTTCGTATCCCTGGATTCAGCCAACAGTACTTTCCATTTGCAAATGTGGAGAGCAGACTGTACGTATTGCTTTATGCCATTTTATATAAGGGACATGAGCATCTATGGATTTCTTATCCACAGGGGTCCTGGAACCAATCCAACTCTAGTACCAAGAGACACTAATACTGAGGGACAACTTAAGTTTGGGGGGAGTACAGAGTTACATGGGATTTTCGACTGGGCAGGGTCAGTGCCCCCAAGCGCCACATTGTTCAAAGGTTACTTGTAGCCCTGGCCAGGGATTCAGTTGGTTGGAATGTCATTTCACACAGGGTGTACGTACAGTACCTAGGTTTCCTGTTGATCTGGGTTAGGGTGTATTTGGGAGGCAAGTGATTATCTTTCTCTCTCTCTTTCTCTCTTCCTCTCTCTCTAAAATCAATAAACATATCCTCAGGTGAAGATTAAAAAAAGAAAGGGTCAATTGTATATCTGTATGGGTGCCTTTATATAGATCATCTCATATCCATTCACATCCAATGCTTAGAAGAAATGCCTGGCAGTACCTTGACTGGTATGGTTCAGTGGGTTGGCCATGGTCTGGCAAACTGAAAGGTTGTTGGTTAGATTCACAGTCAGGGAGCATGCCTGCCTGGGTTGCCTGTGTGAGAGGCAGCCATTAAATGTTTCTCTCCTCTTTCTGCCCCCCGCTTCCTCCCTCTAGAAATAAATAAATCAATAAGATAGTTGCTGTAGTAAATTGTTGTTGAGTGAATATGTTAATAAGCTCTTGCTATAATGAAAAAAAAACTGTTCCATTTCAAAATATATAAATTGACCTCATTTTTAATGCCATTATAATGTTAGGTTTATGAAACCCTATAATTTGTCAAATTAATTTTGTTCAGAATACACATACCCAAATACTAGAGAGCTTATGGCCAAAACAGCTTGTCCCCTACCCATCCTGTCCCTTTAGTCCAACTTTCCAGCAGCAACTGCTTTAAAATCTTTCTTCCAATATTTTCATCCTTATTTTTAAATAATAGAATTATACCTCTGGCTGGTGTGGCTCAGTAGATTGAGTGCCAGTCTGTGAACCAGAGGGTTGCTGGTTCGATTCCCAGTCAGGGCACATGCCTGGGCTGCAGGCCAGGTCCCTAGTTGGCCGGGGAGGGGAGGTGCACAAGAGGCAACCACACGTTGATGTTTCTCTCCCTTCTTTTCTACCCCCCTTCCCTCTCTAAAAATAAAATAAAATCTTTTTTTAGAAAAGGAATTAACAACTATACTTGTCTCTGACAATATTAAATATTACCTTAATCTTCCAATTATGGCAATTGAGGATATATCACACTTCTTACATCTCCTTTTACCATGTTCCAATATAGGTAATAAAACTAGTTAAATCATTAGTTTTTGCATTATGACCATGGAAATAATAATTTGTGAGTCAAAAAGCATATTGTGAATATTTGCTCTTTACATTTTTTGTTTTCCTTAGCATTGTTTACCACCTTTTTTATTTGCTTATTAGTTTCATATGCATCTATTGCTGTTTTTTCCTAAAAGCCATACAAATCCATCAGGGTTTCCAAACTTGCAAGCACATCACGTAATCTACCAGTTTTGCCTTTTGTGTGGAAGGAGTAGAGTTGAGCAGGGAGGAGTTGCCCTCCAGAGCTGTTAATTCCCCTGCTCTCTGATCTAGACTTGTTTTTAAGACTTGTTATAAAGTTATTCTGAAACTTCTGTCTGCTGTTCGCCAGCTGGGGTCCCCCCCTGCTTTTTTAAACTGGATTTTATTCCCCATCTGTTCTTGGTTTAGGCCTTTGTTTTGCTGAAATATGTTATCTAATTGTTTGTTGAGAAAAGTTGCATAGGAGGTAAATTATAGGAACTTGAATCTTTTAAAAATGTCTTTTATTCTCACACTTGTTTGGTACCATATTTTTTGGATTATAAGATGCACTCCCCCCCCAGATTTGGGGGGATGGGGTGCGTCTTATAGTCCGAATATAGCTTACCTGGCTCGTTGCTGGGGTGGGAGGGCTCTGTTATTTATGTTACTAAATATTTTACCACATTTTTTTGCTTCAAAATTTTTCCCCCCATTATCCTCTAAAATCTAGGTGCATCTTATAGTCTGGTGCGCCTTACAGTCCGAAAAATTTGGTAGTTTGGTTGGAGATAAATTTCCATCAGCATGTCAAAGGCATTTATTTCTCTTGTCTTTGAACTTTTCAGTGTGGCTTTTGAAGGGTTTGATGCTATTCTGATTCTTGTTCCTTTTTTGTATGCAAGATTTGTTTTGGTGTCTTTTGTTTATCCTGGTTTTATTAAATTTTATGAAAAATATATATTGTGTTAGGCACTGAGATAATTCTTCTACTCCCTAGTCTAGTGTTTCTCAATAGAGGGCACTGTAGGCATTCAGATAGTACCATTTTTGTGTTGGACTGTGTAGTGCTTGCAGGGCTTTGAGTACCCTGGCTCCCAGGCATTAAATGCCAGTATAAGTCGTTAGTTATTAGAACATCTAGAAATGTCCCCAGACATATCCACCCCTAGGGGGAGGCAGTCCTTACCTTTTTTGAGAAGCATTATTGTAGTTCTAAATCCTTAGGGCACTTACTCTGTTCAGTTGATGATGGACCTGCTGATACAAAGTTTTTCTTCTGTCTCTTGTTTTGTTTTTGTTTTTTTCTCTCTTTTTGGTCTGTTTTGTGAGATATTTTTTTCCAACTGTATTTTTCAATCCCATTAAATTTGTAAAAGCATTTTCTTGTTTGAATTTTTAAAAGAAAGGTGTTCTGTTTTTTATTTTTTTTAGCATAGTGTAGTTTTTGTTGAAGTTTTCTGAATTGTTAGTTTCCTCCAAATTTCTTTTTTTTCCTTTCTTTTGCTGCTTTTCTTTCTTAACTAATACTTAGATGTTGGTAACCATTGACTATATGTTTGATAGCTGTGAGCTTTTTTTACCCCTTAAAACTCATTTTTGTTTCCATTAAAAATTGAGTGACTTTTAATATGCTTTAGCCTTGCCATAGGTTAGTTTTGTTAAATCTTTGTTTATAATTGGTTCTTTTAGCTTAAAATTCTCTGAGTTCTTCAGAGACTTTGTTGATCTTGGCTGTCCATTATTCTAATTTTTTAAAAAGACAGCTGTAGAGAAATTGTTTATTACCTTTGTGCTGCACTTTATTTAGAGCCTGCCTGCAGGATAATATTCTATCTCTGTTGACCTATTTGGAGTCTGGATTTCTTCAAGTCTTATATCAGTTCTTTCCACAATTCTCCTTCTTATATCTTCCATTAATATCTGGTCACTTTCTCTCTAGATTCTTACCATTTTCACCTGAACAGGCTTACATAAACTTTAGTTTCTTAACTTTTAAAAGTTCCCTTCTCTAAGCCAGTGGGTATCTCATACCTTTAGCCTCTGTTGTGTTATCTGATGTAAACAATGGCATATGTTACAAATTTCTTTTGATTTAAATTTAACCTCTAAAGAAGAAAGTGGTTATTTTTTCTTTAAAAGTAACTATATCATTTATGCTGCTTTAATACATAGAAAATACTATAATTGATGTTTTCTCCACAATTTTTTTGTTAATCCTCACCCAAGAATATGTTAATTGATTTTTAACAGAAAGGAAGGGAGAAAAAGGAAGAGGGACAGAAACAGAAACATTACTGTGACAGAGAAACATCAATCGGTTGCCTCCCATCTGAGTCCCGAGAGGGGGTCGAACCTGCAACCTAGGTATGTGCCCTGTCCAGGGATGCATCCTGCAACCTTTTGGTGTTCGGGACGATGCTCCAACCAGCTGAGCCACCTGGCTGGGGCTCCACAATTTTTTATTGTGGCAAAATTAAGCACCTTGACCATTTTTTAAGTATACACTTCAGTGATACTAGGCACGTTCATATTGTGCAACCATCACCACAGAACGCTTTCATCTTGTAAAACTGAAACTCAATACCCATGAAGCAATAAGTATCCATACTCCTGTCCCTCTAGTCCTTGACAATCACCTACAATTCTCTTTCTGTTGCCATGAATTTGCCTAGCCTTGGTACCTCATATAAGTGGGGTCATTCAGTATTTATCTTTTTGTGACAAAACTTTGCTTCTGTAAAGCTCCATTCCCTTTCCTATCCTTTGTGTTATTGCCCTACAAATTTCACCTTTGTTGTGTACTCATTAATGCATATTTCTAATTACTGGTTAATGTAGTTGTCTTTTAAATCAGATAGGAAAAAAGTTATAAATATATTTATAGTGTCTTTTATAGTTACCTATGAAGTTACCTGTACTAGTGTTGTCTTTCTTTCTTTCTCCTTCTTTCTTTTCTTTCTTTTCTTTCTTCTCACTCTCACGCTCACTATTACTATTACAGATGTCCCCCACCTTCCTCTCCTCCACCCAGTCTCCCATACCCCTCATCTGACCTTCACTACATTGCTGTGTGTGTCCATGGGCCATGCATATATATTCTTTGACTAATCTCTTCAGTCCCTCCCCATTCCTCTCCCCTCAGAGATCTGTCAGTCCGTTCCATGTATCCATACTTCTGGTTTTATTTTGATTGCCAGTTTATTTTGTCCATTAGATTCCACATATGAGTGAGATCATATGGTATTTGCATTTCTCTGACTTATTTTGCTTAGCGTAATCTCCAGGTCCATGCATGTTGTCACAAAGGGTAAAAATTCCTTCTTTTTTATAGCTATGTAAAAATATTCCATTGTGTAAATGTACCATAGCTTTTTCATCCATTCATCTACTGATGGGCACTTTGGTTTGTTTCCATACTTGGGCTATTGTAAATAATGAGGTTATGAACATAGGGGTGCCTAAATTCTTTCTGATTCTTGTTGTTTCTTGATTCTTAGGATATATTGCCAGAAGTTCAATTGCTGGGTCAGAGGGCAGTTCCATTTTTAATTTTTTAAAGGACATATTTTTCATATGGATTTGAATTGCTATTTAGTGTCATTTCTTCCTGAAGTGCTCCTTTTAGGTTTTTTGTTTTGTTTTGTTTTGTTTTTTTAGGGCAAAACCTACTGGCAACAAGCTTTCACAGTTTTGTTTAGCAGGAATGTTAATTTCTCCTTCGGTTTTGAAAGGATAGTTTTTTTTTAATATAGAATTCTTAGTTGACAGTCTCTTTTTTTCACCAATTGAATATATCATCCCACTGCTTCCATGGTTTCTGATAAGAGATCTGCTGTTAATCTCAGGAGGATCCTTTGTGATGAGTCACTTTCTTAATGTTTTTGACATAATTCTCTTTTTCATTGGTTCTTGACACTTTGGTTGTAATGTGTGTTGGTCTGGATCTCTGAGTTTAACCTGCTTGAAATTTATTGAGCATCTTAGATGTGTCTATTAATGTTTTTCAAATATTTTGTCCTTTTTTCCCCCCTCTCTCATCCATTTTATGTATGTTGGCATTATGAATGGTGTCCTACAAGTTTCTAAGGCTCTGTTCATTTTTCTTCATTCTTTATTCTTTCCATTCCCCAGACTGGCTAATCTTAATTGACCCATCTTCAAGGTCGCTCAGTCTTTTCTTCTGTCTGCATACTTACTGTTGTGCCCCTCTATTGAATTTTTTCATTTTAGTTACTATATTTCCCAAATTCTATAATTTCTTTTTTTTTTTTTTTGGCTAAACCATTTCCTTTTTTTAAAATATATTTTATTGATTATGCTATTACAGTTGTCCTATTATCCCCCCTTCATTCCCCTCCACCCTGAACACCCTCTCCCACCCACATTGCCCCCCTTTA
>CM052538.1:121051602-121131820 GCA_028533065.1 Trachops cirrhosus
GGTCCTTCTGGCACCAGTTCCGGTGTGGGTGGGCCTGTGCACCCCGTGGGATCTTCCTTTTCAGTCAGTGACCGAAAGCTCTATTTCCCGGTGCTGGGACCCTGAGTTGGGTGCAGTGCCTTGCTTCACAATGGCCGCCTCGCTGGGTCTGCCGGTCGCCACCCCCTGGCTGGGGCCCACCAGCCACTGCTGATTGTGCACCCAGGGTCTGCCTGCTGCAGACTTGCGCACCACCCCGGGTGCTCAGGTCTTCGCTCTGCGTCCCTCGCCCGGCCCGACTCCGCTCCTTCTCCTGGTCTGGATGAAAGTGTCTATCCTTAAATCCTTGGTTGTCCGACTTCCATAAACTTCAATTTTCTGTCAGTTCTGGTTGTTATTTTGTTTCTATATCTTTGTTGTCCCTATCTTGGTTGTACAAGGAGGCACAGTGCGTCTACCTATGCCTCCATCTTGGCCGGAAGTCCACCAAGCCCCTATTATATGAGATGTTAAAGGGACTTATCTAAGAAAAAAAATAAAAAGTCATGTACAGTAAAATGACAGCAAACTCACAATTATTAACAACCACACCTAAAACAAAAAGAAAAACAAATGAAACAAACAACTAGAACAGGAACAGAACCACAGAAATGGAGAACACATGGAGGGTTATCAACAGGGGAGTGGGAAGGGGGGAGAGGGGGGAAAGGTGCATAGATGGTAGGTAGAAAATAGACAGGGGGAGGGTAAGAATAGTATGGGAAATGTAGAAGGTAGAGAACTTATAAGTATGACACATGGACATGAACTAAGGGGGGGGAATGTGGGTGGGAGAGGGTGTGCAGGATGGAGGGGAGTGAAGGGGGTAAAATGGGACAACAGTAATAGCATAATCAATAAACTGTATTAAAAAAGAAAAATGAGCAAAAGGATTTGTAAACATTTTTAGTGTCTTTATATTATATATACTGATATATTCAAATATAGTTTGTTAGTGGCATTTTGTAATAAGCCCTTTCACAGTGTGATTTCTGCTAACCTTCCAGTTTTATCTCCCTTGTATCTCTTCTCCTTCTCATTCTGTCCCCCTTCCCTCAAAGATATATAGGCATACCATGGAGATGTTGCAGGTTTGCTTCCAGAAAGCAAGCATTGCAATAAAGTCAGTCATAATCTTTTTGATGGTAGAGTGTCTTGCCTTCAATTTGTTTGTTTGTTTGTTTGTTTAGATTTTATTTATTCTTATCAATTGCCTCTGGCACACACCCCCGCCAGGGACAGAACTCACAGCCCAGGTGTGTGCCCTGATTGGGAATTGAACCATCAACCTTTTGGTGTATGGTACAATGCTCCAACAAGTTGAGCCACCATTCAGTATTATGTCACCTTTTAATAGTGAGAACTGCAGGCTGTTAAAAGATGAACTAAAGCATGTTAAAAATTTTAAGGGTTTATTTAAGCAAAAGTTGATCATGAATTGAGCAGCAACAAACCAGAAGCTGTTAGGAGCCCTCCACGAACAGGAGACAGGAAATACTTAAAGAGAAGAGGGAGATGCTGAGCTATTGAATTGCTTGATTGTCTATAGCTTAAATGGAAAGCACAGCTGACTAGGATTGGTTATCCTTAGGTTTTGATTTGTTAACCTTGAGGCATTACATACAGACTTAGGTTTTGGGTTGCTTATGTAGGCTACTAAGGCATTAAAGCCAGCTCAGTCTAATGGCCTCCTTGTTTATTTTAACCAGGCTAAGTGATATGGTCATGTCTGGTCAAAGGCTGATGAAAATAGAGCCTAGGAATACTGCTGACTTAATCCTGAAGCAGCTAATTAGATAATGGTTAGTGTCTTTTCTGTAAGAGGTAAGATAAGTCATAATTATCTTAATCCCAATTTCTTCCTTTTTCATTACTGTCACAGATGAAATCTGTGTAGTGTCACTTTTAGGGAGCCAGCTAAGGTCACACTTTCTGGTACTCATATACTTAGAGGTTAAGGAATGCTCTCTCTCTTTTTTTTTAAATCAAACGTATGGTATCTTAAGAGCCACAGCACCTTGAAAGCCCCCGCTAGAGTACTCTGATATGCTGTCACATTACTTCTGGTTAGCTCCTAGGCTATTGAGTCTGGACTTTTGGTTTTGGTTTCTTTTTATTTTGTTTTAAACTATGTACAAAATATATAACTCCTTTCTTAGTTTATAGTCTCTTGTCCTGTGCCAACTCCAATTTCAGGAATGGTTTATCAAGTTTTGTATTGTGTTATATGTCTTATGGTAAAACTATAAACAAACATAAGTCCTAACATGGATCATCATTACATATGTTTATGTAAGGATCTGAAGGATTTTCTTTGATGGCATATTTTCCTATTTTTTTTTAAAGTGTATGAACTGTTAACAGGCAATACTAAAGATCAAGTATTTTATCACCTTTTATAAATAATGAACAATAGTCTTCCTGAATTGCATTCAGTTTTTAAAGAGTTGAAGATAGTTCTATAAAAAAGAAACACACTGTAGGAATTTCTGTATGCCTGGGTCTCATCTATTCATATTAATAAGTATCCATTACTTTTAAAGTGTACAACACATTAAGCTATTAGAGTCCCACTGCCAAAATTGCACTAGCAATATACTCCATTTAATTGTTATATTTGTGTATCATTGTAATATCACTAATAAGAAATCAGGTGAATAATTTTTCTTTTAGATATTTAAATGCCATCCTTCTCAAAAAGATAATTGTTACTTATTAACAACTAAGTTTTACTTCTTATCAAGGATTTTTCAGGAAGAAGAGTGAATTTTAAAAGTTTTATAGGTCTTTCTTGTGGGAAGATGTTATTGAATTCTAGGGAAATAAAGTCCAGATCATTTGGCCATATTGATGGCTGTGGTAGCTCTGGACCAAATCAGAGATGTCCTATTTTAGGGAAATTTTCAATAAGTAATAGTGTATAACGGGCTATTAAGGGGATTTCCAAAAAATATTGTTTTCTTCATTGACTTTCTTAACATTAGTTAAATATATGCATATATCGGGGATTGTGTTCAGGTATTTTCTTCCCTTGGAAGTTAAAAATTTTGGTTAAATAACTGTACATGAATAGGATTTAGTATTGTAACAAAAATGTGGATATAAACACTTAACTCTTAAATTATGATTCTTTTGGCTTATTCATGCTCAGTTTCTTAAATGTCTTAAATATATTCTTAATTTTGATCATTTGATAATTAACAGACTAGATAAACAGGACTTCTGGGATCACAGACATTCTTATTGAACCAAAGTGAAAATTTCCTTTATGCTTGTGGAAAAACCTGCATTTTAGAAAAGAATGTCATTTATCCTAGATGAGTTAAGTAGTTCTGGGTTTGTGATTCAGCTAGAGATTGTATCTGTATTCCCATATTTTACAGTTGAGAAAACTGAGAAACTCTAATTGTTACTTCATTCATTCATTAAGCAACAAATATTAAGTTTTTACATATGCCAGGCACTGTTCTGGGTAATAGGAATATATCAGTGAACAAAAGACAAATATTCATACTTTTATGGAATTACATTCTGGTAGTATTTGTCTAATTAGTGGTAAAACAAGGACAATTGATTTGGTTTAGTGTTCCAGTGTTCTTAGAATGAAATTGGGCTGGCAAGTATTTTTCATCCTGCTTGCCAATTCAGATAATTTTATTATGGCTACCTGGAGCCTATGTTATGTTAAGAACTCCTTTCTAACTCCGAGGCAAAGTTACTGATGTCTGCTTTTGGTTTGGGAGGGGAGCTGGTAGCATCCTGAGATTATCAGCCCTGCCCATATCTCTCTAGCTGGTTTTCTTTCCCCATTCTTTTAAAGCAGCTTTTTATCTTTAGCTTGGTGAACAGGACAAGGTACTGTGGAGTAAGACTGCATGGTTCAAGTTTTATTGCCTCCACTGCCATTCTTGTCATACTGACCAAGTTACTTAACCTCTTTGGCTCTTTGGTAAAAGTGAGGGAGATAATACCAAGTTATAGGATCATTGTGTGGAGTAAATAAACACACACACTTAAATACTTAAAACTGCATTTGGTGGGTAGCATACCTGACAAGTAATTGTGATGTTTATTCTTCCAGCTTTTCATTTACAATTCTGAAGTGAAAAGTTCTGGAAATCAAAAGGTTTCTGTTAACTATTGGATGGCAGAAACTTTACCTGAAGTGACTTAAGGCTGTTACCCATCTTTATCACATTTGCTGACAACTCATATTTGTTTGGTTTTGTTGCTGCCACAATTTGCATTGGATGAGGTGTTATGTAAAATGTGGTATATACACTTTACTGATAATTTCCAGGTGGCGTGATCATGGGAAAGCAAAAGGTAATATACAATCATGAAGCGAATGCTTAGTCTGAGAGATCAAAGGCTCATGAGATAGTCAAGTGTATAACATCCACATAGCTGCTGAGTTGAGTACACTGGTGAATGGGTTGGGAATGGAACATCTAAGTGTTCACCTCATTCCACCGTTTTATTGTACTTTACCATATCGTATTTAAGCCTTCTAATAGTTCTGTGAGTAAAGAAAAGGACAGATTAAAACCTAAAAAGAAAGAAAGAAAGATCCTAGTGCTCTCAAGGAAAGAGAAGTCCCCCAATACTCTTCCTGCCTATTCTTCCAATGTAACACACAGCTGGGCCCACCTTACCACATCCTGGTTGATACCGACTTCATCAACTTTTCCATCAAGGCTAAACTGGACTTAGTGCAGTCAGTGAATGGACTGTCTCTGTGCCAGGTATATACTTTGTATAACTGAGTGGGTAATGGCTGAAATTGAGAACTTGGGGCAGAACTATTGAGTGGCTCTAAGGATCGCCAAGGATCCAAGATTTGAACGATTACTACGCACACACAAAGGAACCTGTGGAGATGACTGTTTAGTACAGAGAGTAACTCAGCACAGGTGTTACATTATGACCGGGACCTTAAATGAAGAATCGGAAAGATCCCTGGAGTTCCCATCATGTACATTTCTAACCATAGGTTACACAACATTGAGCAGATGCCAGATGATTATGGAGCCCCTCGGTTCTAATGCTTAAAGGATAAGGATGAAGTTCCTCTGCTTTTCTTCAACTAACTCTCTCTGTTGCCAGTTTATTAAACATCCTACAGAATGGGTTATTACTGCTCCACTCACCCATTTGCTCTGTTATGAGCTAAGTATGGTTAAATACACTCACTTTTTGATGTTGCTTTGAAAAATAAAAAAATAATAATTTCTAGAACACATTTGGCTTAGAGGATTTGGGTGAAGGAATGTGAACTGCTACTAATGAAAATCATATTGCATAACTGTACTTAAAATGCTTTGAGTTTTAAGAGAGTAGTAAGTTAATCTAAGTTGTTCTTGAAAACTTTCTTGTGAAATTTTTTTATTTGTAATTTGTTTTTGCATCCAAGTACTATCCAGGCCCGACCCTGCTTAGCTTCGGAGATCAGATGAGATCAGGTGCATTCAGGGCAGTATGGCCATAGACTGTAATTTATTTATTTTTATTATAAAATTTGTGGTATCTTTTGGAGGCTTAAGAAATGGTTTCAAGAAACATACCAGTCTTAAGAATGTAAGTTTGCCCTCCAGTAACCAGAAAGATGGGGTTTCCCCTCTAACTGTAAAGAGCTGTGAAAAGCATTTTGTTATTTTTTGATAAAACAGTAATCTTTCATTTAGTCAACATTCTCATTATTGGCTTCCACAAAGAATCACTCTTGTCAGCAGAAAAAAAAGAAAAGCTGGAAGTCACTTATATGAAAGGCTTTACTGCTTAGTTTTTTAAAAATTTATACTGGCCCATAGTCCAAACATAATTTTTTTCAAAGATACATAAATAACAATAAAAGATGTTAGAAGTAGCAGAGTACATTTATTCTTAGCTTAGACATAACTTGATTGGTTTAAAGCAAACCAATTATTGCCATGTAAAATGACATTGGGATTTTAGAGAATAGTGCTGGTGTTTTTATTAAATTTATAGAATTAAGTTTTTGTTATAAATAGAAGAGATTAAAATAAAGATTTTATTTACATCTGGAAATGTTAGTATTTTGTTGGTGTATCTCTTTTCCCTACAGTTCTTAACTAGCTATAAAATTGGAAAATGAAAATTTTTACAAGCTATTTCCAAGCAGATTTTTTTATTCTTTTTTTAATGTTTAACTTTTTTTTTTTTGAGGACCCACCAAATTTTTTTACAGTAGTTACATCATTTTACATTCCCACTAGCAAGGCAGGCGAGTTCCAGTTTCTCCCATGTCCTTGTCAGCACCTTTAACTGTTTTCCACTTTTTTGATAATAGCCATCCTAATGGGCATAAAGTGTCATCTTATTGTGTTGCCTTTTTTTTTTTAACTTTTTATTGAACTTACTGGGATGACATTGGCTAGTAAAAATAGGTTTCAGGTGTACAATTCTATAACACATCTTTATATTGTGTTGTGTGTTCACCACCCCAAGTCAACTCCTTCTATCACCATATATGCCCCTTATATCCTCTTCTACCTCCCTTCCTCCCACCCTCCCACCTCCTCTTGCCTCTGGTCATCACCATACTGTTGTCTGTGTCTGTGAATTTGTTGAGGGTTTTTTTTTCTCCTTCATCCCTTCACCATCCAGTCCACCTTTTCCATCCAGTCTCCCAACCCTTTTTCCCTCTGACAGCTGGCAGTCTGTTCTTTATGAATCTGTTTCTGTTTTGTTATTTTGTTCATTAAATTCCATATATAATTGAAATCATATGGTACTTGTCTTTCTCTGGCTGGCTTACTCACTTAGCATAAGGTTCTCCAGGTCCATCCATGCTCTTGGAAAGGGTAAGATTTCCTTCTTTCACGACCAAGTAGTATTCCACTGTGTAAATGTACCATACTTTTTTTAAATTTTTCCTGTTTTTGATTCCAGAAAGAGAGGAAGGGGTTGGGGGGTGGGGAGGAGGGGAGGGAGAGATGGGAGAAACACCAATCGCTTGCCTCCTGTATGTGCCTCAATCTGGGACCCTACTCATAATCTAGGTTTATGCCTTGACTGTGAGTCTGAGAGACCTACGCTCCAGTCAGCTGAGTCACACAACAGCCAGGGCCGTAACACAGCTTTTTTTATCCATTCATCTGCTGATGGACACTTGGGCTGCTCCCAAATCTTGGCTGTTGTAAATAACACTCCACTGAACATTGGGGTGTATATATGTTTTGAATCAGTGTTGCAGTTTCTTTGGATGTATTCTCAGAAGTGGGATAGTGGTGTGTCAAGAGGCAGTTCCATTTTTAATTTTTTAGGTATCTCTGTACTGCTTTACACTGTGGCTGCACCAGTCTGTATTCCCACCAACAGTGCAAAAGGGTTCCCCTTTCTTCATCTCCTCCCCAGCACTTGTTGTTTGTTGATTTATTGATGATAGCTATTCTGATAGGTATGTTGTTTATTCTTCTTGAAAAGAGTATCCCTTTTGCATGCACCTTGTTAAGTGGGAAGCTGACTGTGCTGCATTACTAGATGACTGTTAACAAAGATTTCTGTGCAGTGAATCGACACACTGAATTATGAGGCTAAATGTGTGTTTTTAAAATCAAAGTTCCTCGATTCTATTAATTAGCTAGGTTTTGAAACCTTTGTATAATAAGAATTTTTTTGTAGTTTTATATAAAATGTCAGTGGGCTAACTGACTCTGTATGTTTACAGCTGAATCTTGCTTAACCTGAAGTATTTAAGTGCTTGGAATAGAACCACATGTATAATGTTAGTTGACCATTAAGGGGAAAGGGTACTAACATTTGTTTATAGCCTACTATTTTCAGTAGTGGAGTTCAGAATTTATTAGTTGCTGTAGCCTGATTTTGTTTTTAATTTGCTTTCAAACCTAAAGTATTTGAACTTTTTTGTTAATTCAAGTTCTGTAATGGTGGTGTAATTTCTAAATATTTCTTAGTTTTTCAAAAAGTTCTAAAGAAAGTCTTAAAATCATTAAATAAAACAAAACTCACCTGTATCTGGTGTTTGCTTTTAGTTTAAATTTTGTTTAAAGTAAAATCAATTTTGTTAAGTAATTTCTTTGTTTTATGCAAAGAAATTATTTTATAAACATTGGAAACTACGGTAATTGTGAAATGTTAGGCTAATATTAGCTGAATCAGTGTTGATTGTTTTGCATTGGTGACCTCTAGTGGCCTTGCAATGAAGTGATGTCAATATCAAGTAATTTTTTTTTTAGATTCTCATGTTATAAACACATGCTGATTGTTCAGTAATCTCAGGTGATAAATAAAATATGGTCCTGATGAGTAACTTTATCTGTATTCAAAGGGAAGAAAACTTACTTTAAAAATCAATAAGGTTTGTTAATCTGAATTAACTGAGATTGGATATGGAAACAAATTTATAAAGGTTCATTTTTGCCCATATAATATGTTTGTAGTAATGAATTTCAAGTTAATCATCTACTCTTATACTCTTGAAGTGAAATAATTAGAAACATTCAAATTAGTTGAATTTGGCAAATAAAAAACAGAAATATGTGGTTCCTAAAAAAGTCCTTTTACTGAAGTTACTACATGTATTATTGTAGAACCTTTTTCTCCTCTTAACTAAAGAACCTAGATCTTTGACCATATCTTCATAATAAAAATACACCTTTTTAAAATTAAAAAAATTACTGACTTTTAGATAGAGGGGAAGAGAGGGAGAAAAAGACATCAATTTGTTGTTTCACTTATTTATGCATTCATTGGTTGATTTTTGTTGTGCCCTGATCGAAGATCAAACCTGCAACCTTGGTGTGTTGTGACAACACTCTAACCAACTGAATTACCTGGCCAGGGACAAAAATACACTTCTTAAATATAACCCTTAAGAGCGAGATTAAATTTTTAAACATTTTAAAATTGTGAAATATAATTTGTATACAGGAAAATATGAAACACCACACAGTTTAACCAGTTATTATAAAGAGAACAACCATGGTATCATTCTTAGAGAGGTCAAGAAATAGAGCCTTGCCAGCACCCCAGAAATCTTACATGCTGTCTCTTCTAAATCACCGCTGCCTACTTCCCACATAAGGGTAACCACTATCCGGACTTTTTGCAGCATCGTTTCCTTGCTTTTTTAAAAATGTTACCTTTATATGTTATGTAAGTGTGCATTGCTCATTAGATTAGTTTTGCCTGATAGTGAACTTTCTATAAATGGAATCATATAGAATGTTGCCTTTTGTGTCTTGCTTTTTTTCTTAATGTTGTTTGTTCATCTGCATTGTATGTAGCTCTATAGTATTTTATTGTACTGATATACCATAATTTATGTTTTCTAATTGACATATATTTAGATTGTTTTGTAGTTTTGGGCAATTATAGAAAATGGTCCTGAGAATATTTTATTATAGGTCTCCTAGTATGCATGTACATACCTGCATTTCCTTTGGATATATACTTAGGAATTTTTTTTTGTCTTAATGTATTTATATTTCCACTTTAATAGATAATGTAAAACTTTGTCATAGTGGCTATACCAGTTTATGGTCTCATAAATTGTTTATTGGAGTATCTGTTGATTTATACATTCTTCAACAAATGGTACAGTTAGATTTTTTAAAATTTTCGCCAATCAGGTATTTTGTTATTTTTTTCATATTTTTAATTTATATTTCTCTTTTTAAGATTTTATTTATTTTTAGAGAGAGGGGAATGGAGGGAGAAAGAGAGGGGAAGAAACATCAGTGTGTGGTTGCCTTTCATGTGGCCCCCACTGGGGACCTGGCCTGCAACCTAGGCATGTGCTCCAACTAGGGATCAAACTAGCAACCCTTTGGTTCACAGCCCACACTCAATTCACTAAGCTATACCAGCCAGGGCTAATTTATATTTCTTTGAGTACTGTTGAGGTTGAGAACTGTTTTATATCTTGATTGACTATTTCAATATTTTGTCATCTTTTAGTGTAAGTCTTTTTACAATATCTCCATCAGGATGTCTTTTTTAAAAAAGTGGTGTGTCATTTTGAGTAGTGGATAGAAATTTTATGTTTATGAACCCATTCTCAACTATATGTGTATGTTTTACAAATATCTTCTTTCATCTGGTTTTCCTTTTTTACAAAAAGACTTTTTATTTTTTAAATTATATTTTACCAATTATGCTATTTTCTGCTTTTGCCCCCCCTCTACCTGGCACCCTCCACTCCGTCAGGCAATCCCTATTCCATTGTTCATGTCCATGGGTCATGCGTATAAGTTCTTCGGCTACTCCATTTTCTGCACTGTATTTTATATCCCCATGGCCACTCTGTAATTGCCTATTTATGCTGCTTTAATCCCCTTACCTCTTCACCCATTTTCCCACACCCCTCCCATCTGACAACCATCAAAACACTCTCTGGATCCATGATTCTGTCTCTGTTCTTCCTGTTTGCTTAGTTTTTTTACATTCAGTTGTTGATAGATATGTATTTATTGCGATTTTATTCATAGTTTTGATGTTTTTCTTAAATAAGTCCCTTTAACATTTCCTATAATAATGGTTTGGTGATGATGGACTCCTTTAATTTCTTCTTGTCTAGAAAGCTCTTTATTTGCCCTTCAGTTCTAACTAATATCTTTCCTGGCTCCCTGCTTTTCATGACTTGAAATGTTTCTTGCCAATCCCTTCTTGCCTGCAAAGTTTCTTTTGAGAAATCAGCTGACAGTTAACAGAATTCCCTTGTAGGTGACTATCTGCTTTTCTCTTGCTGCTTTTAAGATTCTCTCTTTATCTTTAACCTGTGGTAATTGTGATGTGTCTTGGTGTGACCCTTTTTGCATTCATCTTCTTTGGGACTTGCCGTGCTTCCCGATCTTGCGTGTCTGTTTCCCTCACCAAATTAGGGAAGTTTTCTTTCATAATTTTTTCAAGTAGATTTCCAATTTCTTTCTCTTTCTTTTCTTCTTCTGGCACCCCTATGATGCAAATGGGATGCTTGAAGTTGTCCCAGAGGCTGCTTACACTATCTTCTTTTTTTTTTTAATTCTCAAAGAGATTATTTTAAAAATATTTTTAAAAAGCTGTGCTAGCCCTGGCTGGGAGATTCAGTTGGGTGGAGTATAATTTTTCACACCAAAATGTTGCAGGTGTGACTCCCAGTCAGCACACTACCTAGGTTGTGGGTTTGATTCCTGATCAAGATGTGTGTGGGAGGCAAAAATCAATGTTTCTCTCTCTATCTCTTTCCTTTCTTCCTCTCTTTTAAAAAAATCAATAAACATTCTCAGGTGAGGATTAAAAAAATGCTAAAAAACATTTGACATCTTGCCCACGTGTAGGTGTACAATTAATAGTGTTGAAATAGAACATTTTTATCTGGCAAATCTGTAACATTAAACCTATTAAACAACTATTCCTTGTTCCCTGGCCCCCTCCCCAGTAACCACCTTTCTACTTAATGTTTCTATCAATTTGACTACTATAGATACCTTGTAAGAATGGAATCGCACTGTACTGGTCTTTTTATATGTTTCAAATGATTTAGCATAATGTCCCAAAGATTTAGTCATGTAGTATGTGACAGAATTTCCTTGCCTTTTAAGGCTGAATAATAGTCCTTTGTATGTATATACCACATTTTGTTTATCCATTTGTCTGTTTGATGGACAGTTGGTTTGCTTCCAGCATTTGGCTATTGTGAATAGGGCTGCTATGAACATGAATGTGTAAATATCCCCTTGAGACCTTACTTTCAATTCTTTTGGATATATACCTAGAAATGGAATTGTTGAGTATATGGTAGTTCTAGTTGTTGTTTTTTTTCAATTTTAATCGTTGTTAGTAGTTTTCTGTCCTTTACCCCAATCCCATCAGTTTTAGTTTTTTGAGGAACTTCCAAACTGTTTTACATAATAGTTACATCGTATTATAAATCCATGAGCAGTACACAAGAGTTCCAGTTTGTCTACATCCTCACCAAAACTTGTTAATGAGTGCTTTATTTTGAAAAATTTTATGTTATTACTAGCTGGAGTCCATAGTTTAAGGTTCATTGTACGTTATACTGGTGTGTGTGTTTTGACAAATGCATAAGGTTACGGAACGACCATTATGACACCATTATAGTATCATACAGAATATGTAGTTTTACCACCCCTAAAAGTTCCCTGTACTTCAACTGTTCTTTTTCCTCTTTACCTGCCCACCCAACACCGCCAAAAAAATAAATAAATTGGCTTGGCAACCACTGGTGTTTTTAGTTGTCTCTATAGTTATATTTAACTTTTTTAGAATGTCTTATAGTTGGAATCGTGCAGAATGTAGTCTCTTCATCCTGGCTTCACTTAGGAATATGTATTCAAGGTTCCTCCCTGTCTTTTCATGGCTTATTAGTTCATTTCTTTTTATTGCTGAATAATATTCCCACATATGGGTGTACCACAGTTTGTTTATCCATTCACCTGTTCAAGGGTATCTTGGTTGATTCCAAGTTTTGGCAATGAGGCGTAAAGCAAGTGTAAACATTCGTGTCCAGAGTTTTTGTGAACACTGTCTTTAGATTTACATAGGTGCCAAGCAAAGAACATGATTGGCGGATTTTATGGTAAAATTATATTTAGTTTGTAATAAGCTGCCAATGGGTCTTGCAAAGTGGCTGTACTATTTTGCTTTCTTTCTTTTTTTTCTTTTTTCTTTTTTTTTACATCATGTGTGGTTGCCTCTCATGTGGCCCCCACTAGGGACCTGGCCTGCAACCCAGGCATGTGCCCTGACTGGGAATCGAACCAGCTACCGTTTGGTTCACAGCCCACACTCAATCCCCTGAGCTACACTAGCCAGGGCTCTATTTTGCATTCTTACTAGCAATGAATGCCAGTTTGTGTTACCACTGCTGGCCAATTTTTTTGATTTCAGCCATTCCAATGTGTGTGCAATGGTGATGTGGACACTGGCCAGTAGTGTCCATGGTATTATGGATGAGATGAGACAAATTCACACGGACTGCTGAGTCCTGTGGAGGAAAAGGGACAGCATGGCCACTCTCTCAAGGGGAGAGTGCCCTGACCCTTGCCTTGACAGACTTTTATTGCTTTTCTGGGCACATCACATCGAGGATGGTCCTCATTTACTATGCACAGGTTCGCTTTAGGTGGTTACCTTTTACAGAAAACAGAGGAGAGAATGTAGCTAATTACATCACAGAAGAAGGATATTTGCAAATGCAAAGGGAAAATGGTCGAACTGGTTACACTCATTCTTGGAAGGTTTAACATAGATTTTAGGAAGTTACTTTAAAGATATACGGTAAACGTTTGCTGCCTCAATTCAGGGTGAGGGAGTTTTTAGCAAAGAGCAAGTCTCAAAGCGGCCTAGGTACAATGCAGGCCTGATTACCCATGGGAGAACCTATCCATGGACGAACCTATCCATGGGCGTGGATCCTGTGTACCGGAATTTGCTTTCCACTGGCCTTTTCAAGTGGGAGCTGGGCCCACGCCACACAGAATGGTCTCCTATACAATAGTATCACGTTGTTGTTTTCATTAACATTTTTCTGATAACAATGATGTGTGAAGCATATATTTCATATGCCTGTTTGCCATCCATCTATCTTCTTTGGTGAGATGTCTCTTCAAATCTTTTGCTCTTTTAAAAACAGAGTTGTTAATAAGAGTTGTTTATTAAGAATAGTTGTTTTAAGAATGCTTTCATAGCCCTGGCTGGTGTGGCTCAGTCGATTGAGCGCTGGCCTGCGAACCAAAGGGTCGCCGGTTTGATTCCCAGTCAGGGCACATGCCTGGGTTGTGGGCTAGGTTCCCCCATGTGGGGTGCAGCGCACAGGAAGCAACCATACTTCACTGTTTCTTTCCCTCTCTTTCTCCCTTCTTCCCCTCTGTCTAAATATAAGTAAATACAATCTTTTTTTTTTAAAAAAAAGAATGCTTCGATAGTTTGTACACTTGTCCTTTTTCACATGTTTTGCAAATATTTTCTCCCAAGTCTGTGGCTTGTCCTTTCATTCTTTTAAATTGCTTTTGCAGAACACAGCTATTTTCAACGTAATAAAATTGAACTTACCCATTTTTTTTATGGGTCATTCTTTTGGGTTTTGTATTTTAAAACTCATCACCAGACCTAGATTTTCTTCTGTGTTTTATAGTTTTGTACTATACATTTAGTATATTATATATTTAACATAGAGTGAATTTACAAGGTCTGTCCAGAAGGTATCCAGCCATGTAATATGAAAAATGGGGACATTGATTGAAGATAAAAAGATACAAGAAACATTGTACATAGGACAATGATGCTTCAGTCCCCTTGAGAATCGGCACCTTGGGACCTCACACAGTTCTCCCAGTCACCATTAGCTGCCCTGTCTTACTTTTCTGAATCTCATTGAGATTTCCTGAAATCTCTTCCCTTTCAAAGGTTATTTTAGTTTTGGGAAAAACCAGAAGTCTCAGGGCACCAAATCTGGGCTGTAGGGGGTCTGCGTTGCCAGGTGATTTGATGTTTTGCCAAACAAATATGCACAAGATGAGATGTGTGAGCGGGTGCATTGTCCTGATGAAGCTGCCAATCACTGGTTGCCCATAGCTGCAGCCTTCTGAATCATCCAAATAGTTTCCACAGAGAAATGTTCATGCTTAACGCAAAATTTGATGTAGATTCATTGCTCAGCTTGCTCAGACATTTTGAGTGGGATAGCCACAGGGTACACATGCTAACTCAATGGCATCTACCAACCTCACTGACTAGTACAGTGAAGTTGTTGTCATTCACACATGTGCGTTCCAGTCCACTTTCCGCTGCCTGGTTATGTTAACGTTGTGCAAACCATTCACATTATAGTAACAGTGGCTGAATTTTTCCAGACAGCCCTTGCATACACACATAGTATACATATACATTTATGTTCTACACAGGGAGGGAGGGAGGAGAGAGAGATAAAGATTGATATAGTAAGTCTTGAAGTCTGATAATGTCAGCCTTACTTCTGTTCCCTGTTGTGTTATTGTGAGTCTTTGCCTTTCTTTATCAAGTTTAGAATCAGTTTGTTGATAACCACCAAATAACTGCTAAAATTTTTGTTGGGATTGCATTGAATCTACTCATCAAATTCGAAAGAGTTGACATCTCAAAATATTGTCTTTCTATTAATATAACATATACACATGGAATATTTCTCCAGTTACTTAGATCTTTGATTTCGTTCATCAGGGTTTTTTTTTGCTACTTTACTTCGTATAGCTCTCTGTGCATCATTTGTTAGATTTATACCTACATAATTTTTTTTTTTTTTTTTTTTTTTTTTTGCTGCCAGTGTAAATTGTATTGGGTGTTCAGTTTTAATTTCAAATTCTAGTTTTCATTGCTGACATATGGGAAGGCAGTTAACTTTTGTATATTAATTTTATATCCCACAACCTTGCTATAATCACTTATTAAATCTAGGAGTTTTTGTCATTGTTAATTTTTTAGAATTTCCAATGTAGACATTCATGCAATCTGCTGACAGTCTTATTTCTTCATAGTTGATGTACTTGGAACTTTTCTTCCCTCCTTCCTTCCATCCTTCCTTCCTTCTTTTCTACAGTGGAACACGTTACAAATTTGCATGATGTCCTTTCACAATGACCATGCTGATATTCTTTGTATCGTTCCAATTAAAATGTTCTTTTCTTGTTTATTGCATTAGCTAGAAATTTGTGTATGATGTTGACTAGGAGTGGTGAAGGGGGGACATCTTTCCTTGTTCCCAATTTAGGAGGGAAAGTGTCTAGTTTCTTACGATTGAGCAGAGTACTTGGCAGGAGGTTTTTGATAGAGGATTTTCATCAAGTTGTAAAAGTTCCTGTCCCTAGTTTGCACACCTAGTTTGGTGTGCATGGTACTTGATTTTGTCAAATGCTTTTCTGCATCTATTAATACAGTCATAGGTTTTTTTTCTTCTTTAGACTGTGTAGCCAATTAACAATAGAGATTACATAATAGATTTTCAAATGTTGAACCAGCCTTGAATGCTTAAATCCCATTTGTTAGATAATTTTTCTGTATACGTGTGTATGTATGTGTATAGCTGTATTTAATTTGCTAATATTTTGTTGAGGAGTTTTGCCTCTGTCCATGAGAGATAGTAGTTGGTAGTTTCCCTTTTTTGTGATGTCTGTCTGATTTTGGTATTAGGATTAGGGTAGTGCCGACTTCAATAAATTAATTAACAAGTATACCCTCTACTTCTATTTCCTGAGTAGATGTAGAGAATTGGTATTATTTTTTCTTTCAATATTTAGTGGACTTCACCAGTGAACCCCTCTTGGCCTGGTGCCTTCTGGTTTGGAAGGTTATTACTTATTGGTTCAGTTCCTTTAGTAGATACAGGACTATTGAAATTATCTATTTTTCTTCTATGAGTTTTGGTAGATTATATCTTTATAATCAGTCTATTTCATTATAGTTATCAAGTTTGTGGACAGAGATTCCTCAAAAACTTCAAAATGGAACTACTATATGACCCAGCAAGTTCACTTCTGGGTATTTCCCCCAAAAAAAAATGAAAACGTTAATTTATGCACCCCTATGTTCATTGCAGCATTACTTAAAATAGCCAAGATATGGAAGCACCGAAGTGTCTTGATAGATGAGTGGATAAAGGAGATGTAGTATATATGTGCAATGGAATATCACTCAGTCATAAAAAATGAAATCTTGACATTTACAACAACATGATGGATAGAAGATATTTTGCTCAATGAAGTGTGAGTCAAAGAAAGACAAATATAGTGTGTTTTCATTTATATGTGGAATCTAAAAATCCAACAAAACAAACTCATAGACACAGGAAACAAAACTGAAGGTTGCTGGAGGTGAGGGGAGGTAGGGGATGGACAAATAAGGCGAAGGAGATAAAGAGGTACAAACTTCCAGATGTATTTGTAAAACAAACACATAAAATAAATAGGTCACAGGGATTTAATGGACAGCATAGGGAATATAGTTAATAATATCATTAATAACTTTGTATAGGAACAGATGGTTAGACTTATGGTGATTACTTGATAATGTATATAAATGTCAAATCACTATGTTGTATACCTGAAACTATAATACAATATTATATGTCAACTATACTTGAATTTTTTAAAAAAGTTTGTCAGGTATATGGTAATGGAGAAATTAGATTTTTAGTGGTGAGCATGCAGACAGAATATACAGATATCTCATTATAATGTTATTATAATAACATTATAATGTTATTATAATTAGATACAAAATTTATATATGTTATTAACCAATATTATCTCAATAAATTAAAAATAAAGTTTGTGGGCATAGAGTTCATAATATTTTTTTATTATACAGATTGTCCATGGAATCTGTAGTGATGACCCATTTTTTTATTTGTTATTTATGTCTTCTCACTCTTAGGTAGCTTGGCTAGAAGATAATGTTATGATCTTTTCAAAGAATCAGCTTCATTGATTTTCTTTATGGTTTATTATTTTCCATGTTACTGATTCATGCTCTAATTTTTATTCTGCTTGCTTTGAGTTTATAATGCTATTCTTTCTTTACTTCCCCAAGATGCAAGCTAACTTGTTGATTTTAGATTTTCTAATATATAGATTTCCCTGTAAATTTCCCCACATACTTTGATGTTTCCCCTTTTCATTTAGTTGAAAATACTTAAAACTGTTTTTTTGTACTTTGACTATATATTACTTAGAAGTGTGTTATTTAATCTCCATGTATTTTGAGGTTTTTTCCAACTATCTTTTATTGATTTTTTAAAAAGATTTTATTTATTTAGTTTTAGACAAATGGGAGGGGAGGGAAGGGGAGGGAGAAAGAGAGGGAGACCTGGCCTGCAGCCCAGGCATGTGCCCTAGACTGGGAGCTGAACTGGTGACCCTTTGGTTCGCAGGCTGGCACTCAGTCCACTGAGCCACACCAGCCAGGGCAATCTTTTATTGAGTTGTAGTTTAATTCCATTGTGGTCTGAGAGGACATACAAATGGAATAAGATAAAGTCCTCAGTTAGCCCTGACTGGTTATGACTCTGTGAGTTAGATGTCGTTCAGCAAGCCGAGGAGGGATCCAGGTTCAGTTACTGCTTAGAGTATGTGCCTGGGTTGTGGGTCAGCCCCTGTTTGGGGGTGTGTGAGGGGTGGCTGATGGGTGTTTCACTTGCCCATTAACTTTTCTCTTTCTTTCTCCCTCCCTTTCCCTCTGTCTAAAAATAAATTAATAAAATCTTTTTTTTAATGCCCAATTAAAACCACAAAAGACCGAAAAGGATTATAAAGAACAAGTACAACAAATAAAAAATTTATAAATCTTGTAGATATTAATCTAACTATATCAATAAACATTTTAAATATGAATTTAAAGCCAATTACCATATTTTGCCATGTATAATGTACATTATTTTGCCCAAATTCCTGAGGGAAAAATAAGGCTGCTCATTGTATGTAGGTAGAACTAATTCTGTATCTATAAAAGTGTTTTTAATTCTTTTATTTATGCTTATGCATTAAAAGTGTATCTCTAGAAAGCAACAACAATATCCATATGTTCAAAAATAAATGCTAAAATTCCTTTACAATACATAAAACAAGTATTTAAATATAAATAAATAAGTAATTGAATTTAAAAATTAAAATGAAAGGGTTTTTTTTTTTTCTGAAAGTTTGGGCCAAAAATGTGGGTGCACATTATAAATGGCAAATTACAATAAAAGACAGACACTAACAGAGAGGGGAACACATCTGTATGATTTCTAATCTTTTAAATTTGTTAAGGTGTTCTTACAGTCCAGAGGATGGTCTGTCTTGATGAATATTCCATGTAAACTTGAGAAGAATGTGTATTCTGTTGATGTAGGTTGAAATATTTTATTGATGTCAGTTTCCTGCTTTCTGATTTTTGTACATACTGGAGCTGTCAGTTACTGATAGAGGGGTGGTGAAGTCCCCAGCTGTAATAGTGGCTTAATCTTTTTTTTTCTTGCAATTCTATCAGTTTTTGCCTCGTATTTTGACACACTGTTGTTAGGTACATACATGTTAACCGTTGTTTTCTTTTCTTGGAGAACTGACCCCATTGTCATTTCATGATGTTTCTCTTTATCCCTAATAACTTTACTTCATTTGCAGTTTGCTTTGTCTGCAGTTAATGTAGCTGCTGCAGCTTTCTTTTGATTAGTGTTTGCATGTTTTATCTTCCTCTTTAATCTGTCCTTTAACCTTTCTGTGTTTATATTTAATGTGAGTTTCTTGTAGGCAACATATAATTGTCTTGTTTTTTACCCACCCTGACATATTCTTCCTTTTAATTGGCTTAAATTTACACTTAAAGAAATTATAGTTGGGTTAATATGTACGATGTTTTAAAATGTTTACTATTCGTTGTACTAATGTATTTATCTGTTGATGGACACTTGGGTTGCTTCTAGGTTTTTGGCTGTTGTGCATAGAGCTACTATTATCATGAACACTTAAGTATTTCTTCAAGACTGTGCTTTCAGTTCTTTCAGAAAGATACTGAGAAGTGGAATCACTGGCACATATGGTAATTATATTTATTTTTTCAGAAACTGTCATGCTGTTTTCCACAGTGGTTGTACTATTTTACATCTATACCACAATACATACGGGTTCCAGTTTTTTTCAAATCTTCAACACTTGTTTGCTGATTTTTTTTTCTTAATAGTAGGTATCCTAGTGACATGGTATCTTACTGTGGCTTCTCTTCTCTTCCCTGATCCCCTCCCCAGTGATTGATGATAATTGAGCATCTTTTCATATACTTATTGGTGTGATCTTCTTTGGAGAAATATCTGTTCAAATTTTTTGCCTATTTTTAAATTTGGCTTTTGTTGTTCAGTTTTAGAAATCTATATATTCTAAATATTAATCTCTTGTCAGATAATGTGATTGCAAATATTTCCTTCCATTTTATAGGTTGCTTTTCCACTGTGTTGATAGTGTTCATTGATACACAAAAGTTTTTAATTTTTATTATGTCCACTTTGTTCATATTTTCTTTTGTTACCTGCGCCTTTGTGTCATATCCAATAAATTACCAAATATAATGTTGTAAAGCTTTTGTCCTATACTTTCTTCTAATTTTATAGCTATAGGTCTTAGGTTTAGGGCCTTAATCCATTTTGAGTTAATTTTTATATGTGGTGTTAGGTAATGGTCCAGTTTTATCCTTTTGCACGTGGATATTGTTTTCCCAATTTCAGTTGTTGAAGAGACGGATCTGTTCCCATTGTGTAGGCTTGGCACTCGAGTCTAAGATCATTTGACCACACACATAAGGGTTCATTTTTTATCTCCATTTTGTTCTGTTTGTTTATATGTCTGTCCTTTTGCGAGTATCTTATGGTTGGTTACTGTTGCTTCGTAGTATGTTTTGTAATGAGAGAGTGTGAGGCCTCCAACTTTGTTCTTTTTCAATATTATTTTTATTATTCATGGGGAGGGGGGTGTCCCTTGAGATTTCATGTAAATTTTAGGGTGGATTTTTTTTTTATAACTGCAAGAAATGCCATTGGGATTTTGGGATTGTGTTGAATGGGAGGTATCGATATTTTAATATCTTCCAATCCATGAACATGAAATGTGTTTCCATTTGTTTTTGTGTTTTAATTCCTAAGTACTTTACTCTTTTTGATGCTACAGTAAGTGGAATTGCTTTCATAATTCCCTATGATTTTTCATTGATAATATAAAGAAATGCTGTTGATTTTTTTATCCTCACCTGAGGATATATTTCCATTGATTTTAGAGAGAGAGGTGGGGTGAGAGACAGAAACATCGCAAGAGAAATACATCAATGGCTTGCCTCCTGAACACACCCCAACTGGTGATCGAACCAGCAGCCTTTTGGTGCATGGAATGATGCTCCAACTAACTGAACCATGCTGCCAGGGCAGAAATGATGTTGATTTTTGTATGTTGACTGTATCTTGCTACTTTGCTGTATGTTGACTGTATCTTGCTACTTTGCTGAAGTCCTAACAGATTTTTATGGAATCTTTGGGGATTTCAACATACAAGTATATGTGAACAGAGGTAATATTACCTATTCCTTTTTGTTTTCTTCTCATTTCTTTTTCTCACCTCATTGCTCTGGCTAGTACTTCTATTATTATGTTGAAAAGGAGTGTTGAAGGTAGGCAACCTTGCCCTGTTCTGATTTCAGAGGCAAAGCTTTCAGTCTTTCAGTATTCAGTATGTTGTTTGTTGTGGGTTTTTCATGTATGGTTTTATTATGTTGAGATAGTTTCCGTTTGTTTTTAGTTTGTTGAGTGTCTTTTATCATGAATTTTGTCAAATTCTTTTTCTGCATACTTTAAAATGCTCACATGGTTTTCCCTCCTTTATTCTTTTAATGTAGTATATTGCATTGATTGATTTTCTTATGTTGAATCATCCTTGCGGTCCAGGAATAAATTTCACTTGGTCATGATGGGTAATTTTTGTTACGAGCTGCTGAATTTGATTTACTAGTATTTTGTTGAGGATTTTTGCATCAGTATTTATAACAGATACTGGTTTGTAGTTTTCTTGTAGTGTCTTTATCTGGCTTTGGTATTGGGGCAACGCTGGCCTCATTGAGTTAAGGACTGTTCACTGTTCAGTTTTTGGAAATGTTTTAGAAGGATTGATTTTAACTTTTATTATTATTATTGTTATTTATTATTATTTTGTTTTTCTGTTCTGTATTTCATTTATCTATGCTTTAATCTTAAGTATTTTCTTCTGAGTTCTTTTTCTAGTTTCTGAAGTTGTATTTTGTTGACTTGAGATTTTCTTTAAAAATTTCTTTTTTATTGATTGTAGAGAAAGAGAGAGAGGAAGGGCAGGAAAGAGAGAGAGATTTGTTTTTCCACTTACTTAGGCATTTATTGGTTGCTTCTTATATGTGCCCTGACTGGAGATCAAACCTGCAAACTTAGCATATTGGAATGATACTCTAACCAACTGAGCTTACTGGCCAGAGCTCTTTCTAATTTTTTTTTTAATGTAAGCTTTTATAACTGTGAAATTTCCCTTTAGCACTGCTTTTGCTGTGTCCCATAAGTTTTCATATGTTGTGGTTTGTTTTCATTTCTCTCCATTTTTCCTTGTGATTTCTTTGTTCCATTGGTGGTTTAATAATTTACTGTTTAATTTTTGCAGATTGCTAACTTTTTTGGCTTTGTTTTTGTTATAGATTTTGAACATCATCTATTTGGTTGAAAGAGGGTTTTTTAAAGATACGTGTATCTTTTTAAATCCATTATTACTTAATTTGTAACCTTCTATCTTGGAGAATATCCCATGTAAATTTGAGAAGAATATATATTCTGTTATTGTTGGGGAGAGTGTTCTGCTATGCCTGTTAGATCTAGTTAATTCATTATATTGTTCAAGTCCTCTATTTCCTTATCTTCTGTCTTTTTTATCTATTAGTTGTGGAGACTAGAGTATCGAAGTCTCCAGCTATTAATTCCATCAGTTTTGATTTGTATTAGGTACATGGATATTTATAATTGTTAAATATTGCTGTATCGAATGTTTTATTAATGTATAATATCTTTATGTCTTATAACCTTTTTTGGTTAAAGTCTGTTTTGTCTGATACTGATATAGGGGTTTTGTAAACTTGAATGATTAATACATTAGGCCCTGCAAGCCACGTTGGGTACACGTTGGGTACATGTGGCTTACTCTTCTCTTGTTTGTTCTTTTTTTTAAAAACCAGTTTTTTTTCTTGGGCTCTACAAAAACAAGCCTGTGGTAGGTTGCCAATCCCTGCTTTAGCTTGAACAGAAGTTTTTTAGAGATGAATTTATCCATCCTATTTTATGGTTAAGACATTTGTCTTCATGAATTCTTTCTTGATCTGAGAGTATGAAGATACACATTACATCTTAAAAGCATTATTGTTCTGCCTTCACATTTAGATCTATAATCCCCCTGGAACTAATGTAAGCCCCATTTTTTGGAATGACCATTCTTTCCTCAGTGTTCTAAAACTTCTGCCTTTCATAAATCATGTGACCTTCTATGCATTGGTTTGTTTTTTAGCTTTGTTCTGTCTTTGATTTGTTTGTCTATCTCTGCACCAATCACCATCTTAAATTTTATAGCTTTATAACACATGCTAATGTCTGGGCAAGTTCTACCACCTCATCCTTTACAGTAATTGTGCTTGTTCTTGACAATTTTGATTTCTTTATGAATTTTAAAATCAGCTTGTCAAGCTTCTCTTTCTCTTGTCTCTCTTACACACACACACACACACACACACACACACTGGGAGTTTGATTGGAATTACATTAACTGTCTTTGTTACTTTGTATGACAATTGGTGTTATCTCAATAGTGAGTGCTTGTCCATTTAGGTTATCTTTTTATGTCTCAGTTGAAGTTTTAAGTTTTTCATGCACAGACCTTGTGCATCTGTATTGGATTATTTTTGCATATTTTGTTTTCTGATGCCATTTTAAATTTTTTTTTGAGGTTAGTTTTTAAAGTATTTGCAGAGATTTGAATTTTAGTGGTGCATTATGACCTGTAAAAGTAGTTGACAGTTCATTGTGAATGATCCTTTCCCAAATGCCAAATCTCTTATATTTAATTGGTCTTTGTTACCACTATCAGACTTTTCGTTTACCTTTTTTGACAAAGTATCTGTCTAGATACTTGGTAATGCAAGGTCAAAAGGTCAGTTCCAGTACTGATGACTTATCTGTCATCTGCTTTTTACACCCCTCTCCAGGTACTTTTGGGTAGGCAGTGTCTTTTTAAAGGTTTTGTTTTCATGAAATCTCATCTTTTCCTTGTCCTGTGTCTGTGAATTATCTCCATTCAGTTTCCATTCAGAAGTTGCTTTGAGATTTTGTATGTGTGTGTGGTTTGTGCTTGTTTTTAATTTACTAGATTCTTTATGCATGGGTGTTTTTTAATATGAAAATGGCAAAGAAAAGTGAAAGTAAGTTGTCACCATAGAAGATTCTAATAAGAAGCATTCTCATTTTGTAATGTTTTCTTCATGATCCCTTAAAGTACATTGTAAGTTTCACTTACTTTGCAATGCCTTTCTCAATCAGAAAATCAATTATAACTTTTTATGAAACAATAAAATGAGCTGCTTTTATCATTTTGCATTGCTAATTGTAGAATGCTTATGAGATCTGAAAATTGGAGTCACATAATGGTTCTATAGTATGTGAGTCATACTATAGAAAAACTCAGAATTTCTTGAGGCTAAAAGTGACATAGTGAGGTATGACATTGACATATTTTGCCTTTGCCCCATAACTTGAGAGTCATAGATGCCACTGTTTTCTTTAGGATCTTAGACTACAGGGTGAGACAAAAGTAGGTTTATAGTTGTGAATATGCAACTGTAAACCTATTTCTTATATTTTTGTATTTACTTATTAACTATTGTATTATTTTCCATGCAAATAACAACTGTGAAACTACTTTTGTCCCTATCCTGGGTTCTGAATTTTTACCATTCCTCCTAGATCTTTATTGTTATTTTGAAACTGTATTTAGGAGTGTTACGTAGCCGAAGTGTTATGTATCTATTATTTCTCAGGTGTTAGGTAGTTGTAGATGATTTTGTATGATTTTTAAAAAAGGATAACATATTATTTTGATGAAAATATGCATTTATTACTGGTTTTTGAAACAATATCTCATTTGGGAAAATTATTTGTCTACTTGTGAATATAATATTTTTAGTTTCTTGTGACTTACATGTCAGGAATTAGATACAGTTTTTTCATATGAAGTTTTCTTTTAAGACTATGTAAAATTACTACTATTAGTGACTAAGGATTATAAGCAAGTAGTTAATTTGTGCTATCTTTATTTTTAAAGTGATTGTGTTATCTAACAAAATTTGATTGACTACGTCTATGAATTTTAAGTCTTGCTGTCTTGTATAAAAGTGCAGAAGTTTGCTGTTTTCTTTTTTTCAGTTTCCTATGTACAGTTAAGAAAAAACAAAAATAAATGGACCATTTATATTTTTAGGCCCGAATAGCATTTTTGCAAGGAGAAAGAAAAGGTCAAGAAAACTTGAAGAAGGATTTAGTAAGAAGAATAAAGATGTTAGAGTATGCATTAAAACAAGAAAGGTATGTGTATCTCATTTTATTACATGAATACAATAAATTAGAACATTATTATTCTCTTATATCATTGTACATGGTATTTGAAAGCTCTTTGAGAGATACAAACTTCGCCTAAAATAGAAGATCATGTTTTAATTTGAGTGTTATATGAGAAAAGAAAAAGAAGTTAAAAATCTTTGCATTGAAATATCTTTTATTCTATGGAATCTAAGTTTTGGATTTTTTTTTTGGTAGATCAGGATTGTTTTTTCACTTGGGTGTGTATGTTAGTTGGGTGATTTACCTTTATCCCCTCCTTTTATAGCAGTACATTTCTTTCTACACCTTCCTGTGCAAATTAAGTTGAAGAAATATGTTCATATTGTTTTATTTGTTATTTGTGAAATCTACCAGTAGTTACTTAACTGGAAAAGGAAAAAAAATTTTTTTCAACGATTTATTATTAAATTTTCAGGGCAAAATATCACAAATTAAAATATGGCACCGAACTGAATCAAGGTGATTTGAAAATGCCAACCTTTGAATCAGGTAAACTCTATTCTTCTCTCTTCACTTCACTCTCACCCCTTCCCAAGAATGATTGCCTTAAGTATATTTTTATTTAACAGACATGTTCTCTTTCCTCCTATTTTCCTTTGAAAGCATTGGCTAGTCAACTGATTGTTGTACAACTGTGTAGAATTTGGGGGAAAATAATAAATTAATAAAAGTAAGTAGTTATATCTCGATTCTGAGGTTATTTGTCCTAGTTTTGTTGTGTTGAAACCTGTGTGAAACTGTAGGTGTATTTTTTTTAGTAATTAGAAGTGAAAGGTAATGAACTAGTAAGTCTGTCTCCACCTGTAGGCAATCCTTGTCCTATCCTGTAGAGTTTTTCTTACTAAAAATATATTTTTGTCTGTAGAAGCTGTGATTAACTCAGTTTACTTCTAAAGAACTTGGAAATTTGATTGAATTTGGAAACTACAGAGGAAGCCAAATAAGGATAAGAGAATGAAAAATTATTTCCAATTGACCTTGCATCTTTCTAAACAGATTGTGAATAGTGAGTCGAGAGTAGCATCTGATGAATAGTTATGCAAGGAAGGGAGGGCTGGAGATAGGAAAGAGCTAGCAGTTTAATGTCAATTTTAGGGTTCTATATGATTTTGATTAGAGTAGTCTAAAAATTTAATAGTTTATTTTGATTTATATTTTATAATATTTGGAAATATTACTAGCAATTTCTCAGGTATATGTAGAATCCATTTCTTTGTATATTTTGATGGTATAAACTTAATTTTTTGCTGTTGTTGGATGTTGTTTGCTAAAACAAGAAAATGATGTTTTTTCGTATACATAATTTGTCTTCTCCTGTAGTTGTCTCCATATCTAAAACATCAAAGCATGTATAGTAGGGACAGCAAAATTGATGTATGGAATTTTTTTTAGTTAGGTGTTAAAGTAAATTTTACAAATTTAGGTACTTGGTTTTTAGTTTGGTATTAAGTACTTAGAACTAGGCACAGAAACACTTTATACATAAAACCTGCAGTTGATTTATTTTGTTTTTTTTCTCCACTTTCTAATGTAACTTAGTATATTCAGAAAATAAGCAGTTACTTTCTAACACTCAAGGGCTGCCCTCCAACTTTAGTTTGTGAAATGTGAGGAAGAAGGATGGTTGCAGCCACATTGTTCCTGGATCCAGAGGCATAATTGGCTGGTCTTAGTGCAGCAGTGGGTATAAGCAAAATTATTTAGCAGCTAAACTTCTCCTGCCCACAACTGAAGTAAAATAAAAGCAGACTTGTTTTTAAACTTGTTTTAAACCTAACTATTAAAACTTCCTCAAATGGAGGAATACAATAAACATCCAAGTATTTTATTTATAGGATGTACCATAGTAACAAAGTAGATTGTTGGGGAAAAAACAAACAAAAGGGATGGTCAAAAACACACAATGCAGACAAAGTGGGATGAAATCATTAACAGAAAAAAGTATAGAGGTAAACATTAAGTGAATCAGTATTGACTTTTTAATGTCAATACTGATGCCCGAAATAAAGCAAAATGTAAAATAAGAGAAAATATGAAAAATATTGATTTGATCGAAGTACAAAATATGCATGTTTTTATGCGTCTGTCTCAATAATGCCAGTATACATAACGTAAGCCTAACCCTATAAAATGGGTTGTGCCCAACTATATAAAGCACTCCTTTATTCTTACATTTAGATTTTAAAAGTCTGTGACAGTAGAAAAATGGGCCAATGACTTAAAAGGGCACCCAATAAAGTAATATTTCTAAAAGGCCAAGAAACACATGAAATGATGCTCAATTTTATCAGTTATTGAAGAAGTACAGCTTAAAACCACAGTGCAATATAGTTAGGCACCTAACAGAATGGCTAAAATAAAAAAAGAAAGTCAAGTGTTGTTGAGGATGTGGAACAACCAGAGAACTGTAGGCCTACTGGTGTTGGTATTGTAAATTTGTAGAACTCTGAAAGTGATTTTTCAGTGATATTGCTAAAGGGAACATAGCATATCCTGTGACCCAGTAATTCCATTCCTAGGTGTTCCACTCCCTAAAATGCGTACAAACGTTCATCATAGGCTTCTATAAGAATGTTCATGATATCATTATTTTTAATAGTAAAAAACTAGAAACAACTTGAACATTCTTCAGCGTTAGAATGCATAAACATAGTGTGATATTGTAGCATAGCGGTATGCTGCTTAGCAACAAAAGTTAACTAAATGAACCTGACGACATGGATGAGTTACATGCACATGAAGTTGAACATTGATATAATTGACTTAATCTTAGTAAATTAAAAAATTAATCTAGTTTTTAGAATTCGAGATAGTATTGATGTTCCTCTGGAAGTATCTAGTGACTGAAAAGGGCAAAGGAAGACATTTGGGATGCTGACAATGTTTTGTTTCTTCATTTAGGTACTGGTTACATGAGTGTGTTCAAAAATTGATTGAGCTGTACGCTTACGATGTACTTCAAGGATATCCTTAGCAGCATTATTTATGATAGTGAATAATGGAAACTAATTTCAACATTAGGGGACTGGTTAAATTAAATAGGTATATACTTTCTATGGAATATTATATAATAATTTTATATGATGCTAATCTATATTTATTGCCATAGAGAGAATGTTCAAGATACAATAAGTGTCAAAAGCAGCTTATAGTGCAGTATACATACTGCCCTTTTTTTTTTTTTTTTTTTTTTTTAAGAAGTTTATGTGTCTTTTCAGCTGGAAACTATGGAATGATAAAGTGTTAAATACTAACTTTTGGTGATAGGATTTTGGGCAGTTTTTTAATGTATTTTTTCCCTGCAATGATTATGTTGTATGTGATTTAAAAATAAACAAAATGGTATAAATCTGAGGATACTTATTCAGAGCTTAACTGAACTAAAATTATACTATTAATTAAACTTTTAAAATACATGCACTTTGTTACATGAGAATTAAAAATGTTTTTTACCTGTAGTAAAAACTATTAACTTTTAGTTCTAAAAATGAAATTGACTATATAAAGTTTTATGATATAGACTTAAAGTCTACTGATACCAACTCAAAATTAAGTTATATATACCTGATTGTTTTATTCATACCTAATTTCTTAACAGTGTCACTTTTGAATAGCTAATGTAAATATTAAGCATAGCCTTTTAATTTCAGAAGCATTCAACTCAGTATAATTCTGGTAATTAAAAAATAATTATAATAATACTGTATTTCAAAGCTTGGGCTTTTATTTTTGAATCCCCAATAGTTATAGTTAACATACACTTAACTTTTCCCGATTTTAAAACAAGGAGGGTAGTACCTGAGTGTTTGGGTTATTGGAACAAACACATTTGAAATGAGTGTCATCCATAGTAAATACTCAATAAAAGTTCATTTTCTTCTGTCTTTTATATAATATTTAGGTGTGTTTTTGTGAGGCTTTGTCCCTTAGAAAACTTGGCAATATTTTCAATAGCTGAAATAATGTGTATCAAACTTGTCTTTTTTTGTCATTAATTTTTAGAAGAAACCAAAGACACAGAAGCTCCCACAGCGCCTCAGAATAGCCAGTTAACATGGAAGCAAGGCAGACAGCTGTTAAGACAGTGAGTAATGGTTCATTTTCAGCTTTAAGGACCTAGGTATGAAGTGCTTATATTCACTCACTCTTCAAGTGAAAAATTATTTAATGATAGTGGGACAATGCATATAGTTCTCATATTGCTTTTTTAATGCTTCGGTTAAAATTTGCTTCCTCTGAATGTTCCTCAGGGTAATGCTGTTTTTGTTTATTTGCGGAGTAGAATGTTGTAAAGACTGGATGCCTTCAAGGCCAGAACAAAAACAATGTAGATACAGTTCCTATTTGTAGACACTCTTGATTTCACCATTGCAAAATTTACATACTTGACTTTAAGTGAGACAGTTCAGAGAAAGAATTAACTGGTTATCTGAAACTTCAGAAGAGACTTGCAAAGTCCTACCTTGAATTTTTGGGGAACCTTTTTGCCATTTAAATTCTTTACTGTATTAGAAAAACTTCCGTGGCAAATTTTACTGTCTTTTATCTACATGAAGGGACCCCTCAAAAATCCCCTGGATTTACCTTCTGGAAGGTGGGCCCCTTGTAGTACAGGTTTCCCCTGCTAGATAAATGTTCTAGGAACCCATCTGTATCAATGTACCAGATAGTGTTCTTGTGAGAAGCTGTGTTCATCTTCAGTGAATTTTTTTTGAAGCCTCTTTCAATGTATTTGCCCATTTCACGATGGGTGGTTTACAAGTGCCCCTGCCCACACACACTGTGCTGACTATTTGGCAGCTTTTGACCAAAAACATCATGACCCCCATGCCCCACCCTCCCTATTCACTGATCTCACCCCAGAAACTTTTTTTGGTTTTCCGGGATAAAAAGAAGTCCTCAAAGAGAAATGTTTGCCGGTGTGGAAGAGGTGAAACAAAAAATGGCAGCACTAAAAGACATCAAAATCTATGAGTTCAAAAACTGTTCTGAGCAGTGGAAAAAATACCTGCTCAAAATCTCTGATAGGTGTATTGCGTTAAATGGAGAATACTTGGAAGGTGACTGAAGTTTAAACACATAAGAATCGATACATAATTTTTTATAAATAAATTCTGGGTTTTTGGGGGGTGTCCTTGCTCGTATTTGTTCTCTTCCCTTATGTTTGGGAAACTTTGGTACTTGTGTACTCCTGATATCCTGAGTAACTTAAAATTATTTAACCTTCTTAGTTCTAGACATCTTTACCTATACTTCAGTAACCCATTGTGGTGAGACTCTGGACCTCATTGCTCCCTTGAACTATCTTACCTCTGGATTAGTCCATAATCTGACACTTAATCTATACTGCACTTCTTACTCTAATTCCCATATTTTTGCCCCCTGACTTTACCTTGATCTTTACATTTTTAACTCCTTAGCTCCTCTCTAAACTATGATTGGCTTCATTTTATTTTTGTTGCGGGTTTTTTTTTGTTGTTTGCTTTTATTTCCCTGGCTCCAGCTTAGACCCCGTGATCAGTCACCCTTTTGCTAGTACCCTTTACTTCCTTGCTGCCCACTTCTTAACCCGCTTTCACTAGTGATTTTGCTATACCTACTTGCAACATCCCCAGCCTTAGTTTAGTCTGTCATGCTTCTACTTCTAAAAAATTCTTGGAAAATAATTACAGAATCATATGAATGCTAGTACATATTCATGGTTTCCTGTCCAAACATGCAGGGAGCCTTGCTCTATAACCCTGGTCACCTCCTCCCTCCCATTGCACTCAGTAGAGGTTCTAAACCACAGGCGGCAAACACAAGACCTGAGGGCCATCCACCTTGTTTTTTATCTGGCCTGGCACCTTGCTTCTACCTAGCAGCATTGCCAAGCTCCTTGTTCCTAGTTAAGGAGTAAGTTACATGTATGCAGTCCTAAAATTACATTTGGCCCCTCGAAGGCAACCATGAGGCTGATGTGACCCCTGGTGAAAATGAGTTTGACATCCCTGTTCTAAACGTTTACCACACCTCAGCCCATTCTCCCTTGCTGTCATTAGAACACCTCGGGGTCTACTTTACTGGAACTAGGAGGGCTGTCAGGTGAGAACTCCCTGAACCTTTTGCTTTCCTTTCTGTAAATGTATTTAAACCTTATATTTATCACCTCAGTAACTAATGTTTATTCAAAGATGTGTTTCTTAGTCCAGACTCAGTGACTAAAACTCAAACTAGTTTTAGAAAGAACATATTGTTTGGAAGGATGATGGAGTGGCTAGCAGAATTGAGGGAAGCTAAATAACTGAGTGACAGGAAGACAAGCGGGAGTGAGCACTGACAAATTCACAGGGACAGGAAACACTCAGGACCTGTTCCTATTCTCTGGCGTTCTACTCCTCTATGTATCAGTTTTATTCTGTTCTACTGAAAATCACTTTTCTCCAGATGGCAGGGGACTCCCTATTTTACTCAAAATAATTTCTGCAGATTAGAATTGGCTTGACTTGATCAAATAACTGCCTTTATGTCAGTTATTTTTACCTGGATTGTGTAAAATCTTGGCTGCTCACTCAGACCACATGGTTACAGTGTGGTGGAAGCTGTTTCCCCCAAAAGAGGATTGCAGGTTTTGCAAGAGTGCTACAGCTATAGAGAAATCAGTTGCATAGTACTTCTCTTATAAATGCCTAATCCCATTGCCTGCGTTTATATTCTGTCTCTTCTCGCATTTCTCTCAAGAGCAGTTGATCCCTCTGGTCTTCAGTGTTCATTTCTCAATCGTCTAGTCCACTTTCCGTTGTAATGTTTCACTGAAGCTGTTATCACAAACATATTTAAAATACCATTTTTTGGTCATATTTGATCTTCCGGATACATTTGACATTAACTGTTCATTCCATTTTGGAACATTTTTCCTTACTTTCTTGATACCACTCTCTGCTATCATTTCTGCTTACCCCCATCATTCCCAATTATAAAATTTCTTAAGTACTTTCTTTTAATTTTCCTATAAGTTTCTCTTATTCTTTTAGCCCCTTAGATGTTTGTATACCCAGGCTTTCTGTCCCTTCTTATGCTTTTCCTCCAGATAACTTGATTTAAATTCATGGCTTCAAATACCACCAAACACTGATGACTCCTAAATCTTATATACCTCATCCAATCTCTTTTGAGCTTTTGACCTTTTTTATTACTGTGTCTAATAAATATTGTCACTTGTGCAGACACTACAAGATTATCTGATAAGTACCCTATAAACCAGATTCTGATCATTTATTCTTCATCTCATTGAATAGAAACACCATCTAATTATACAAGCTAGAAACCTGAAAAATTTCCAAAATTCTTGTATCTTCTTTTCTTCTACTGCCATATTTATTAGTGCACCAAGTCACTAAGATTGAATTTTGCTTATTTTTCTCTTTTCCAGTTTTACTTCATGCTATGTTAGTGTCCTAACGAGTCTAGTCTCCCTGTCTTTTAGCTTTTACTAAAAATCTTTTGTTCTTCTTCCAGCAGTATATGAGGCTCCTTTTTAGCATTCCTTAGCCTATCAAATGCTTTAGGAAGAAATTTTTTTGGTTTTGGGGTTTTTTAAAAAGATTTTATTTATTTATTTTTAGAGAGGGGAAGAGAGGGAGAGAAGCCTATGTGGTTGCGTCTCATGCACCCCTGCCACTGGGGACCTATCCCCCAACCCAGGCATGTGCCCTAGACTGGGAATTGAACCGGTGACCCTTTGGTTTTCAGGCCAGCACTCAATTCACTGACCCACACCAGCCAGGGCTAGAAAGAAATTCTTAAAAAAATTTTTTTAATCCTCATCAAAGCATTTTTTTTTTAAGAGAGAAAAGAGGTAGGTGGGGCAGGGGGGAGAGAGAGAGATCAATGTGAGAGAGAAACATCAGTTGCCTTCTGTACACGCCCTGACTGGGAATCGAACCTACATCCTTTTTGTGTGGGGGACAATGCTCCAAACCAACTGAGCCACCCAAGCTCGACAGGAGGAAATTTTTTAATTTGTCACACCAAAGCCATTCATGACCCACCATCAGTATTAATATCATAATCTGGTCCCTTTCTTCTTTTTCATTGTCTTTCTCAATCCTGGACTAAGTACTCCGGTTTAGATATACAGAAAGTTTGAGGACCACTGGATGATAGGAATGCAGTGATATATTAGGTCCCAGAAAGAGAACTGACCTGTCCATCTACCTCTGGCCAAGAACCCAGGTTTAAAACGTAGCGTGTCACTGTTCCGAGGTTTAGTTCTGCTCATTCCTTACCACGTTCTAGACTTAAAAAAATATATATATGTATTGTCAACTCCAAAAAACCTCTTAAGGTGCTAGGTCTTTTTAGGTTTCAATAATTGGCTCTTGATTAGTGTCAGCTATACTATTTGCTTTTCTTAAATTTTGATTTGTAATTGGCCTTATTCTCTTAAAACCAGAAGTAGTCTATAGAGAAGACAGTTATTGAGGCAATGGAAGAATATATTTTATAGGATTATAGACTTTTGTAAAATCCTTTGATGTAATTTTGAGTTAATAAGTTTGCAGGTCTTCACAATATGTGGGGCTTATTTAATTTTTTAAATTTTCTCTTACAGGTATCTTCAGGAAGTAGGTTACACAGATACCATACTAGATGTACGATCTCAGCGGGTAAGATCATTACTTGGACTGTCCAATTCAGAACCAAATGGATCAGTAGAAACAAAGAATTTAGAACAGATCCTGAATGGAGGTGAATCTCCTAAGCAAAAAGGACAAGACATCAAGAGGTATAGTCTATACTCGTAGGTTAACATTGTTTATACAATGGGTATTATGAATCTCTTTAGCTGCTAGTACTATTAATATTTTTTAAAGTGGGTAATTTTCCATGTAAAGACTTTTCTCCTCCTAAATGGTACCATGAACAAATAAATTGTCTTTTCTTAAATTTCTTTAATTTGTTGATTTTAGAGAAAGGGGGAGGGAGGGAGGGGACGAGAGAGCAAGAGAGACATCAGTTTGTTCTTACATTTATTTATGCACTCATGGGTTAATTCTTGTATGTTCCCTGACTGGGTATTGAACCCACAATGTTGGCAGGTTGGGATGATGTTCTAACCAACTGAGCTACCCAGCCAGGGCTACATTTTCCATTTAGATGCTTTTTAAATTTATTTATATTAAAACTTGATGCCATGGGAATGACTGAGTGCTTTTATGCAGTTCAGAGTTATTTTAACATCCTGATTTTTTAATTGTTGCTAGAGTATTTTCAATGTATTATAATGGTACTCTATAGCCAAAATAGCAATGGCTATTTAGATACTAACATGAAAAGAACAAGGTTTTGCATTGTTTCAGCTCAGAAAGCTACCAAATGTTCTTTCTCAATTTAATGTCTCTGTTGAGATACAATTCACATACCATAAATTTCATTTAAAATATACAGTTTAATGGTTTTTGGGATAGTTGTTTAGTCATCATCAGAGTATAAGTTTTGAAAATTTTCATTACCCTAAAAAGAAACCCCATACTCATTAGCTGTCACTCCCTATACTCTTCTATGTTTCTCTCACCACTCCCCCCACCGCCCCCCCGCCTGCCAACCCTAGACAATTTTACTAATCAACTTTCAGTTTCTCAAGATTTGCCTATTCTGGATGGTTCATATAAATAGTTATTTTGTGAATGGCTTCATTTAGCATAATATTTCTAAGGGTCATCCATGTTATATAGCACATGTCAGTAGTTGATGTCTTTTTATTGCCAAATAATATTCTCTGCTGTGTATATACCACATTTTGTTCACCCATTTCTTGTCCAGTTGATGGGCATGTGTGTTGGTTCCACATTTTGGAATAACGAATAATGCTGTGTTGAACAGTGGTGTACAAGGGTGGACACATTTTTAGTTCTCTTGGGTATATACTTAGGAGTAGAATTCCTAAATCATATAGTAACTCTGATTACCTTTTTAAGGAACTTCCAAATTCTTTTCCCAAGTGCTGTACTATTTAACGTTCTCACCAGAAATTTATGAGTTCTGATTTCTCTACATTCTTGTCAACACTTGTTTACTGTCTACCAGTTACAGACTGCATAAATGGAAGGAATCAATTAGGTGGAACTTTTTCCCATTTTCTACCGTTAGCTATTACATTGAGTAACATAAGTTGAAAGGACAAAGAAAAGAAAAAGAAGATGGGGGAAAAAATCAGACGAGTTCATTGTGTTCGTTTATGGAGACAACTGTCTTTGAACAACAATTAAAAAATGCATTAAAAAATTGTCAATATATTGAAGTAGGGCTCATTAAGAAGGGAGGATTTTGGCAGAGCCTTTTAAAGATAAAAGTAATAATATAAATCAGACACAATATAGGAATACACACAAAACAATCAGAGAAAAACCTGTGGGTCTTTTTGGCTAAAGAACAAAATATAGAGGAGGGACAGTCAGAGAATTGGTGGAAGTTGGGAGGGATCAATTTTTGAGTCTCTAAATACAATATGAAATAAGTTATTCATTAATCTGTGTTTAAATTTTAAGAAATGTTGAAAACTCTTGGATTAATGGCTCAAACATACTTGTATATAATTTAGTTGTCTGTAAATGGTCAAAAAGTGATCTAGGAATTATGCTGATTTCTCACTCATCTGATATATCCCAAATTTATTAAGAAGTCTGATAAAAAATACTCTTTACAAAAAAAATAAAAAGAAATTAATATTGCCCTGGCTGGTGTGGCTGGACTGCAAACCAAAGTGTCACTGGTTTGATTCCCTATTAAGGCACATGCTCAGGTTGCTGGCCAGGTCCCCAGCTGGGGTTGTGTGAGAGACAACCACACATTGATGTTTCTCTCCCTCTCTCTCTCTAAAAATAAATAAAATAAACCTGTAAAAAAAGAAATTAACATATACAGTGTATAAACTAGCATTATCTCATATCTTAGATATATTTTCTGACACTATACAATTATTTTAGAACATGTTCTATAGCTTTCAAGGTAACAAACCGTTTGTTTAGGCATTTTATTTCTGAGAAATAAGGTCTCTAATAAAAACAATTGAACATCTAATAGAGGCCTTAACTTTTTTTACTTTGGATTCCAGGAAACATAGAGTGTTTTTGTAGCATAAGAGGGGAAAAAAACAGTATTTTGAATTTTAAACTAAAGTTACTAACCAAGCTAAATAGTTCATAGGATTTATAAATATTTTAGAGTATGCAGTTTATTGTACCACGTGCGAATATGAATTTAAGATCCACAACAGACTGTATCTTCTCCTTGTAAAGTTTCTTGCCTTTGCACGATAAAAACTTGAATAAGCTTTTTTCTTTCTGTTGTGGTAAAAACCCCTTAAAATGCGTTCTCTCCTCTTAACAAATTCTTCAGGTGTATACTGTAGTATCATGAACTGTAAGTACAGTTGTTGTAGAGCACATCTCTCGGACTTTCTTATCTTGAATGGCTAAAGCTTTATACCCATTGAATAGCAACACCCTATTTCCTCTACTCTTCAACTTCCTATCAGTGACTGCTTTCAATGCCTCATTAAGTGGGATTATGCCATATCTGTCGTTAACGTGACTGGCTTATTTTACTTAGCATAATATCCTGAAGGTTCATCAGAGTTGTGGCATATGACAAAACTTCCATCTCTTTTTAATTCCTGAATAATGTTCTGTGGTGTGTGTGTGTATGTGTGTATGTATGTGTATACACGCACATACATACTACGTGTTGTTTATTGATTCGTTCACAGATGTTTAGATAATAGTTGTTTTTAATCAAGGCTGATTTCCTTCTTAACGAATATACTTATACATTCTGATTCTGGACTGATGGAGGTGTGTATGATTCAGCTACATCAAGGCCTTTGAAAATCCCTAGAAATAAGAAATGCTTTAACACTTTTACAGAGATTTCAGCAAAAAAATGTTTATTAAATATTTGTTTGTAATAGTAGAAAATTAGAAGCAATCTTAATGTTCAACAGTTGAGCAATGGTAAATCTTAGGTCATATTATTAGAGGCAGTATGCTTAATGGTTTTAGAATGTGAATTCTGAAGACAGACTGGGTTTGAATTCTGAGTTCACCACTTATTAGCTATGACTTTGGGCAAGATACTTTACCTTTGCTTCAGTTTCCTCGTTTGTATGGAGTTGGCCAAAGAGTCTGTATGTTTTCTCCATAAAATAAAAGATGGGTTTTTCATTTTCACCAATAACTTTATTGATTTGGATATTTTGAGTATGTTGGTTATCTCCCATGTGATATAATATTGATGGTTCTCAATTTATGTCTCTATCACTATGAACTTTATCTGGTCTCCCTAGCCATGAAGCATTGTCCAGTGAGAAACCTCTATCATGAAACTTCACAGACCACTTTTGACACATTTAGTCCCAGCACCTTCTCTCTATACTGCACAAACCTTTTTTGCATTTCAGTTGTGTTTTTACCTTTCTTGAAATAATAAAATATAATATACCAAAAGTATTGCATATTTTCTTTTATCTTCAGTGTTAAAATGGCCACACAAAAATTCACCAGTTTTGATTGTTTTTATTTAATGCACATTGATATGACAGTTGTCACAATGCAGTCTAACAAAATTGTTTTTGAATAAGTTAAAGACAACTAGGTGCCACTAGAGCCATCTTAGAGAAGAAAACAAACGAACTTTTGGTGTTGATAAGGTTGATGCGAAGAAGAAATGAGTGATATGTCAGCACATAGAACAGTGCCTTTCATATAGTGAGTGTAGCCTATGATTAATATTGTACATTCAGTTGAAGTGTAACCCCACCAACAGGAATGTTTACTACAGCGATTATCAACCTTTTTCATCTCATAAAATAGGCACATATAAACTAAGATTCTGTGGCACACCAAAAAAATTTTTTTTGCCTATTTGACAAAAAAGTAGATATAATTTTGACTCTTTTGTATGGGATGGCTATTGTTGTGTTGGCAGTTGTCATTTTTTAAAAAAAATCTGACACTAAGAAGAAAGATATCAGTGCCCCTGACTAGTCAGGTATTGTATGCTTTCAAAATTCTTGTGGCATACCAGTTGAAAATCACTAGTTTACTAGATTCAGTGAATGAATGTCACTATTGCATTTTTTTTGTTTCTTGTGGGGGGATAATGTGGGTGCATAGTGCATCAGATCACAAAGTATCTACTTTATGTGGATTCCTTGGGGGAGAGCATTGTCTTAGATCTTGTAACTGGGAAAAGCCATTTTGCTTCTTAGTCATTGGTCTGATTTACTTAAGAACCCCCAGTAGCTTCTATCTTTCTCCTTTTACACTGTTTGGAATCTTGCCAAATTTGTGAGACTAGAGGGTAATGGAAAAAATGCAATAAAGATTAAATAAAATAAAACAAAAATAAATGCAATCAGGAAGTATAGGAAGAAGAAAAGGAACAAGCCAATTCAAGTCCCAAGATGCCAGTAAAGGTCTAAAAGCTGAGGGATTACAGGTAGCAGGTACATGTGGAGTCAGGTTTAAAGGGGGTTGTGAGTAGAGAATTGGTTTAAAGTTTATGTAAAAGGCAATTAGAATCTCAGACCTCTTTTTTATCCCTCACAGCCGATTGAACACCCCTTGCCATACCAAAGAATGGTGCTATATTTTCTGGTGAAGTAGAACCAGTGATTTCTGATTTCTTAGGAAATCAAGCAACTGTAGGGCCAGTTAGTGTATTAAAAACAGGATTATATGAAAATCTCCAGCTGATCAATTCAATCCCATTTTCTTCTGCTATTTGGCCTCTGATATGTTGGCAGCTGGTCTTACAGCTTTTCCATGAAGAAGGTTATTGAAATTGATCAGAATAATAGGAGCGACTTCTTGAAACTGATAATTAGGATCTACCAGTGAAATAGTTAGGCTTCTGTCATAATTATAATGGAAGAGTAAAGCCAGCTGTTTGACAAGCTTCCTTCATGTATGCAGAACATCCAGTTACCTTTTTAGTGCCTCACTCTTAACTGTGAACACTTAAGTAAAACCTTTAACATGAAAATTGGAGAACAAAGGTACAAAAAAAAGCAACTCAGAAAACATATTTTCAAAACTAATTAATCTTTGAGAGGTCTGAGAAAAGATAATGCATTTGCAAAGCAAAGAGGATGTTATTTGTAAAGGTTTGATTGGATATCAAAAAAGAGCTAGTAGAAATGCAAAAGTATGCTACAAATAATTTCTATGTAAAATTTGAAAGATAAGATTGAAGAATTCTCCCAGAAAAGGGAAAAGAGAAAGGAGGACTAAAAAGCTAGGAAAATTCAAAATCAGTCCAGGAGAGCCAATATCTGACTAAGAGTTTCAGAAAGAACAGATCAAATGGTATTGAAAAGATTATTAAGGTAGTAATAAAAGAAAATGATCTGGAATTATTTATAGACTGTATCTCCACAAATTTTTTTTTTTTTAGCTTGGATTGAAAGGATTCCCTCTCAATTCTATTTCAAGTGCACAATAAGATTAATGGAGAAAAAAATCCATATAAAGTCTCATCCTGAACACGAAAAAGAACCAATTCAAAAGTATTGGCGTGTTAGCATGCCAGTAGAGTCAAGTCTTAGGCCCTTCACAGTGCATAATTGCTTTAATTTTTATTTTCCTAAAGACCAACGATGTCCAGTATCTCTTCATGCCATTCATGTATCTTTTGATAGTGTCTATTAAAATAATATGCCCACTTTTATTGTTATGGTTGAGATTTGAGTGTTATTTGTATATTCTGGACACAAGTCCTTCATCAAATATGTGACCTGTAAATATTTTCTCCCAGTCTGTGGGCTTGTCTTTAAATTCTCTAGCAGTGTCTTTCAAAGAGCAAGTTTTTAATTTTGGGGCATCTGATTCATCAGTTCTTTCTTTTATGGATTGTGCTCTCTTTGACTTTTAAAGCCATATACATGTATTGCTGTGATCCAATACAATGTTAAAACCTAAAATGTGAGTTCTTTCTTTAGAGACAGAATTTATCAAAGTTCAAAACAAAATTTTCATATCTTAAATTTACTATAGCAGCTCCTCAGATACCATCATTTCCGTCAATGTTGTTTTGATATAATGTTGATGAGATGCCGTAGACACTTAACTGTTTATATCAGTTAGCCTTTGATAAAATTGGTTTCCTACTTCAATTTCCTGAAAGTTGCAGAACCTGTGGATAATATTAAGGACTTACTCCTGTATATTCTATTTTTTGTTGTTGAGTATGTCTTTGCCTTTTATTTAATCCCCAAATATTAAACATTTTATAAATGCTGAGCTGAAAAGTGTGTGTTTTGTTGTTGTGGTAGGTTTGTGTGTGTGTTTACTAATTTGGAAACCCACCTCTTCTTGTATTCCATATTTATACAGGTCCTTAAAAAGTGTGCTGGATTAGGCAGAGTGTATAGACCTATTAAAACCATATGCTGTATTAAAGAGTAAAAAATAGTCTGAATTATATCCTTAATATAGACCAATAGGTTGAATCAGAGAGGAAGAAAACCATACATTTCAGATTATTATTTGTTACCATGCATTCTTAGTGTTGATAAAGACATTTGAGATCATCTCGTTGAGCTCCCACATTTTTTCCCCTACCTCCAAAGAAATTGGAGCCAAAAGGTCTAAGTGACTTGGCTAAAGTTCAGGCAACTACTTAATGGAAAAGCAAAGACTTTCATTGTGAGAGTCTGTGTTTAGCTGGAATTTCCACTATCCTGTTGCTGCCTCTGTTGTTTAACATTTAAACAACTATTTGAAAAACTTTTTTGTACATAGAGGAGGAATTCAGATTATAGTTTAAATGACTTGTAAGTAGATAAAAATAGATGATCACTATTACTTATTAAATGAGTGGTTTTGAAAGACTCAAAAGTATTTCTTTAGTATGTTAAGGATCCCATTTTTCTAGGTAGGAAAATTTGGGAAATAGATCGGAACTTTCCAAAACTGGTTTACCATAACTTTACATCAGGGCAGCCTTATACATTCAACTTTGGTTTTAGTCCTCAAACATTTGGACCAAGCTATAAGAGACTGTAGAATTGTAAGAAATGCAAAGTTTAAGTTGCTTTATGATAGGGTTATTTGGAGAAATAGTAGCACATTTAAGTGTCCAATACTATAGGACTTTGTTGGGGGGCCTCCGCATGCAAGGCCCCCCAGCCGCCACGGATGGGAATAAGTCTACCAAGACATGATCTGCTTGGGGAGGAAAGGTGGCCGTTCTCTCAAAGGAGAAGGGCCAAGAGCCTTTTCCTCAGTGGGCTTTTATTGGGTTCATTTTGCACAGGAATACAGGTAAAGCTCATTAATCATCATCAGGCAGTAAGGATCAAACAATAGATAACATACAGAGAACTCCGAGGGCTTATTCTGAGTCAGGGTCTGTTAGCTAAAGGGCTACAAAACTTTGGGAAACAAACTCATTTACTGCTCGGACCTTTATCATTTAATGGAGAGCATTCTTAGTAAAGCAGGTTTCACAGGATTTTATGTATTGGTTCTTAGGCCTTATCACCCAGGGAACCTGCCCTTTCCAGCACAGGGCTGCAGCACCCTTTGTCATTGTTTCAGGCTTAAGTCAGGCAGCCAAGAGATTTAGGAGATTTCTCACAGACAGAATGAGGACTCAGCCAAGGGGCAAGGGTCCATCACCCCCTTTTGCTATAGCCCGCCAAGTCCTTCCCTGGGGCCTCCCCGTGATCATGCCTGTCTTAGGTCGTTCCTCCCTTGAGGTATCTTACCTGTCACCAGCTAACTGATCAAGCATTGGGGGCCAATGAGGAATTGGGTGAAGAAAAAGGAGCAGAAGCAGTGCCCCTGCCAGAGAGATAAGTTTTGTCTCCGTAGTGGCTTATGTTTTGAAGATGACTCACTCAGGCTTAGCCATGGGGGGTTACAGCTTCTGAAACCAGGCAGGGCAGTTCCCAACAGGATTTTATTTTGGTGTAGTATTTACTTAAAGTATTTTGGACAGTAACTGCTGGAGATATCAGTAGAGAACAGTCACTGTAATTGTAGAACATAAATAATCTTACAGAATTCTTTTCTTGGGTAAAATATTTAGGCAATGCATTATAAATAGGTTGTCATGTGAAGTCTATACTACCAGAAAGAAATATTAGAAATAACCATTGGAATATTTGGTTTCATCTTTTTCCCTTCTTGCAGGCCTTCTGGTGATGTTCTTGAGACATTCAATTTCTTAGAAAATGCTGATGACAGTGATGAAGAAGAGGAAAATGACATGATTGAAGGCATTCCAGAAGGAAAAGACAAACATCGGATGAATAAACACAAAGTAGGAACTTGATTTTCTATTATTATTCGCTAAAATATATATACACACATATTTCAAATAGGAATTTTTGAGATGCCTTAAGTAATTGGGAATGATCCTTAAATATTTTGTTATGTCATTTGAAAGTTTTCTATATCATTTCTTACTGAGTTACTCACAGTAGAAATTATTACTTGCTGTATTAGTCAGTAAATGACAAGAAAGGGTTTGTTATTATAGGGTTAGTCCCGTGGTTTGAAACTTTTTTTAAAAAAGCCAACTCCCTATCCTCTCCTACCACAATTAAGAATCGCTATGTAGTCTTTCTCTTTATGTACAGTAAATAGGTGATATATTAACCGAAGTTTCAGTAGGGACACTACCACCCTGAGTGAGGGAGTAAAATAATGGATATAAATGTATATGTTCAACATTCTTGTTCTTTGGTAAGAATCAATAATTTACTTTTGCTCATAACCTAAGAAACAAGTTTATCTATTTTAGTGGTGATGTGGGTTACCTATAGGAGCAAAAGACTTTCTGGGTGATCTGTTTGTGAATTATCATAGTAGTGTATAGTATTTCAAGTATGTTTAAAAAAAAGTGGATAGGTTCAGTTGTAGTTCTTTGGGATGTTACAGTGATGTGGGGAAAGTCCCAGTGCTCCTCCAAAGCTTCTAGTTTATAAAAGCTGTTTTTAACCTTTTTGCCATATTTCATATTTTTTATATTTTTTATTATATTTTGTTGATCTTGCTATTACAGTTGTCCCAAATTTTCCCCCTTTGCTTCCTTCCACCTGCTACTCCCCTTTCCTCCAGCAGTCCCTTCCCTTAGTTCATGTCCATGGGTTGTGCATATAAGTTCTTTGCCTTCTCTGTTTCCTATGCTATATTCTTAAGTTCCCCCTATTTTGTGCCTACCAATTATGCTTCTTAACCCTGCATCATTTCCCCATTCTCCCCCTTCCTCCTCCCAGCTAATAACCATCCAAATGATCTTCGTATCTATGATTCTGTTCCTGTTCTGGTTGTTTGCTTAGTTAGGTTTTTTTGTTTTTTTGTTTTTTTTTTTTGATATTGATACGGGTAAATTTGTTGCCTTTTTAATGTTCATGGTTTTGATCTTCTTTTTCTTAAATAAGTCCCTTTAACATATCATGTAATAATGTGCTGGTGGTGGTTAACTCCTTTAGCTTTACCTTGGCTAGGAAGCACTTTATCTGCCCTTTCACTCTAAATGATAGCTTTGCTGGGTAGAGCAATCTTGGCTGTAGGTGCTTGCCTTTTATGACTTCAAATACTTCTTTCCAGCCCCTTCTTGCCTGCAAGGTTTCTTTTGAGAAATCAACTGATAGTCTTAATGGGAACTCCTTTGCAGGCAACTCTCTCCCTTTTCTCTTGCTGATTTTAAGATTTTCTCTTTATCTTTAACCTTTGGCATTTTAATTAGGTTGTATCTTGGTGTGGTCCTCTCTGGGTCCAACTTGTTTGGGACTCTGTGCTTCCTCAACTTTTATGTGTATTTCCTTCCCCAAATTAGGGGAGTTTTCTTTTATTATTTTTTCAAATAAGTTTTCAATTTCTTGTTCTTCCTCTTCTCTTTCTGGTACCCTATGATTTGGATGTTGGCACATTTTGAAGATGTCCAAGAGGTTCCTAAGCCTATCCTCATTTTTTTTTAATTCTTGTGTCTTTGTTTTGTTTAAATGTTTATCTCTTTCTTATGTTCCAAATTGTTAGTTTGAATCCCAACTCCTTTCCTTCTCTTTTGGTTTCCTGTGGATTATTTCACTTAGTGTAACCTTCATGTCTTCCTTCATTTTTTTTGACATACTCAGTGAGTTCTCTGAGTGTTTGAACTCTGTATCTGATAGGTTGGTTATCTCCGTTTCATTTAATTTTCTGGGGTTTTGTTCTGGTCTTTCATTTGGGCCATATTTCTTTTTTCCCTCAATTGGCAGCCTCCCTGTGTTTGTTTCTGTGTATTAGGTAGAGTTGCTTTTACTCCCTGTCTTAGTAGTGCGGCCTGTGTTGAAAAGGCACCTGTAAATTGTGTGGGGCAGAGCCTTAGGTAATTGCCTGGACCGGGCACCTGCTTCACAGTTTTGTGACTGTGTGGGGAGGTCTCAGAGAGGGGTCAGTGCTGACACCTGGCTTCTGGCAGTTTGCCCAGCACTTCCCTTGTTTCCAGTCCCTTCACCCCCTTCCCATGCTACTCGCACCCTTCAGCTGCTGCCCCAGTGGTGAATCACAGAGTGGGTGTGTTCGCATACATTCTGAGACCACACTGGCCCTTTAAGCTGCAAAAATCTGGCAGTTTCTTGTGCCACCACCACTGGTGAGTGGTTTTACAGCCAAAGGTAATGGGGATTTATATTTATTCCCAGGGCTTGAAGCAGGGATCACTGACTCTGAAGTTATCCCTCCCATTTGTTCCTTTGCCACCACCTTCCACCTTTCCTTACCACACTGTGTTCCTGCCCTTCTCCACGACTCTGCCCCTCCTACCTGTCTGGATGAATGTGTCTTCTTTAAATCCCTGGTTGTCAGACTTCATACAGCCAGGTTTTCTGGGTGGTTCTGAAGGTTCTGGGTGTTATTAATTTTGAGATCTGGTCGTAATTCTTCTTGTGGTTACGTGAGGAGGTGGAGCATTTCTACCAACGCCTCCATTTTGACCACCAGTTCCATATTTCATGTTTGTAACATTCAATATGTATAACATGGGTGAATAGACATTTTGTTTCTGTCCTTTTTTTTTTGTTCTGGGAGGTAAAGCCCTATTATAATTACCACAGCTATTGACTTACATTAGTTAATAATATCTTTATTAGCTGTATCATATCTGTAAGTTAATGGACTACATATGCAGTTCTGAGTGAGTAAGGGCAATTCAGCATAACATATCACTGTAAGTGAATGAATGGATCTTTAAAAGAGTAACTGAATATAAGTAATGAGTTTAGCTGTACTTAGTTGTTGCATTTTAATCATTTTTACTACCACATTATTTGCATCACATCTTAAAATGTCTTCACATGGCACTGTTGAAAACCACTTATGTAGGGTATAATTTGGGATTGGTGAACTAAACTTCTGTACCTAAGTTGATTTAAAAACAGGACTGCAAATGTAAAGATAATTGTGTGAAAACATAGAGAACCCCTTTAAAATTTAGGGTAAAAATAATTCTTGGCTTATGTTTTGTTTACAGATAGGTAATGAAGGATTAGCTGCTGACCTGACTGATGATCCTGACACTGAGGAAGCGCTGAAAGAATTTGATTTTTTAGTGACTGCTGAAGATGGTGAAGGGGCTGGAGAAGCAAGGAGTTCAGGGGATGGCACAGAATGGGGTAAGATGATAAAGAATTATGGGGATAGGAGAAATTCTAGCCCTTCAAGATATATTATTATATATTCTATGTGTAATGCATGTATTTGAATGTAAGCTGGCATTTTAACTTAGAGGGAGGGGTACTGAATAATTTTCACCAATTTATTTAGATTGATTGACTAAACTATTCCATATATGGCTTTTGGTGGATTTTTATTTTTTTAATTTGTCTTATTTAAAGTTGAAACATTTAATTAGTCAATTTAGAAAATTCAGTTCCTTTTCTCTTAGCAGATTAAAAAAAAAAGCATGTGTATACAGTTTTTAAAATCCCCATTATTTAATTTGATAATGAATCTAGGTTTCGAGAAGATGTAACTTTTTTAGTTGGCCCATATATTTATTTCAGACTTATTAGTAGCAAGTATAAAGCTACTAACCTTGAATTATAGCTCTATATTGAATATGATTTAGTGAAGGTATTAAATTTTATTACGTAAGTAATACTAATAATAATCCAGCTATAACTAAAAGGCAAAAACCCCAGTTCTAATAGGGTTAAAAACCCCATTAGAAAGTAAAATAAAAGTGTAAAAAATATTTTAAGATAATAGCTGAGGTCCAGTATGTTGTTCCTGTTAAATGTGTTCATTCAATCATCTTTTAATATTAGCATGTTATATGAGAGCTAGAACTCAGTTGTGTTTATGGAACTTTATTAGAAAAGGTTACTACTAAGTACCTTAACATATTTCACATGAAAACGAAACTTGCTTAGTTACTAGAAAGTAACTGGATTATCACTGGATTTTTAAACACTAGTTTAAAAATGGCAGGAAACACACTTTGATTTTTAAAATGCCTCATTTATTTATTGAAACTGAAAAATATTGCTAATAGCAGGGGAGACAAAACCTAAGTAATAGGTTTATTGATTATCCTGATACAATTGAGTACTTAAAAGATATGAATTTTGTCACCAGCTTTCTCATTATTTATAATCTCAAATATTGTTTTCAGACCTTCACTTCTCTCCTAAGTGGAAGGAGAAGAGATACATTAAAAATATGAAGAAACTCCACAATTACCTGGATTTGAATATACATTTTTCATTTATTTGAAAGTGGCTATGTTCTAGAAGTTTACTCTTAAGACATAGCTTAGGTCAGGAGAAATAGTAAAAGTATCTTTCTTTTAGCTTTTTTGTGCAACTCATTCAATGTTGTAAAAATTTTAAGTTTTTTCCAATAATTCCTAAACAATTGTTTGTTTTCTGGTATATTTTATAATTATATAAATGTATATAGTTATTTTTTAATTTATAGAGGTTTAGAACTCACAATTTTATATGAAGAATTAAAAGTCACCTATAATGCTGCTATGTAGAGAGAACAATGGTTAATATTTATATATACATATATTTACTTAACAAAGAATTTTGCTGTGTGCTGACTTATAGCCTACGCTTTTCAGTTAATGTATTGTTCTTCTGCAGCTTCATTTTTAATAGCATAATATTCTGTCAGTACATTACTTTATTACTTAATCAGGCCTCTGCTGATGTACATTTAGATTATCTTCATTTAAAAAATGATCACCCCTGGCCAAGTGGCTCAGTTGGTTGGAGCATCATCCTGTATACCAAAAAGGTTGTGGGTTTGATTCCCCATCCTGGCACGTATGGGAGACAGTTCGCTCTCTAAAAATCAGTAAACATATCCTTGGGTGAGGATGGATAGGTGGGTGGATGGGTCAATGGATGGATGGATGGATGGATGGATGGATGGATGGATGGATGGATGGATGGGTGGATAGATATTTTGGAAGTTTAACTGCCAGTCAAAAGAAGATACAAAAATTTCAGGAATTTAATTTGTATAAAATGGCATTGTTTCTTGAGTAAAAGTACCATATCATGTACAATTGATTGGTCCTAGTGCCTGAAGACTTTTCACTATAGAGCAAAGAATCAAGAGAAAATCTAATTAATGAATGATAACTGTTAGTACATCAATTACTTTTATTAATAATATTTGAGAGTGACTGGAATCTCTGTGTAAATGGAAGTAACTGTGACAGTCTCTTCCATCCAGAAGAGATTGAAACATCTTTAAAGCATTTTAAGGTGTTGATAAGGGAAAAGGCTCTTTTAGCAACAAAATGGTTCAACAAGTTTCTTTCCTTCAGAACTGAAAACTGTCATAGGATCTCTGCAGTGTTTCTGAATTTATCATTTCTACTCAACAGCTGTCATACTCAGTTTTTTAAAAACAAGGAGGATAAATATACAAACACTCCTTTATATTTAATTCATTTACTTAAAATTTGAATTTACTTATAAGTGGGAAGATTGTGGTTTTCAGGTTTAAGTTATTGGGTAAAGGATACAGATTATTTTTAAAAATAAATAGTCTTAATATCTATGTTTTTGTATACTATACGTCTACTCAGATAGCTCTAGTTTTGAACCCTTTTATCCTATGAACTATTGCTTTTTAGAAAGCTTTTAAATCCTGCTTTTCTTCTGTCGTGTATATTAGGTAGTCTGAGTTCAATTTTAGTAGTTTTTAGTTCTTCAAACAATAAAAAATATTAGTGAACGTTTCTAATTTTGCTATTTCTCTCATGAAGACTAGACATTTTAATGATGTTTAGTTAATTTCTTGTACACTTTTAAACTATGATCTCTGGAAAGTTATAGGACCATAAAATGCAATTAGTACCTAATGTTTGCATGTATTTATTTATCTGAATTTACTGGGGTGACATTGGTTAATAAAATTATATAGGTTTCAGGTGTACAATTTTATAATACATCATCTGTGTATTGTATTATGTGTTCACCACCCCAAGTCAAGTCTCCTTCCATCATCATATATTCTTCCTTTATTTACCATGTTCTACCTGCCTCCACTTTCCCCTCGGTAATCACCATACTGTTGATGTGTCTATGAGATTTTTTTAATACCTTTATCCTTTCCACCCAGTCCCCCAAACCTCCTCCCCTCTGACAATTTGTTAGTCTATTCTCTATATCTATGAGTCTGTTTCTATTTTGTTTTTTTTTTAGTTTTTTTGTTCATTAGATTCCACATATAAGAGAAATCATATGGTACTTGTCTTTCTCTGACTTATTTCACTTAGCATAATACTCTCCAGGTCCATCCATACTGTTTCAAAAGGTAAGAATTCCTACCTTTTTATGACCTAGTAGTATTCCACTGTGCACAGCTATTTTATCCACTTACCCCACTGATGGGCACTTGGGCTGCTTCCAAGTCTTGGCTGTTGTAAATAATGCTGCACTAAGCATAGAACATAGGGGTGGTTTATTTTGTTTTGTTTTGTCTTTAGAGGGCAGGGGAAGGAGGAAGAGAGAGAGACACACACACACACATTGATGTGACAGAAAAACATTGATTGGTTGCTCCTCCTACATGGCCCAACTGGGACCAATCACACAACCTAGGCATGTGTCCTTATTGGAAATCGAACCAGTGACCTTTCTCTTTCGGGATGATGCCCAACCAACTGAGCCACGCTGGTCAACGGCAATTCTATTGAATCAGTGTTTCAGTTTCTTAGGATATACTCCTAGAAGTGGAATGGTGGTAGATCGTAAGGCAGTTCCATCTTTAATTTTTTGAGGTAGCTCCTTACCGCTTTCCTCAATGTCTGCATGAATCTACATTCCCACCAACAGTGCAGAAGGGTTCCTTTTTCCCCCCATATCTTCACCCACACTTGTTGATTTATTGATAGCCATTCTGACAGATGTGGTGTGGTATTTCATTGTGGTTTTATTTTGCTTCTCTCTGATGATTAGTGATATTGAGCATCTTTTCATATGTCTATTTACCATCTCTATCTCGTCTTTGAATAAGTGTCTACTCAGATCCTCTGCCCATTTTTTAAATTGGATTGTTTGTTCGTTTGTTTTTGGTGTTGCGTTGTATAAGTTCTTCATAAATTTTGGATAGTAACCCCTTATCTGATGTGTTATTGGCGAACATGTTCTCGCATTCAGTAGGTTGTTTTTTATTTTGTTGATGGTTTCCTTTGCTGTACAAAAACTTTTTAGTTTGATGGTCTTTCTTATCAATCAATTAATTAATTTATTTATTTATGGTTTTTCCCCTTGCCTGAGACAGTATATCAGAAAAAATATTGCTACAAGAAATGTCCAAGATTTTACTGCGTATGTTTTCTTCTAGGATTTTTGTGGTTTAAGTCCAACATTTAAGCCTTTAATTCATTTGAAGTTAATCTTGTATATGGGGTAAGAAGGTGTCTAGTTTTACTTTTTTGGAAGTCTGTCGAGTTTCCTAACATCATTAATAAATAAACTTTTTTTGCCTCATTGTATGTTCTTGCCTCCTATGACAATTATTACTTGCCCATAAAGTCATGAAATTATTTCTGGGCTTTCTGTTCTGTTCCATTGGTCTATGTATGTCTGTTTTTATGCCAGTATCATGCTGTTTTGTTTACTGTGGCCTTGTAGTTTGGTATGATAACAGGTAGCATGATTCCTCCAACTTTGTTCTTCTTACTCAAGATTGCTGTGGCTATTTGGGTTTTTTTGTGGTTCCATGTAAACTTCTGGAATATTTTTTTCTAGTTCTGTGAAATTGGTATTTGGATAGGAATTACTTTGAATCTATAGATTGCTTTGGGTAGTATGGACATTTTAATGATGTTAGTTTTTCCTATGCTTGAACATGGTGTATGCTTCCACTTATTTTTATCTTTTTCAGTTTCTTTTTTCAGCATCTTATAATTTTCTGAGTACAGGTCTTTTAAATCCTTGGTTAAATTTATTTCTAGGTGTTTTATTTTTATGTAGTTGTAAATGAGATTGTTTTCTTAGCTTCTCTTTCTGATGGTTCATTACTGGTGTATAAAACTGCAACTGATTTCTGGATATTAATTTCGTATCTTGCTACTTTCCTGAATTCATTCACCTGTTCTAGTAGTTTTTTTGTGGAATCTTTAGGGTTCTGTATATATAGTATCATGTCATCTGCAAATAATGACAGTTTTACTTTTTCCTTTTCAATTTGGGTGCCTTTTATTTCTTCTTCTTGTCTGATTGCTGTGGCTAGGACTTCTAGTACCATGTGGAATAAGAGTGTTGAAAGTGGACATCCTTTGATTCACAGGCCAGTGCTCAATCAACTGAGCCACACCAGCCAGAGCTTAGAGATCCTTGTTTTGTTCCCAATCTTAAGGGAAATGCTTTTAGTTTTTGCCCATTGAGTATGATGTGTTGGGTTTGTCAAATAATGGCCTTTTAACATTTAAGTATGTTTCTTCTACTCCCACTTTACTGAGAATTTTTATCATAAATGGGTGCTGGATTTTATCAAGTGCTTTTTTTGCATTTATTAATATGATCTTGTGGTTTTTATCCTTCATTTGGTTTATGTGGAGTATCACATTTATTGATTTGCACCAACCTTGTGTCCCAGAATAAATCCCACTTGATCGTGATGTGTGATCTTTTTGATACATTGCTGTATTCGGTTTGCTAATATTTTGGTGATGATTTAAGCATTTATGTTCATCAGGGCTGTTAGCCTATTATTTTCTTTCTTGGTGTCTTTATCTGGTTTTGAAATTAGGATAATGCAGGCCTCATGAAATGAGCTTGGGATTCTTCCCTCCTCCTGACTTTTACTTAAGGATAGGTGTTACTTTTTCTCTGAATGTTTGGTAAAATTCACTTGTGAAGTCATTGGTTCAGGACTTTTGTTTATTTGGGAGTATTGTGTCTGTTGCCTCAGTTTCATTAGTTGTAACCTGTCTGTTCAGGAATGTCCCTTGTATAGGTTGTGTGGACCCTCTCATTGTAATTGAGTCTTGATTGCTGTTGGCCCTTTCATGTGTGGGGTTGTCCCTCAGGCTTGTTTATGGTGAGAATTAACCCTGACCACACTGTAGGAGCTGCTGTGCAGGTGCTAACCACATGAAGCAGAATTTGCCTGATCACGATCTGCTGTCTGCCAAGTCTCCCTTTGGATTAGCCTCCTGTGACACTAATTGTATCCTTCTCCGATGTTGTCTGAAGCTGGCCACTGAGTGTAGTGGTTCTGTGGCCTCTTGGGAGGGATTCTACTGTAGGCCAATGTCATATGCTGCTTGTGACTGGTCCTCGGCAATCTGTTTGGAGCTACAAAGTGAGCTAAAGTTTTTGGCTGCCTTGCTGGGCCTGTGTATTCAGGGGAATGACCAAGCTGTGTACTTAGTCTGATTTTTACTAGCACTGGGCCCAGGGTCAGTTCAGCTAAAAACCCAAGGCACCCCAAGACCTGCCTCTACCTGCTGTTGGCCTAGTAGGTTCACCACTGAAAGAACTTCTGTTGGTACTCGAGTTGCATGAGGTAGGTTCTTAGTGAGTCACTAGGGGGGTGGGAGGGTGGGGGAGCGAATGATGATCACCAGATTGATTCAGGTTCAAACTCAGTGCCAGTGCTGGGTTTGAGACCACTCAGTAAATATCCCAGGGGATATGAAATCTAGCTACATTCCTCTGGGTGCTTTCATACCTTTGTGGTGGGGCAGGGTCTCAGAGCATCGTTAGGATGAGGCCAACAGCATTTATCGGGCCCAGATATTTGGCCATTGGGAAGGAGGGCTCTGTAGTGGGCAGTTGTGTGAGGGAAAAATAGCCCTGTCCCTAGAGTCATACCACTCAGTCTGTCCCCGATTCTGCCAAAAGCCCAATCTCATCATGCCAGGGCCACCAGGAGAGTTGGGAGGATGAGGCTAGTGACCTGAGTCATACTTCTTAGTCTGTCCGTTATTTCTGCCCAGGCTTGGTAGAGTAGAGTCACCAGGAATCAGGAAGGTTGGGTGGCTGGGAGCCTAGAAAGTGGGGCTAGCAGATCCCTGGTGAGTGTGAGGTGCCAGTCAGGTTCGTGGAAAAGAGGGAGCAGTGGCCCCCACCACAAAGGCATACAACTCAGTCATTGATACCCTCAGAGTCTGTCCAGTGCTCTGCACCCCCAGCCAGACAGCTGATTCCTCAGTGTGGTGCAGGCTTCACAGGGTGGGGCAACAGGGAGTCCAGAGGGTGGGGCTATTGAATTCTCCCAGGCTGATGCTGGTGGAGGGGTGTGCTCCATCTGAGAACAATGGTGTCTTCACTGTGGGAGAGTGATACAGGACAGATATCCTGATGGCGTTTCTTCAGCTCTGTCCCCAAGCCATAGCCTCAGTCTTTCTTCACGTGACTCTAGTAATCTTCGCCCTCCCTTCATCAGAGATCAGGGTGAGTGTCTGCAAACCAGATTTTGTTTGTTGGCACTTTAAAGAGGGTCCCTGTGTCTCTAGTGGACTCCCATGTCTCTCTGGTGGACAGAATCTCTGCTGATTTTCACATCGAGGTGTTATGTGGGCACCTCTTCCCAGTGCTGCTGCTCTGGGCTGGGGAGCCCAGCTTGAGGTTGAGACACCATGCTTCTTGGGGAACATTTGCACCTGAGATATTTTTCCAGAATCTTAGCTGCTGCCTGTCGTTCAGCCCTTTTCACATGTCCATTCCTCCTACCAGTCTGTATGTGGCTTCATCTGTAAGTCCTTGGTTATGAGACTTCTCTTCAGCTAGTCTGCAGTTGGTTATTTAGGTAGATTGCTTTATATTTTAGTTGTAATTCCCATTTGGTCTTGGGAGGAAGTGAGTGTAGGTTCTACCTAATCTGCTGCTGTCTTGGATTGACCATCTTGCTAATATTTTATTTAAATACAATGGATAAAGTACTGAATATTTGCATAAAATAACATTAGTTAAAAATTTATGCTATATTAAGTAGATTTATATAATTCCTCTGCTTTGGTATTAGAGTTACCATAATAGAATTTTATGTTTTTGTGGTTTTGAGTTGTGAAGAGTCAATTTTTTGTGCATATTTGTGTTTTCTTTTAAACAGAAAAGTTGCCATAACTGCTTCAACCTCATTTCTTGGTATTTTTTTTCCTGTAGATTTTTTAAAAACAGGATTAATATGTAGAAGATTATGGTGGCTCTTCCCTTTTGCTCTTAACTATTTTTTATAAGCAATATGAAATCAGCAGTTACTTACCAGGCAAGTTTCAGGATGATGTTTGTGCACATATGCATTCACGAATCTGTTCTTTGCACTGCTTAAGTTTACCTTTGTTTTCTAGATATCAGTTGTCTTGCAAGTAATAATTTTTTTTGTCTTTAAGCTTATTCTTTTTTATTCCTTTGCTTTTTCACTGTGCTACCCTTTGCTACTCTAGTTAGAACAATTCACGGCTTTTTTTCTACAAAAGTCTTTTAAAAAATGCTTTGGCTATGTTATTAAATTTTTCTGTCCTATCAGATATAATTTTACCATTAAAATATACCCTATATGGTGGTTGCCAGAGGGGAGCGGGGTTTGGAGGACTGGGTGAAAGAGGTAAAGGGTCTGAGAAGTACAAATTGGTAGTTAGCAAACAGCCATGGTGAGGGATGTAAAATACAGCCTAGGGAATGTAGTCAGTAATATTGTAATAACTATGAATACTGTCAGTTCCCTGGGGGAACACATTCTACAGTATGTGCTTGTCTAAACTATGCTGTACATCTGCAACTAATACAAAATGATACTAAATGTCAACTAATAGAAAAATAAAATTGAGCATTTTTACAAAAAGGATTGTTAGCTTTATTAATATGAGAGCAAAGTTCTTAGATTATATTTTTTCTTAAGTATTTAATAAGTTGGTATGGATGGCTGATGTAGCATAGTTATTAGAGTACATCAAAAGTGAATTTTCGTTTTAAATCTGTATTACAAATAGTATTACAGTATGCAGATTTGACAAAAGTACATACAAATTTCAGTTGTGAACAACCTATTGATAGTTTCAAGTAATTCAAGTTGGGAGATTCACTTAAAGCTTTGGCTTTAACTTTTTACATTCACACTACCTAAGAACATAGGTATATCCATAGGGGGAAAAGTGATAACAATGGTGGTTGGAAAGAGTCAAGGTACAGTAAATAATTTGATTTCTATGTGCCATTCAAATATAAGAATTTTTAAGTTTACTATGTATAGCAGTCAATAAGGAAAAAAAGGCTTTTATATGTTCACTGTATAGAGTAAGTTAGTGAGGCCTATAAGATTTGTGAACTAGAATATGATTTGTTAAAAGTTTAACATACTTGTATATTAACATACTGTTTATAAGTATATTTTCCCTAAGATCCTACTGTTCTGTCAGTGTTACTGATTGGCTTAGCCTATGTATTTCAATATAATTTTTATTTAATAACAGGGTTATATAAACTCTTAGTTCTACAACAGGATGTTAAACTCCCTAAATAACATGGCTGTTCTAAAAGTTAGTAGAGAGAGGACAATTCTTAATAATAAAAAAAAAGCTAATTGACCTAGTTTTCTACTGCTTTTTTATGCTATTTTCTTCTTTCTAGTTTGCTATAATTTTTTTCCAGGCAGAAGTATTTACTTGAAACAAATATGGGTTTGTTATGTTCTGCTAAAATAACTGATATGTCGTCTTTAGCAAATGCACAGAAATGTATATTTTTACTTCTCCATGCTTGTCACTGTTTTTATCTTGTTAAAAAAATCACATCTAAAATAAAATTCTTCAATGGAATTTGACAGTTTTATTTGCTTATTTTAGTTGTAGACCAGTGAAAAAAGGTATTGAGATGTTGAACCCTATGGCTCAAGATGGGCAGAGGTGGTGATTTTCTGAATGCCTTGTAAAGATTATTTGAGACATTGTATTTTGGAACTTTATGTATGTATTTATTGGCCTAGAATGCCTTTCCATTAGTACAGTTATCCAGTGCATGCAGAATCAGTGTGACAGAAGATGCATGAACATTTTCATCAATAAAATGGCACTGACCTTTCCAGCTTGCACTTTTGAGTAGTTCGCATGTAATTCATTCATTTGCTTTTATGATGCTGGCTGAATAATTTTTATTAATGTTTTTATAAAGATGCAGTGATCTATTTTTTATAACATTAGATTTCTAGTGTCAGTCCTTTGAAAGAATATCAGTTATTGAAAGAATAACTTTCAAATTTGTGATTGATAGAAATGAAGCACCATTCAACTGTTATGAGTATCAATGTTTAGAAATTCATGAGATGAGCATTTAGATTTTGAGTTGTGATTACAAAAACTGAGACTGCACCTTTAAAGTATTTTGAGTATATGCTTTTAGTACAATTTTATTACAGTTTTGTAAAGCTATTAACAGTTTAATACCAACAGCTTGTATTACCAACTGCTGATTTTTTTTTCTTTTAATAACATGCTGAATGTAGATAAAGATGACCTCTCCCCAACTACTGAGGTTTGGGATGTAGACCAGGGGCTAATAAGTAAACTGAAGGAACAGTACAAGAAGGAACGAAAGGGGAAGAAAGGGGTGAAGAGTAAGTGCAGATTCTCTTATTTTTGTATGACAATCGTTGAGAAAAAAATTCTTCAATTTTGGTTTTGTGTGTGTGTGCTTTTTTGTTTCATAAAGAGGACAACTAACTTTAAACTTTGTTGTATGGTTGAAATTTATTTGAATATAATTTAGGATGTGTTAATGATCAAGTGAAAAATCATTTTAAATATGTAGATAAGAATAAAGGAAAGATTTCAAGGATTTTTTTTGGTAAGCTTTAAAAGTTTACCAAATTATAAGAAATAGTGGCCTTGGAATTAAAAATAATAGAAATTTGTTTAAAAAGGAGAAAATAATAAATTTCTTAATTTTTGTTATGTAAGGATTATAGCTATATCCAAATTGTAGCCAGGCTACATTTCTTAGTCTGGGAATTCTGAATAGGAAAAGTCTTTTCCATAATCTTTTCCATAATTTTTGCTTTCTGGCCTTAATATAATAACAAATAGCAGCAGCAAAAAAAAAAAAAAATCTTGCCTAAGTAGTATTTTCTTGGCTACTCTGGCAGAGTAAGGCCAGAGGGGAGCGTATTAGAGCCCATAGAATTTGTTTGGTTAATAGTTGAGTATCTTTTGTTGCTTGGATGTATTTTCCAATATGTGTATCCTGACTAATGTACTGTAAAAGTATAAATTTAGCTATAGCACCTCTCAAAGCAGTAATTCATTTTATTTTGTGAATCAAACTTTAAAAAGCCACATGAAAAATATATTCAGACCTTTCTGAATATACAGGATGAACTGGAGCAACTTGAAACTTAATTTTTGAAAAAATTTATTTTGAACTGGCCATTGATTCCTCTTAGCCCTGTTTTTTACTATCAAAGAGAAAACAGTAGATGACAAAGGCAGAAAATATAAACATTCTTTCATATTCCTTTTTCTGTGATAAATAAGTTAGTTTATCATATGGCAGGTGGAATGAAAAATGGTGTAAGTCTCCTTCAGTAAAGCATTTTCTCAATGGTTTAATTTATTGTGGAAGCTAGTAAGTGCAGTTTTGGGGATTTATCTGTTATATAATTTTCTTTTATAACTTCATGCTAATTTATGTTATAGCATGTGAATAAAAAAAGAAACTGTTCTTTAAGAAGTTTCAGGCTATATGGTGAATTGCTTATTTTAAAACATTTAATACTGGGCAGGGGCTGGGTTCAGCTCTCACATCACTTACCTATATATTTCATGCATGTTGAAGATAAAAGTACTTTTGCATGATTAACTATTTTAATAGAGACACAATGTTAGGGGTTATATCTTTTTTTAAAGAAATGAAGTAGCTTAACTTAATAATATTATATTAGTTATTTTATATATTATTCATAAATTGACTTACCTATCAAAGGTTTCTTCAGATAATGTTGCTTTTAATTATAATATCTCCTTTTTTCCTGATAGAATATAATTAGTTCTATGACTTTGAAGTTTAGAAATGAGATGTACATCAATTTATGGTCTCTTAGTTGAAGATTTTAAAGTTTCCTAAAAAATGTTTTTTTATTTTAAAAATATGCCTCTTTAAGAAATACTAGAAAAAGATAAACTAAACTAAAATTTAAAATCCTCATGAAATTTTAATTTCATTAATTTTCTTTTATTGGATCATAGTATATAAAGTTTTGCTGTTTTCCTGCTTAGCTAACAACTTAAAGAAAACATCATTTTATATCAATAAATAGTCCTCTGTATAATGTTTTCAGTTTAAAAACAACACAAGTTGCCTTGTTGTTAAACAGAACATTGGAAAACCTACTATGTTAAATGAGTAAACAAGAACTGCTGTGATTAAATCAGAAGCAAGGGGACGTAGGAGCCATGCCTTAAGGTTCTCATGTCTCAATATGATTTTATTAACCAGAAGTGTATTCAGCCAGCCCCCTTTATTTTGACTTTGTATCTGTTTTTTTCTTAAGTGAACTGACTTTGCCTATTATAATCATAAATATAACACATACTTCTTGTTGTTCAGATAGTGTAAGAAGTATATAGAAACATAAGAAGCAGTGACTGGTGTGGCTCTATTGGTTGGAGCATTGTCCTGTAAACTGAAAGGTCACAGGTTCTGTTCACTGTCAGGGCACATTCCTGGGTTGAGAGTCCGGTCCCCAGTTGAGGTGCGTGCAAGAGGCAACTGACCAATGTTTCTTTCTCACACATTGATGTTTGTCTTTCTCCATTCCCCTCTCTAAAATCAATGACCATGTCCTTGGGTGAGGATTTTTAAAAAAGAAAGAGAAAAGAAACATAAAGAGAAACTCAGCCATGGCTGATTTGGCTCAGTGGATTGAGTGCCAGCCTGTGAACAAAAGGGTCGCTGGTTTGATTCCCAGTCAGGACACATGCCTGGGTTGCAGGCCAAGTCCCCAATAGGGAGCACATAAGAGGCAACCACACATTGATGTTTCTTCCCCCCCTCTTCCTCCTTCCCTTCCCTTCCTTTCTTCGTTTTTGCTGTATTTTTTTAAAGATTTTATTTATTTCCAGAGAGGAGGGAAGGAAAAGAGAAAGAGAAGGAGAAGGAGAGAAACATCAGTGTGTGGTTGTCTCCTGCACGCCCCCAACTGGGGATCTGACCTCCAACCCAGGCATGTGCCCTGACTGGGAATCAAATTGGCAACCCTTTGCTTCACAGGCTGGCACTCAGTCCACTGAGCCATACCAGCCAGGGCCAGTTTTGCTGTATTTTATATCATGAAATATGTAAATCAAAATCAATAACTGTTAAAACTCACACAGTGATTGGAAGTAAGCATGAAGCACCTGAAATCTGGAGTCTCTAGAATATTAGGGAGGAGTTTAAAATAAGACTGCCTTTGATATTTGTCTATTTCAGTTTTTAACATGGAAACTTTAAATTGTCATGTTTTTCTTTGACAGATGCTCTTATTCTTATGACTTATTGTTATTCCTATGCTATTTTATACCTCTAAAGTTGAGTCTTATTAAGAAAATTAGATTATTTCGTTTCTTTCAAAAGATATAGAGGCTCTTCCCATTTCAAAGATTTACATTCTGAGAATATGCATGTTAGTGATATTCTTAGTGATGGACTTGTCTTAGTGTTCCTAATAATTCTAATTTATCTCAACTTTTCTTTATTTTCCATATATATAGAATATGACTTATCTGTCATTCCTCCTCTTTCCTTCACTGGTGTTACAGAGTTACTCTACATTTCTCACTTGATTATCAATACATTGGAAAAGGGAAGATTTCAATTTTTTAGTACTTCTTTTAATATAAATTGTAAATGAGTATCCCTGGATAATTTTCCAGTTTTGTTTTATAAAGTTTCATTAAGGTAATTTGCCATTTGCTATTCCAGATTCAGAATTGCAAACTGTCACTAGAAAATGTAATATTTTTGTAAAGTGTGACTTTAGTTCAAATATCTGTTTATTAGGCATTTTAATACATTTAAGGAGAAATTATTCCTTTGTAGCAATAACTTTCAGTGGGCTTTAAGAATCACCGTGGCACTCACTATAAAATATCTTTGATGTTTAAGCTGCTTTATTTTAGGAGAGGGTTATAAATATAAAGAGCCCATAAACTGTTCAGTATTCTCTCTCCTGTATCAAATGAAAGAACACAGTTGTTTCATAACAAGAGGATATTATTTTTAGCTAAGAGATGCAGTTCTTTTGTATTCCTGGCTTTAATTTCACACTTTTAAAACAGACCATTCAGTTCTTCAACTCATATTTTTTTACAGACCTAACAGACATGACATAACTAAATCCTTATTCTAAAATAAACTTTTCCAAATGCCAGCTAACAGTTGATTACAATTCAGAATATATGGTTGATTAACATGGAAGGAACATTTGAGAAAGGGAAAACATTAGATTCAGTAAAAAAAGAACTGTTTTGCTTAGAATAATAGAGTGTACAGAAAGATAAATTCCATATGTCAAGAGTGTGTATGTGTGCAGGTGTAGATTTACTAAAGTACCTAACACAACAGTTGTTAATCCACATAGTTGGCTTACACATGGCATAATTAGTATGTTTTTTGTTGTCCTATAATCTAGAGGATTTGTATAGACTTTGTGGTTATGGTTAAGAGGTAGGTGGGTTATGTCATAATTCATAATAGTAAAAAAGTGTTTTGCTATAAAAATCAGAAAAGGTACTCTCTTTCTATAGATTCCAGCAGTAATTGAAAATCAATTTTCATTGTCAATTATGTCTCTGAATATTTTGTAATATTATCAAGAGGGACCCAATAAAACCCAGAATCTGTTTATTAAAACTTGTGTATTTATTCTTACATGTTTAAACTTCAGTCACCTTCAAAGTACTCTGCATTTGATGCAGTACACCTGTCAAGATCATTTTTTCCACTGCTCAAAAACAGTTTTCAAACTCATTAATTTTGATGTCTTTTAGTGCCTTTGCCATTTTTTTGTTTGTTTGTTTCACCTCTTCCACATCAGCAAAACATTTCCATTTGAGGACATTTTTCATCTGGGGAAACAAAAAAAGTTGCTTGGGATGAGATCTGGTGCATTAAGGAGGGGAGGGCACAGGGGTCATGCCGTTTTTGGTCAAAAACTGACCACTCAGCGTCATGTGGACAGGTGCCCTCAATTCACCCATTGTGAAATGGGCAGGCAGTTTGAAAGAGTCTTCAAAAAAATATTCGCTAAAGCCAAATGCAGCCTCTCACAACAACGCGAGCTGGTACACTGATACATATGAGTTCCCACCTAGTGGGGGGAAGTCTGTCCTATAACGGACCTGCCCTCTAGAAGAAGATTCTAGTTTTCTTTTGGTCCCCCGTCATATGTTATTCTATTACATACCGTTACAATTTTCTTATTGCTAATGACAGTTCTAATTTTTCATTTTTTTAACATTTATTTAGACTATTGGATAGATTTTAAAAGAAAATGAAGATATGTTAAATGTACAGTTGAAAGATGCTCCACCAAGTATGTGCTAAGTTAAGGCTGTTGTATCTGGTTATGAAATCTGCTTTTAATCCTTTAGCAGTTTTTGAGAAAAATTAAAGCAGGGACTTTCCATCTTTTCCTAAACTTGACATTATGTTACACAGAGGCTGTTTGGCTGTAGCATGCAAAAATAGTAATTATTACAATTACAAATTTGAGACCCGAAGGTTGAATAATAACTTTATGTTGTCTCTGACTTTTCTTCCATATTTTCCAGTCAACTTCACATTATCTGTAATGACAAAACTTTTCTTGTCTGTATTGTACAGTATTTGACATTAGCTCTATATGGTGAAATTACTTATAGGGTAATATCTAATAAAGTCAAATTTTATGGTACACACAAGTATAAGAGTAAGCAAGGAAAAATCAACAAGGCTTCAGAGAGGAGATGGAACTGGTTTGGAGGATTGGGTAGAATTGTGATAGACCAAGGTGCATGCTAGAGGATAGGAACTTCTATGTGTGTGCGGGTGCACATGTTTGTATGTGTTGGAAGTATTCTCACCTTTGTGAGGTATAGGTGAAGATAGATATGACAAAATAGGGGAGATACAAACTGGGTGAGTGTTGATACTGTGGGAAAACTGCTTTAACTTGGAAAATTAGGGAGATTTGTGTTGTACAACTTTAAAAGGTGAAGTTAGATAGGAAAAACAGAATCAGATCATGAAGTGAATGCAAGGTTAGTACAAGATTTTACTTAGTCTTAATCCAAAGAATGTTGACATACCGGTTGTGGTTTGTGAGTGGGGGAGATATAATAAATGTGATATCAAATTTGATTAGAGACAAAGCTGGGAGACAGGAAAACCAATTAGGAATCTGTTACAGTGGTTCATAAGAATGAAAGCTTTGATTAGAATAAAATAAACAGAAAGAGATTAATCTGAAGAGTAATTAATTTAAGCGAGGCTTTTAAAAACAGCCCCTCTTCCCATTTTATAAGTTACAGAGGAATTGTTGGCATGTAGTTGGAGAATTTTAAGAACAGAAGAGAAATCAATGATTATGATATTCATAAGTAGGCAAGTTATAAAAGAGTTATTTTGTGAGAAGGGATCGTGTTTATTTTCTTTTGTGTTGAATTTAAGTGATGGTTGGACATTCAGTTGGGAGTTTTTTATTAGAGAATCTGTTTACAGTTACTTCATTGTCAGAGGGAAAATCCTCAGATAATACCATTATAATTATTTTAGAAACTTGATGATTACATAGCAATCTAATTAGTCCATTAATGTTGACACAAGTAAATATGTGTAATTCATAATGTGTTACCTTAGACTGTCCTAGTTTAATTGTTTTTACTTTATATTGACTATACAGCATTTTCTTTTGCCTTATTTTTTCTGACATTCTTAGAACTATTTCCTTTCAAAATACATAAGAGCAATGGGGCTCTTACCATTTCTGAAGTTCAAAGTTAAATTGATCCCACAATCCTGTGGGTGCTTTTTTAGGTTTTCTACTTTGGCCTGAAATCCAGGCAGCAACTGAAATTCTCCCTTTAAATTTATGGCCTGTGCTTCTCAAACTATTATGAGTGAATCAGGTTTTTCAAATTTAGGAAGATTGAAAAATCATTTTGAGAATAATTATAGATGGTTTGTTAATGACAGATCTGTGTGAATGTGGTAGGAAAATATCCACATAAACACCAGGGAAAGTTAATCATTATAGCACCATTATGAAAAATCACTTGTACTTATTTTTTTGTTAACTTTTCAAAGTAGTGAATTTGGAAAAACCTCATTTTATTCTTTACTGTTAAATACTAACCTTAACACCAAAATTTCTTACTGTTTTAATGATCCCTTCTGTATCTGTGAGCTTACAGAACTTGGGTTGAATGATAGAAGATTCAATTCTATGTATATGAAAGCAGTGGATATGTATACATATACATTCACAGAAATAGTGAATATTTTAAATATTTAAATCACTAGTATTTTGAGGGATGACATGGAAAATTGAAGACATCTTTAATTATCTGACAATTTTGTAACTGGAACTTCTTAAAAATCTTGTGTTGTTAGTAAATTAGTTTCAAAGGCTGCGAGCAAATCAAAGGGTAGCCATTAAACGAACCCCTACTGCTGACATTAATATACAGGGGTCAACAGGACAGTACTCTGTGACATCGTAGCTGACCTGCCCCACATCCCTTCAGCATCATTAATCAGTCTAGGTCATCCTCTACTAGAATGAGCAAAATTTAGCTACCATTTTATTAACATTGCAGAAGACCTTAATTCCAAGTCACGTTTCCTTAGTGTATTATATAAACTTGCAAGTCTTTTAAAGTGCTGAAGATCATGTTAAATGATATTCAGATAATATGTTGGGGAAGCTCATTATGTAATTGTCTTGGGGGTTTTTGAAATTTTTGGCTTTTTATGTCTTTTATGTTTTGTTTCTGTCTTTAATGTTAGGTGGAATTGTTTCTGTCACAGGGGTCAATTCAGAGTACATTTCAGAAATCTAACTGTAGATTACAGATTTAGTAACAGGAAAATTGCAGATTTAAAAGTCATTTTAGAATAAGGAAGCATCATTATTCTTTAACTTGCTACCATGTATATACTACTTGGTAATGAAACTAGAAATGTGCAGGAAATTAAAATACTACTTAAGGCTTTTTTTTTCCCCAAAATTGACTGTAGCTTGAGATAAGTTAGGTATACTTCAGTAATTTATAATTACTATGTCCAGATAGTTAGAATTCTAAGTAATGAGACTGAATTCTTACCAAAGGCTTTTTGTAATATATGAGATATTTTTAAGATAATTCATTATGTAACAGTTTGACATACAGGTTGAATTTCATTGATGTCCCTGCTTTTGCTATGTAAATTTGTTTGATGCACCAATCAAAAATTTTTTAATATATCCTGTTCTCTTAAGAATTCTCTAGTAGTAGCACATTTTCCTTACAGGTAAAGTTAAATAATTTTGCCTCTTTCCCTTATTCATATCTGTACTGCAGATATGAAAATTACAGATAATGGTGAGAAATAATAAAACTTTAAAGCATGAAAAGTACAGTCTGTTGATTTTTCCATATCTCTTTTCTATTGTTGATCTATTTTAGTGTTTTACACCTGGAAGTATTTTCTAAAATGCACCTATCAACTCCATTATTTTATGTTATACATTTCAGGTGGTTTAGCTGCTTTAGCTTTTGGTCTATTTTACCAAATAATGTAGAGGCAAACTTGCTAAATTTTTTGTAGTTAGTGTTGTACATTTAAACTGAAGATTTTACACTTAAGTCATTTTAGAGCTCTGTGTGCTGATGTGTGTGTGCTTTTTAGGGGAAAAAATGTAAGTCAGTGATCTCTCAATGGTAGGAGGAGGAGACGGAGAGATCAGCACAAAGCTCATTGTACTTAAGGGTAAATCTTAGAATCTATTTTAAAAGATGCAAATTCCACTTCTATGTAGAGCTACGGGAATATTAGAGTTCATAATCTCTTGGTTTTAGTGGCAACCTTCAACGTCATGCTTTCTTATTGCAGTCAATGTCATACCTCATTTTATAAAGAAAAATACATGTTTTCAAAGAGAGAAAGTTCTGTATTACAGTCTTTCAGACTATTTTTAGTAAAGGCTTAAGATAATACCATGTCAACACTGGTATAAATTGAACCAGTTATTGGGCTGTGTTCTCTAGGTTCGATAAAATTGGAGAAGAGTTTGATATGTAAGCTACAGGTTACATTGGTCATTAGGGTCCATAAAAAGGAGGATTCGTTACAAAAGTACAAAAAGGACCTTGTTGTAAGATCCCATTTTATAGACCCTAAAATTTCCATAATGGGAAATGATCATATGATAATAGTATTTTTTAATTGCTTGATGAAATCTCTTAGGCTATTAATAAAGTGTCATAATTTCATCATTAAAAACTACTTGTAATAATTTTATTTTTCACTGAATTGCTAATATTTTTATGATTATGTAAGATAATTACTATAAGTGATTATATTAACATTAATAAAATGAATTTATAGAATACAATTTAATTTTCTCTACAAGGAAACAAGGGTGAATAAATCGAATATTGACTGTGATTATCACATCCACAGTGGTGATTATGGAAAGTAGAAATGTAGCTTAAAAGATTTTTTTCATATATATGTGTAATGAGTGCTAAGGGAGCAGTATAGCTTACTATATATAAATATATGTATGTATATATAGAGAAATATAGTCATATAACTAATTAGAAATGGGTATAAACACTAACTTCCTGCTTAATGCAGTTAAACCTTAAACTCCAATAAAACTTGTCCGTGTAGCTCAGGCACTTCCCTTCACATGCCCCTAAATTGGTCAACAGCTGATCAGAAATATCTCTGTTAAAGGGATATGTAATAATGCAAAATAACTTGTTACTATGTTAAAGTTATTTTATTAGGCTCTTATCAAGATTTTTGTTACTGAGTGTAAAATTGTGAGTGGGGGGAATTGTGGAGGAATTGTGGCATTTTGTGTTAACTTGTCTTATAAAACAAATTATGGGCTTAAAAGAAAAATATGTCCTTGTGCTTGCTAAAAATGCTTATAAATGAGTATTATCAAATGAATTTTATATAATTGTTCTTAAACATAATTTCAAATTATTGATTTTATTGTTCTTAGATAATTGGTATTACCAATTATTGCATACTAGATATTGGTAGGAAGGATTAGTGCTACACATACTCAGATTCAGTAATTATTGAAAGATTAAATACTAGTATCCTCATGTAGATTTTCGATCAAATTTACTCTAGGTTACTTGCTGACTCACAGCTTCATTTTAGCAGTGTTGTGTAGGACCTGATTTGGGTCATATTATATAGTGTACTTTGATACTATAGCTTGCTTTAATAAATAATAAAATAAAATACTCTAAATACAGGTGAATTTTACTTTTGCAGTATATATATATATCTAGGAAAAGTTGACTTCTTCAGTGTCTTTTCAATTATTTTCAGTAGTATTAATGATGACTGACAAGTTTCATTATTCCTGTTTTTATTTTCTATAGTGTATTAAATTTATATCATTATTCATAGGAATTTTTGAAAATTGATAATTAGCTTGAGTTTTTAATAAAATGTTTCCTTTTAACCTTGCTTATGAATTTTTAAATGTTTTGATGTGTTGAGTTGTTTTGTAACAATGACTTGTGTACTTTCCCCTTGCATTTTAAGATTAAAATTTTGCTTTCAAAGCATGTTTGAAATGATGCTGAGAATTATTGCTTGTACTATATCTGTTAGAGCAAAATATTTATGTATTAGTGTGGTTATTCTAATTATGGCAGTGTTTAATTTTAATTGCTCAAAGTAGTAGAAGTTTAATTTAAAATTCTGTAGTTAGTTGATTTAAATTACTCTATAGGTAGCATGTAAATAAAAGAGAAGTTAAAACAGTTAAAGTCAAAGCTTGAAATCGGGAAGGCATTCTATGACATGGATGTTAATCCTTTTAATTTTTTTAATTTCCTTTTAATGAAAGGAAATTGACATTGTTGGTGGTTGAACTGCCTTCTTTCTAGACCATTTGCTGTTACTGGAGGAATCTGAGCAATTTAAGTTTTCATTTAAATGAAATGATACACTGTATACAGATGGAGACCATTTAATTTGAATGCTTATATTAATTTTTACCATGGATTAGAATACCTAGCACTTCTAAGCAAATATGATGCAAAGCAAAAGGACTTCTCAACAATTTATAACATTTAAAAAATACTCTAGTTATAATTGTACCAAAGTGATAAGTGATTTAAATAGACAAAGTTTTGTGCCCTATCTCTCACCCTGGAATGATAGATCCTAGTGTACATTTATTTGTGGAAGTTTATGTTGCAGTTTTTAAACAAATTTATTATTAGGTAATAGGATTTTTTGAGTGGAAGAAATAAGGAGGGAAGTGGGAAAATAAGAATTATATTACTGTATTGTAACTGTTAAGTGCTTACATTTCCCCCACAATATTGTCTTGTACTGTATGATTTTTCAGCATTTAAGAAGCGGTTTTGTTCTTTATAGCTGAACCAATAACGTTTCCATCTGGAGGAGGCAAGTCATTTATTATGGGTTCTGATGATGTTTTGTTAAGTGTACTGGGCCTTGGAGACCTTGCAGACTTGACGGTAACAAATGATGCAGACTATAGTTATGATGTAAGTGCAGTTTTATTTTTAATTTTTTAATGATTTAATAGAAGGCTCCTTATTTTTGGAAACACTTATAAAACAGAATTAATGTCAAGGTGCATGGAAAAAAGATAAGTTTAAGCGTGTCAATATCTTGATTTGAAGTGACATGTAGTTTTCTTTTATAACTAGTTTCTTTGCGGTATTTAAATTTTTCTTAGGCATTGTGGTGGATTAGTCAGGAGTTTGGGATGATTGATTATTTTAAAATACTGGTCAATAAATATCTATCTTGAGTAGTCAACTCTCAATTATTTACTCAAATCATATTTTGGTGTTAAGAGGAAAATAGATAACCTGAATCACTTATTTACTTTCAGGAACTTCTTAAAAAAACATGTTTGATTTTTGAACTTTAATTTTTTTAAGGATAATGTTAGTTTGTTGCCATTTCCTGATTTTTAGTTCTTCATTTGAGAAATGGGGAGAGGATGGAGGGAAGATGGAAAGGACAGTGTTAGAGGGTGAAACTAGTTTTGGATTAAGCTTTTATAGACGACAAACATTCAATTGAGAGTTAACTATACTTGTTTAGATGGTGCATTAATAAATTTGCAGTTTTTTAGCAAATTTTTTCCTTTTTTTAACGAATTCATTCTTATGTTAACATGCTTTTTAGAGACATCAGCCTCAGTGGGCTGGATGATTATTATTAATATCTTAAAAGTGCATAAGGAACTACTTATGGACTACTTTAGAAGAGGTTTCATAATCTATTTTTACAGATGGAGAAATAAAGATAAAAAGATAACCTCTTATCGATATCAACAATAAAAATGAAAATACTCAAAGTGTCTTTAGTTCATACTTTTGGAAGGTATCTTAACTAACTGCCTTTAATAATTTCACATTGCTAATTTTCTAAATGACAACTGTATTATTAATATTGTGCCCTTGGATTTTGGGTAGTAATTTATATAATTTTTAATGTTTTCGTGTAAGGTATTATTACAGCATGATAGTTTTTTTTTTTTTTGCTGTTCTCTTCTGACATTTAATAGGACTTTTGGGTTTAGCTTAATAATTAGGTAAAGCAGATTAAGGGACTCCATTTGATCTAAGTATTTGAAAGCTAATGAAATTATTATTCTTAGTTTTTATTAAATAATAAAGATTTATTATAAAGTTTTTAAGGTACATGAAATTTGTACTGAACATTTTAGCGAAGCAGTTTTAAATATATGTTTTAAACACACCAAAACAAACAAAAATGCCACATGCCTATCAATTTACTACTTTTATCACTATTGTGTTCTTTCATTTTAGTTGCCTGCCAATAAAGATGCCTTTCGAAAGACATGGAACCCCAAGTATACACTACGTAGCCATTTTGATGGAGTACGGGCATTAGCTTTTCATCCTGTAGAACCTGTGCTGGTTACTGCTTCTGAGGACCATACTCTGAAACTTTGGAACTTGCAGAAAACAGTTCCTGCCAAAAAGTAAGTGTTTTAATGTCAGCCTGTGTTTTTTTTCCTTCCAGATTTGCTGATCTTAACTAACGCCTCTTGAATATCAAACAGTGGTTTATAAATATTTAATTGCCTTCTTTTCCTCCACTCTTTTTTCCCTCTTTTTCAGGAGTGCCTCTTTAGATGTGGAGCCTATCTACACATTCAGGGCCCACAAGTAAGTTTTATTGAATTAGTACTTAATTAACAAGGATAGTTATTGTTAACTATTTTTATTTTTATTTTTTAATTCTCACCCGAGGACATTTTTCATTGCTTTTAGAGAGAGGGAAAGGGAGGGAGAAATAGAGAGGAAGAGAAACATCAATGTGAGAGAGGAACACCAATCGGTTGCCTCTTGTGTGCACCCCAACTGGGGACCAAACCCACACTCCAGGCCTGTGCCCTGACCAGAATCAAACCTATGACCTTTCAGTTCATGGGATGACGCTCCACCCAGCTGAGCCACACCTGTCATCTATTAACTGTCACCTGTTAACTATTACTAATAACCCACAAATACTGTAAAACTGTAATAATGTTTGCTTTATATTAGAAAAGAATAATATTTTATTTGATTAATAATTGTATTAAGAGAATATGATTGGCACTATTTAAGTGCACACTTACCTTAAACAGTTTTTAGATACCGCACAAATTCAGAGGTTGGGGGATGTGGGTATGTGAATTTCTTTGTAAGCTTTATAAGTAATTTTTTTCTTCTTTCCTATAATAGTGGTCCTGTTCTATCATTAGCTATTAGTTCTAATGGAGAACAGTGTTTCAGTGGTGGTATTGATGCAACCATCCAGTGGTGGAATATGCCTAGCCCTAATGTGGATCCATATGATACATACGGTAAGTAAAATGTTCAAAACATGTTTTTTTAAGTGAGTGGAGCTGGCAAAAGTAAATACCTCACCTGTAAGCTGGTTTAATGATATATTAGTCTCCTTGTTTAATTATTCCATTTATCAGTAATTTGCTTTATTAAAGAAAACAATTAAGAAATATGCTATGAATATTTAAGCCTGTAAATTGTTTTTTTTCTCTGTGGTGTCCAAAAACAACTATTATTAATTAAGATATTAATTAATTTCAGTAGTAGTTACGAGAATAGAATAATACTTAATACAAGGAACAATCTTTTAAACTTAAGAAATAGTGCATGTAGTTCAAACATATTTAACCGAAGACAGTAGAAACAAATAGGGTCAGTAAGGACGTGTATTGGCACAGCTTTTTGAGAACAAAAAAATCCTTTATTTAAAAAAACTTACAAATGCCACTTAGGAATCTGTCCTACAGAAATACCTGTACATGTATTCAAATATATTTAAAGGGCATTGTTTATAATTATAAAAAATTAAAACAAAATGTTTATTATTATGAGAGTGGTTAGGTAAATAGTGGTCTACTTAATGGCTGGTTTATTTAAAAAGAACTTCAGCTCTTTGTTGTTTTTATTTAACATACACTTGGTGCCTAACTCTGCCAGATTTAGTGTTAAGGAGTATATCAAGAACTAAGAATGAGCCTGATAGAAAAAACAGACATTAAACAGATATGCAGGGGAGTAGAGTCTCTTGTTATAAACTATGATAAGTGCTGTGAAGATACAGTATTTTGAGAGACAATAACAGGTGGGACCCTCTTTAGGTGTGGTCTAAAATAGTGCCATTAAACCCAAAATCTAAAGGGGATAGGGGAAATTTTAATATAGTAGTCCCTCCTTATCTGTAGTTTTGCTTTCTATGTCTTCAGTTACCCAAGGTCAGCCGCAGCCCAAAAATGTTAAATGGAAAATTTCTGAAATAAACAGTTTACCAGTTTTATATTGTACTTTGTTCTGAGTAGCATGATGAAATTGAGCACCATCTTCCTCCATTCTGCCTTAGACATGAATAATTTTTTTTTTGGAAGGCAGCTGTGCTCACCACTATACCACCAATGCTAATTTTTTTTGTTGTTCAGCATATCCACACTATATACACTACCTGCCCATTAGCTAGTTGGCATCTGCCGTGGTTATCAGGTCACTCTTGGTATGGCAGTGCTTATGTTCCAGTAACCCTTATTTTACATAATAATGGCCCTGAAGCACAAGAGTATTGATGCTGACAGTTTGGATATGCCTATTGGGTCAAAAAGTTTCACCTTTTCACTTAAAGGGGAAGAAAGAATAATCCTATACTGAGGCACTAAGATCTGTAGTAAGAACAAATCTTCTATCCATGAAATTGTAAAGAAGGAAAAAATGTGTGCTTGTGCTGGACCCAGGCAATTGGAGGCACCCCATCCCCTCCCCTGTCCTTAGAAACTATGTTTTGCCTGCTGTTTGTTTTCACATTAAGAGATACAAGGATGTAGCTTTAAAAGAGTAAGGCATTGTTGACACCCAACTGGATTGAATATATTACTGAACTCTGTTCAGGCCTCTGCATACACTTAAGATTTTACTTGTCTTGCTACCACTCAAAACAAACCTTTTATTTAAATTTCCTTGCTTATTAAATCTGCAGCCTACCAAAAAAAAAAAAGAAAAGAAATTTCTGCTAGTTTGCTGGGAGAGGCTACATCCCATCACTATTATAATATATTACAATAATTGTTCTACACTTTAGTTATTGTTTTTAATCTCTTAATATGCCTAATTTATGAATTAAACTATCATGGGTATGTATATATATATAGGAAAACAGTATATATAGGGTTTGGTACTATCTGTGGTTTCAGGCATCCACTGAGGGTCTTGGAATATATCCCTCATGGATAAGGTTGGGACTACTGTAAAGAATTTTAAGCCAGGAAGTGACCTGTAAATGCAGTGTTTAAAATAGTGACTCTGGCTGTTGAAAGTACATAAGGGAGGAGTGAATAGAGGAATACAAATTTAATGTTGTGTAAAATTATGATGTAGTGGACCAGTAGAATAGATGACAGATGATGTTGCCAAGACTAAAGTGATGGCAAAGCAATTGGTAGCAGAACAGTTGGAGAGAAATGGATTTAACACATATTGGGGAGGTAGGATAGAATAGACAGAATCTATTGATAACTGGATTGAGTGGGTGAAGTAATAGATCAGTGACTCTTTGATTTTATTGTTTATTTTTTAACAGCTTTATGGAGATATAAGTCACGATTAATAAAATTTACCCTTTTGAAGTACACAGTTCAGTAATTTTTACTGTATTCACAGGATTGTGCAACCATTACCAGTTTCTAATTCAGAACATTTTCATCACCACTTTTTGATATGAGCAATTGAATTATGGGATGGTAGCATTTTATTGAAATGGAGACAGAAGAGATGTGAGAAGAAAAAAGATGATGGATTTGGTTTTTAGGCATGTTAAGAAATGGCAACACCATGTAGCTAATATTAATATTAAGATGTGAGAATGGGCCCTGGCTGGCGTAGCTCAGTGGATTGAGCGCGGGCTGCGAACCAAAGCATCGCAGGTTCGATTCCCAGTCAGGGCACATGCCTGGGTTGCGGGCCAGGTCCCCAGTGCGGACCAAGTGAGAGGCAACCACACATTGATGTTTCCCTCTCTCTCCTTCTCCCTCCCTTCTCCTCTCCGAAAAGAAATAAATAAAATCTTTAAAAAAAAAAATTTAAAAAAAAAGATGTGAGAATGGGTGATATAACACAATGTGTTATATAGGGTAAGAGAAGGAACTCTGACATTGGGAGAGTAGCTGGCAAGAGCGCCAACAAAGGAAACTGAGTAAGTACTAACCTTTAAAGTTAGAGGAAGTGCAGGAGAGTATGGAATCAATGAAAACATACCAAAGAAGAAACCATTTTGAGAAGAAAGAAGCAGATTGTACTTTCAAGTGTTGCTGAGAGGTCTAATAATAGAGGATAGAAAGATTCCTCTTTATAGGAAATCGGTCAAAATAGGACAAAATAGGTCACCCACATTTTCGCCAGATAGAGAGATATGCTGTGGCTAAAACCAAAGGGTAAAGGGACCTTTGGGTAACCTATCAAGGCATACCCTGTGGATGAAAAGCAATGTAATGAGAATACAAAAGAAAGAAAAATTTTATGAAATTTGGTAGAAGAGTTTATCATTGGTGATTTTAGCAAGGGTTGTTGTGGTGTTGGTATCAAAAACTATATTAGAGTGATTTGGAGAGTAAATGAGAGGTAAAAACATACTTACTCTGTGCTTTTCTACTGTTTGGAAGAAGGGTAATGTAAGGTTAGTGAAGGTTTTTGTTTAGGTTGAGAGATGCTGAAACATAATTTATTTGCTTGTGGATCCCAAGGAGTAGGAGAATTTTTGTAGTAGGGAAATGTTAAACATGAAAACAAGTTAGTTGAATGGAGTCCAGAATGCATCTGATACAATTAGCCTTTAGGAAGGAGGACAATTCCTTACTTGTATCTGCACAGAGAAGATGGTTTTCAACATTAGTAGATTTATAGATTGGGAGGCAGGAAGATGGGGAGGACTTTCTATTTCAGTGCTATATTTCTCAGTGACCTATGAAAGATAATCAGTTATTCGTGAGGAAAAGAGGTTGGGAACTGTAAGAATTGCAGAGATAAGATATATCTGTGTAAAGTGAGAGTTTACTAGAGAAAAGGGTTGTAGGACAAATGATGCAGTGTTACTAGCCACCATGTCCATCAGGTGATGAATAGATAAATAAAATGTAGTATATCCGTACCATGGAATAGTATTTGACAATGAAAAGAAATTAGGTACTGATACATGCTACAACATGGATGAACCTTGGAACTAGTATGCCAAGTGAAAGAAGCAGTCACAAAAGGCCACTTGTATGAAATGTCCAGAATAGGCAAACTGGTAGAAATGAAGTAGACTAGTGGTTGCCTAGAGCTGTGGAAAGGCAGAGAGAAATTGGGAGGAAATGGTTAATGAATGATGCAAGTGCCCTAAAATAGGTATGGTGATGATGGCACAACTCTGTGAATAAAAAAACCACTGAATGGTACACTTTAAATTGATAATTGTATGGGATGGAAACTGTACTCAAAAGCCATTTTTAAAGAAAAGTATGTTCCTTACAGAAAATTGCAAAAAATGCAAGAATATATTGGGGAAGGGGTTAAAAATGACCTGTAACTTCACAACTTAGAAGAGATGGCTATTGTATGCACTTTGGTATGCACTTCTTATAGCTGGTATATGTAGTCTTATACTTAATTATATGGTAAGTTATATTTATATACTTACAGTTATTTTAGCTAATTGTTGCTTTTTTCTTCTTCTTCCCAGAGCCAAATGTTCTAGCTGGCACTTTAGTTGCTCATACAGATGCTGTCTGGGGTCTCACTTATAGTGGCATAAAAAATCAATTACTGTCTTGTTCAGCAGATGGCACTGTTAGGTTATGGAGTCCACAAGAAAAATTGCCATGTATTTGCACTTACAATGGAGACAAGGGTAAGTAAATTTTGCTTCTATGAGAAAAGCTAAATGTTTTTAAAATTTGAAAGATAGAAAGGACAAACAGTTGATTTACTATTTGCTGCTCTGAGAGATATACTGAAAGATTTTAAAGCTTGTGATAATCTTTTTACTTTGTCTTTATATGAACAAGAAAGATGCTTTGCAAGTATATCCTGTAGTTCAGTGCTTCTTTTTACGTTTTTCAGGACATGTCCCATTGAAAAAGTAAAACTAATTTTATGTGACAATGGAATAGACAAGTGAGGCTACTAAAAGGGACAATACAAGGCTCTCTGCCTGCTCGAAGGGGTCCCAGTGTCAAGCATACCTGCAAACCATGTATGAGCACACTGGTTGAGAAATCTAGCTGCAATCATTGAAACGGCACCCATAACTAGGATGTATAAACTTAAGTTACATGCATAATTTCAGATTTTTTCCTGTCAAAGAAGGCTTTAACCAATGTTACTCTTGCCAGTTACAATATATTACATATATTTGTAAACTTGTATTGGTCTTATTTTCTAATTCATTTTTTTAGTTGTAAAAATCAGATTTCACATTTTCATTAAAAGTATGTTTGGTTTTAAAACATTTTAGAGGAATAGTTTATGCTTAATTTTGTTGGTTTTCTTAGCTACCTTAATAATTCTGCTAATTTTTTAATTGCACAAGATTTGAGGTAAAAATTCATTTAGGTAGTTGTTTCTAACTTCGGGTAATTAATTGCTTGACTCCAGATTTTACATAGTTGTGCATCAATCTGGCCAGTTGAATTTATTATGTAAAGAGAGAAATTGCTGCTCAAGCCACTTAGGGAATAGTATTGCTCGAGTGAATGCCAAAGCCCACATTCCATTTTTACAGATCTGAAACTTTGACTTGTATTAGCTACTTGATAAGGCTTATAGGCTCAGATAGGCAAATAGTCTCCCAAAACAATGATGTGAAATGCTAATTTGTCATTTTACAGTAAGAAATGTAATTTGCAAGTGGGCCAAGACTCAGGCAGGGGTTTTTTTTTGTCTTTTAAAAGAAAATGCATAGAAAGTAACTTTTGCACATATCTACTCTCACTTTAAGAGCCCTCTAGCTATATTTTTCTTAAATGTTAAATAGAATGTTATAAAAAGTTTTTAAATAATTGAGGGAAGGTTACCTATTACCACTCACCATCCTAACACAATTGCTGTTTTTTCATTATTAACATCATTTCAAGAATATTTTAGCCCTGCCAAGGTAGCTCAGGTGATTGAAGTGACATCCCGATACCAAGGTTGTGGGTTCCATCCCCAGTGAGGCCACATACAAGAAAAAAACCAATGAATTTTCATAAATAAGTGTAACAACAAATTAATACTTCTCTCTCTCTCTCTAAAATTAATTTTTAAGTTTTAAAAAGACTATTTGAATTTCTTTTTTTAAAATCAGAAAGCCAGAGATTTCTAAATTGTTGTATTTACACTGTCTCTCTTTGGGCTCCTTTCAGAGCATGGGATACCTACATCGGTTGACTTTATAGGCTGTGATCCAGCTCATATGGTGACCTCTTTCAACACTGGTAGTACAGTAATTTATGATTTAGAAACATCACAGTCATTAGTGATGCTTTCATCACAGATAGATTCTGGTAAGTTTTCATGGGTTTCTTTGAAACTTATACAACAGAGGGTGATATTTTAATTTCCACATTTTGACTATCTGAATTTAGGATGAAAAAACAGTTTGAATATGTTATAAGTGAACTTACTTACATTATTTCTGGTATTTCCTCAAATTATGCTTAAAAGCTGGGTGGGTATGAGGACACAGGAGTGAGTGGAGCAATATAAAGGTCAAAGCAAGGGAAATAATTTTAAGTTTTTAAAGGAAATACATATGGAACTAGTGAAAATAATGCAGCCCCAACTTTATGTATAAACGGCCAGTGTTGTAAGTATAGGATGTGGTTTGTGTTTTGCACATTATTTAAATGGGAGTCCAAATACAGCCCTGCATTGTGATTGGCTGATAGGTCTTTCACATCTCTTCTGTAGATTTCCCCTCCATTTATTTTCCTTTCATTTTTAAATGTTTATTTTTTAAAGAATAGTTTATTGATTATACAATGCAGTTGCCCCAGTTTTTTTCACCCTTTTACCCTCCTCCACCCAGTACTCCCATTCCCTCCAGCATTCTCCCCCCTTAGTTCATGTCCGTGGGTCATACATACAAGTTCTTGGGCTTCTCCATTTCCTGTACTACTCTTACCCTTTCCCGGTCTATTTTGTACCTACCAATTATGCTTTTTATTCCCTGTACCTTTCCCCTCATTCTCCCCCCTCCCCACTGATAACCCTCCATCTGATCTCCATTTCTGTGATTCTGTTCCTGTTCTAGTTGTTTGCTTAGTGTGTTTTTGTTTTTTAGGTTCAGTTGTTGATAGTTGTAAGTGCATTGTCATTTTACTGTTCATCGTTTTGATCTTCTTTTTCTTAGATAAGTCCCTTTAACATTTCATGTAATAAGGCCTTGGTGATGATGAACTCTTTTAACTTGACTTTATCTGGGAAGCGCTTTATCTGCCCTTCCATTCTAAATGATAGCTTTGCTGGATAGAGTAATCTTGGGTGTAGGTCCTTGCTTTTCATGGCTTGGAATACTTCTTTCCAGTCCCTTCTTGCCTGTAGGGTTTCTTTTGAGAAATCAGCTAATAGTTTTATGGGAACTCCTTTGTAGGTAACTCTTCTTTGCTCTTAGTGCTTTTAAGATTCTCTCCTTATCTTTGATCTTTGACCTTTTAATTATGGTGCATCTTGGTATGTTCCTCTTTGGGTCCAACTTCTTTGGGAGGACCCTCTGAGCTTCCTGGACTTGTATGTCTATTTCCTTCACCATATGGGGAAGTTTTCCTTTATTACTTTTTTCAAATAAATTTTCAATTTCTTGCCTTTCCTCTTTTTCTTCTGGCACCCCTGTGATTTGAATGTTGGAACATTTAAAGTAGTCCCAAAGGTTCCTCAACCTCTCCTCATTTCTTTTGAATTCTTGTTTCTTCATTCTGTTCTGGTTGAATGTTTATTTCTTCCTTTTGTTCAAAATTGTTGGTTTGAATCCTGCCTTCCTTCCCCTCACTGTTAATTCCCTGTATATTTTTCTTTATTTCACTTTGCATAGCCTTCACCTCTTCCTTTATTTTGCAGCCATGCTGCCATTTCTGTGAGCATCCTGATTACCAGTGTTTTGAACTCTGCATCTGATAAGTTAACTATCTCCTCGTCACTTAGTTGTTTTTCTGGAGTTCTTATCTGTTCTTTCATTTGGGCCATATTTTTTTGTCTTGGTGCACCTGTTATGTTGTAAGGGGCAGAGCCTTAGGAATACATCACAGCAGGGCAGCATGCTTGAGTTGTAGCGCTGTATTGAGGGAGGGGTCAGAGAGGGAACAGTGCGTCTTGCTCAGCTCTTGCTCTGCTTTCAGTCAGTTCCTCTGCTACTTATTTTTTAATTACAGTTTACATTCAGTACTGTTTTGTATTAGCTTCAGGTGCACAGCATAGTGGTTAGACAATCCTACTCTACAGAGTGGTTCCCTTCCCCCCCCAATATTTTAAGTACCCACCTGGCACTGTACATAGTTATTACCATGTTATTGACTATATTTTCTATGTTGTGCTTCCTTGCATTTTTTAATTGAAAAAATTGGGGCAATTTGCCTGTAAGGTTTTTCACAGTGTGGATTTTGCTAGTTACATACTTTAGGTATCATTTAGTAAGCTCCTCTGTTCATTTTACTTCCTGTGATTTGGTTATAGATTTTAGAGCCCTGTTCAAATTCAGGTTCAGTGTTTTTGTCTTCACTTTAAAGTTTTCTAAAACTTTTAGCAAGGCCACTTTATAGTAATTTGTGAATTTTTATCAGAAGTAAATATTGTCTGTATATCTTCTTATCTTTTCAGTCTTTTTTTTTAAGATTTTTATTTATTTATCTTTAGAGGGGAAGGGAAGAAGAGAGGGAGAGAAATATCAGTGTGTGGTTGCTTCCTGTGTATTCCCTGCCGGGAACTGGCCTGCAACCCAGGCATGTGCCCTGACTGGGAATCGTACCGCAATTTCTTGGTTCACAGGCCCGTGCTTAATCCACTAAGCTATACCAGCCAGGGCTTATATTTTCAGTTTTGATAATCATTACCTGGGTCCATTAACTCACTAACTGTTTAAAAATGATTTTCTTACTCTATTATTACTTCTCCATTTTTTTAGCTAGAATACTTATAAAAACCCACATCAATAATTTGGTTATTTTGTAGTTAGATTATAAGGGAAAATGCAAGATAAATTACTGATTTTCCCCCTCTTTATTTACCAGCTTTCATAATAATAATGATGAGGTGTTCCCTGGCTGCCTCAGTAGATAATCAGTGAGTCTTAGGGTGTTGTTTGTTTTTATTATCATAATCTCTCTTGGACATAAATGCATTTGATGTGTTTCAATCCATGGCAGGTATTATTTGTATTGCTACTCAGAATGTTTCATCTTTGGCCAGTGGGAGTTTATTCAGGTTGGCTCCTGAGTCCTTTTCACATGAGCCTGGTAGTCGCCAATAGATTTCTAGGTTCATCTAGTCCATTTGTGCCCCAGATCTGAAATCAGCCATTTCTCAGAGGAGCCATGGTTTCTTTTAGTGGAAAGTGGCATTTAGAGACTATAGACTAAGTATTTTAAACAATTGATAAATGCCTACAAATACTTCTAATTCAAATTCAGTATTATCTCATTGGTTTTGTCTTTACTTCATTATAACTATACCAGAATTCTTGGTTCTCAGCAAAGTCATCAGAATCTCTCATTTTATTTATCCCGCAGTACACATAAAATCATCTGAAAAAATAGTAATACCAGCACCACTGTCAGTAGTTTAATTACTGAAAATATTTTGTACTTAGAGTATATTCCACTAGGGATGGGCAGCCTAATTACTGTGCTTTACGTCACTGAACTAGTTGATTTGTTTATGTTTATAGCACTAATTGGATATACAGTTATGTTCATTTCTTTAATTTTACTTTTAATTTTTTGTCATTGTTTTTTTAAAAAAGTTATTTTGTAATTATGCAGAACATTTAAGTACTCAATGAAGTGTCTTTCCCAGTGTCTTTTCACTTGGTTCCTCTCTTCCTCTTTAACACGTAATTACACACACACACACACTTACGTGGGGATTTTTTTTGCAATACGTTTATGTTCAGTTAAGAGTTCTTTTTTTAAATTTTTTTATTTTTTTAAAGTATATTTTATTGATTATGCTATTACAGTTGTCCCATTACCCCCCCCTTCATGCCCCTCCACCCTGCACACCCTCTCCTACCCACATTCCCCCTCTTTAGTTCATGTCCATGTGTCATAAGTTCTTTAGCTTCTATATTTCCCATACTGTTCTTGCCCTCCCCTTGTCTATTTTCTATCTACCATCTATGCTACTTATTCTCTGTACCTTTTCCCCCTCTCTCCTCCTCCCACTCCCCTGTTGCTAACCCTCCATGTGTTCTCCATTTCTGTGGCTCTGTTCCTGTTCTAGTCATTTGCTTAGCTTCTTTTTGGTTTTGTTTTTGTTTTTTTGTTTTAGGTGTGGTTGTTAATAATTGTGAGTTTGCTGTCATTTTACTATACTTTTTTTTTATCTTCTTTTTCTTAGATAAGTCCCTTTAATGTTTCATAAAATAAGGGCTTGGTGATGATGAACTCCTTTAACTTGACCTTATCTGAGAAGCACTTGATCTGCCCTTCCATTCTAAATGAAAGCTTTTCTGGATAGAGCAATCTGGGATGTAGGTCCTTGCCTTTCATGACTTGGAATACTTCTTTCCAGCCCCTTCTTGCCTGTAAGGTCTCTTTTGAGAAATCAGCTGACAGCCTGATGGGAACTCCTTTGTAGATTACTGTC
>CM052538.1:121132320-121184715 GCA_028533065.1 Trachops cirrhosus
GTTGGAACGTTTAAAGATGTCCCGGAGGTTCCTAAGCCTCTCCTCATTTTTTTGAATTCTTATTTCTTCATTCTTTTCTGGTGGTATGTTTTTTTCTTCCTTCTGGTCCACTCAAATGATGTGAGACCCATCTTTCATTCCATCACTCTTGGTTCCGTGTGCATTTTCTTCATTTCACTTATTGTAGCCTTCACTTTTTCATCTAATTTGCAACCAAAATCAACCAATTCTGTGAGCATCCTAATCACCAGTGCTTTGAACTGTGCATCTGATAGGTTGGCTTATCTCTTGGTCACTTAAAAGTATTGGCTGTGGGGCTTTGATTTGTTCTGTTTGAGCCATTTTTTTGGTGGGGTCTGGTCACACCTGTTATGTATTGAGGGGTGGAGCCTTAGGTGTGTACCAGGGCAGGGCAACCCAGTTGCTGGGTTTTGATGTTGTATGCGGGGGCGAAGTCAGAGAGGGAACAATGGCGCTTGCTCCACTCTCTGTAGGACTTCAGCCTCCTCTGCCGCTTCCCACAAGCAGATTGGGCCCTTCTGGTGCTGGTTCCCGGTCAGGTGGGCTTGTGTGCATTCTAGAACCCTGTCGGTCTCCCCAAGGAACTCTCCTGTGAGGCTGGGAGATTCTCCCGGCACCTCAACCCCTACAGGTGTTTTCAGTTGGTGCTTTTAGGCTTTATTTCTCAGCGCTGGGTCCCTGTGTTGCACAGTCTGTGTTGCTGCCCTTTTTTGCCTGGTTTATCTGCATGCGGATGTGTGATTGTGGACAGCCAGCTACCTTGCGCGCCTCACTGGGTCTGCTCCTTGCCTCCCACGCCCGGGGTCTGTCCCCGGTCCATCAGCCACCCCTGCGCGTCTGGGGTCCACCAACTGCCGCCTACATCCTGCGCGCCTACATCTGCCAGCCACCGCTTTTTCCTGCCAGGACCCGTCGAACCCTCTCCGTCAGCCTCCAACTCTGCCCCTCTTACTGGTCTAGATGAGTGGGTGTCAGACTTCCATACAGTTCATTTCTCTCTGTTCTGGTTGTTTTTTTTGTTTCTAAATTTTTGTTGTCCTTAGTTTTGGTTGTGCGAGGAGGCACAGTGCATCTACCTATGCCTCCATCTTAGCCAGAAGTCCAAAGAGTTCTTGTATATGTGTGGAATGGTTGATTTACTTACAGTCTAGTAATGTTAATGATGTTTTCCCTTTATTCTGATTCTTCTCTGTTCTCCCTCCTTGCTAAGGAAAAGATCTCATTCCTAAGGACATTCATTTTTGTTTAATGTCCTTTGTTTTTTTTGTCAGTATGGGTAGGATGGGGATTGTTCCTTACAAACATCTAATTATCACTTATGAATTTTCCTTAAATGCTTATAATTCTTTTATGGGCTGTTTATTAAAAGTAAGTTTTGTAAGAATTATAAACCACCTACATTAAAATACTTAACATTTTTTCTAAAATTGAGCCTCGTACTGTGCATATTATATGACATGATAGCTTAAACATTTATTTTTTAAGAAATTTAATCTCTCAAGATTTCTAGCTTTAGCTCTCAGGGTTTTTTTTGTTTTAACCAAAACTTTTATTTTTCTTTTTATTTTTGTAAGAACTTAAAATGTCATCATCCAGCTTCTGATGGTTTGAATTGTAGTGCATTATTTTCCATTATTTTTCAGATTTACAATCCAGTAATCACATTAATAGAGTAGTAAGTCATCCCACACTTCCTGTTACAATAACTGCTCATGAAGATAGACACATCAAGTTTTTTGACAATAAAACGGGTAAGTAGGCTGTCTTATTTTCTTTTATATAAATAATTCTGTAACTTTAAGGTGATCAGAAATGGTATTATTTTATATAAGATATATTAACTTTTAGGCTTCAAAATTGCCAAGTGAAACCATTTTAACCCAGATTTTTGCTTTAGTTATGTAGTATACTCATATGTTGTTTTATCCTTCATTATATAAATAATACCATGCCTACCTATTAAGATTTTTCATGTCATAGCAGTTAAATATAAATCCTTCCATTTGAAATTTTTCCCTTCATATTTTGTGGTTTAGTATAGCAGAAGAGGTGTCTTTCTGGTATTTGGCATTTCAGATATGTTCTTAAAATTATTTCTCAGTGGATGAAGTGATGATATAGTGGAAATTGTTTTATTGTCATCTTTAGAAGACCTGTATTTCTTGTTGTCAGAAAACTTACCATTTATTTAGAAGACAAATGAAACATTAACGTGGCCATAGAGTTTCTTTAAGGACCCCATTCCATCTGTCATCACTTTCATACTACATAAAATAGTTTGCTTTCTTTCAGGGAAGGTCTGACTGCTAGAGAGGCTTCTGTGAGGGGAAGCTAAAACTAGGGATATGGGAGGACTTCCACTTAAGATACTTAAATGTTACTTGCAACATTGTTGCACGGCAAGAAATTACCAAGCAAGATAGTAAAACAGAAAACAGATTTCTCTTTGAAGGTTATATAGCACATGGTCATAATTTTTAGTCTTTAGAATCTTACATAAATTCCTTTGTTCAAATAACAGTTTTCATGGACAGATGCCTTTTAACTCAGAACGGTGGATGTTCACAGGATAGTACATTTCACAGGAAAGCCGATTCATTTTCATGTAGATGTTCTCAGTTTAACACCTTATCAACAATTCTTTGAATATTTTATGAAGCCTAAAGATCTTCCTCTGCTGCAAGAACAGAGATAATTTCCTTTACTGTATTTCTTAAAAGATTCCTTTTTATTATTAAAATTTTACATTTGTAAGGGGGAAGGTTCAGGAATTTCAGTAGTTGTATTAAAGGCAAACCATGAGTCTCTAGAGCTGTATTGCTGGCAGAAATCAGGAAAAAAGTGGTAATAAAATTTTAGTTAACAAATAAGGAGCCTGTAGTCTCTCAGATAAATTTTACCAGTTCTGTTAAGTAGTCTAGTATCTTATCTTTAGTGTGAAGAAATTGAAGCAGTGGCCTCTGAACAATGGAAAACTTGCTTTTAAATCCGCCTCTCTCACTTTCACTGTCACACACAGGCACACACACAACACTGAGTTAAGTTAAACTATAAATTGTGTTCACATATATTGTTTTCCAAGAAATCCTTTGAAAAATTGCTAGTTCATTTAAATGTGATAAATAAGAATATCTCCATAACTGATACTTTTGGTTGGCTAAATTGTTAACAGAATATTATTCTGTCAAATGGATTTGTATATTTATTGAATTTTTTATTTGAAACAAATCATAATATCAATGAGTTCAATAAATATTTAGATTTTAACAACAGAAATATATTTAGCATTTTGTACCCTGTACTGCACTGGCTACTGTCATGTATAAGATGTGGTTTCTGCTTTCTGGGGACCTACTGTTTGGGGAAAATGGGGTGTGGGTGTGTGCGTGTGTGTGAACACTTACACATACATGTAGTGACACGAACCCTGCTGGATAAAGGAGTCTTCATAGAGTGAGGGTTTGCGCTTTGCCTTGAAGCAATGGTAAGACACATTTTTTTTGTGTGAAGAAGGAGGTAGTAGGAAATTTCAGGTAAGGGCATATTTTGATCAAAGGCTTAGTGGTAGGTACTTTGGTTGACACAGGAGTTTTTTTCAGGGAAAGCTAAAGAGGTAAGTTTGGAAAAGGAAAACTTGAGAACTTTTCAGAATCAGGCAAAGAATAAAGAATTTTTGTTTCTGCTATGCACTATGAATACCACTTAAAATATTTGAGCAGGGGCTTACAAAATCAATTTAGAAAGATTATTTAAGTCATATTATGTGGTAGATCCTTGACTTTAAATAATTTAAAATTTATAACTTGTTTTAGAGAGATCTTTGGGACTCATGATTTTTTTTTATGTTGGTAGAGGCACAAATCAGTTGCATATACTGTGCTGAGAGACTTAGCTAGTGAGTGAGTGTGAGAAAAGGTGTAGTACAAGGGAAGAATGTGAAGAAGTTGGAAGAAGAAGGTCCTGAAATGGCTATGAACTCATTCAGCAGAATTTATTGACTCTGCCATATCCTTTGCGCAGTTCTCACTGCTTGGTAAACAAAACAAAATGTCCTGTCTTCTTGGAGCTTAATGATAAATTGTTTACTGTAAGCGAGAAATTGTTCTATTTGATATACATGTGTTAACATGTTTGCACTTCTAGTAGCTCTGTAAGTAATATGTGATACTATTACTTCCATTTTACAACTGAAATAAAAGACTTAAAAGAGGGTAAATAATTTGTGCAGTGTTACACAACAGAGGAAAAATTGCATGGCTGGGATTCAAACCCATGCAGTTTGCTTCTAGAAACTACATGCTTTATACCAGTCTGTTTCTTCTCCATTTCATAGAAGCCCCCAATAGGATTTCCCAAGTCAAAGGGCTTTAAGGGGCCAGGGAAGGGAGAACAGGTGACTGTTACAGAAGGAATGAGTTCCTCTTGGTGAAGGAAGAAGGGTGGTAGCAAAGGCATGGGGCCAAAGTGAGACTGGTTAAATGTGAGAAATACAAGTGTTGCTGAAAGAGAGGTCTTAGTTCTGAAAAGGGGTCAGTAGCTTTATGACTTGTGTGTTTACCAGCGGAAGCCCGACAGCCAACTTGGTTCAGCATGTCACCTCTGTCCACATGGCCCAGTCTAAAGGGGGAGAGAGAGGGTCACTCACTTTTTAAAGTGACTATGGAGAAGAAGGATTGACGCTAAATTGACTTAACATATATGTAAAGGTTAGTTGAGTGCACAGGCAGGAGAGTTATAGTTAAACTTGGAAAATTATTGCACCCTTAAAGAAATGGGTAGATCTGCTATTTGGGTGAAAGAATTCTTTGCTTTAAGACATCTTAAATTTAGGACATATAGGGTCATTCTTAGGAGAAGAGTCAACTAGATTGTGAATTAAGCGTTACTATCATAGATTTGACATTAAGGAAGTTAATGATGCTTGTTAGTTAACCCCCAGTGTTTGGAGATTATTGTCCTGGGGGCCATTTAACATTAAGGGTGGTTTTTTGTTTGTTTTTAAAAAGGAATACGGAATGGAATGGATTCTAGAATTGATAGATGAAAAATGTTGGACTAGGCAATTGAAGATAGTATGTTAAATGATATTTTTGTTCCTCAGTTGTACTTTTATTCCTGGTTGTACTTTGGTTGTATTTTTGGTTCTCCTCAGTATAGCAGAGAAGAATCTCAAATTATTCTGTTCATTTTAGTATTAATGGGGAACAGACAAATGTGATTTGAAAGGATGAGAAACTTAAACGTTGCCTTCAACTGATAAGTGTTTAGTATTGCCAGAAAGTGATAGGACTTTTTATATTTTCAGAGAAACTTTCACTTGCTTATGTTGTGGTTTTGTATTCACGTCAACAGCTGTAGCCCTATGACAAATAACAAAAATAGACGTATTTCATATTCTAGTGTGGAATGTCATCAGGGGACTTAGAAGCGTAGCAAATGACTGTAACTAGAATTCTTGAGAAGGCCTCCAGTGTCTTCTTAGGAAGCCCAGGCATTGGAGTAATACTCATTGCTGAATGAAAGGAGACATTTAAATTGTCAGTATTTGCTATTTTACTCCCTCCTTGGATAAACCATACATGGTGTTGCTTTCCATCTATCAAAAGCATGTATTGCCAGTGCAGAGGCTGATGTCCTTGCCCCAGAGTATTTGTGCAGCACAACTTTGTGTTTACAACTTGTTTTTAATTTCAACTTGATCTTGAATCCCATTTGCTTACCAAATCTCCAAAGAAGGTATTCAATAAATTTTTCAGAATAGTGTTTTTGTTCCTTTCCGAAGAAATCTGGAATAATGATGTAATGTCCCATCCTCTCTTCTTTCTTGTTTCTAATGTATAAAATGATTGACATTTCAAAGGATAAATGAATTGGATACTAGAATTATTAGGTAGGAATGTATTTTCTGGCACTTTATCATTAAGCCTCTTTATAAAATAATCTTTACCTTCCATAATGAGAAAGATTCTTTCTGTTTTCATTTTAATTCCAGTTCATGTAATCTTAAGTCTTTGATGCAACTCTATAATCATTGTTTTCTGCTGTCTATCACACACTGTCAAATTCATGTAACACTAATGTCTTTATTAAAAAGTACTGGGAAAGTTCTGCATCAGAATTTAAATTCTCTTCAAATGATTATTATAGTGGATGAACCTTGAAAACATCACTCTGAGTAACAGAAGGCAGACACAAAAAGCCACATGTTGTGGTATGATTTTATTTGTATGAAGCATCCAAAATTGTCCCAACTATAAGGAAAGAAAGCAGATCAGTGGTTTCCAGGGACTTGGGGGACGAGAGAAATGGGGAATGTTTAATGGGTATGGGCTTCCTTTTACAATGATGACAATGTCCTGAACTGGATAATGGTGATGGTTGCACATCATTGTGAATATTTTAAAAGCCTGTGAATTGGACCTTCTCAAATGGTTAAAATGGTACTTTTATGTTAGGTATATTTAACCACAATAAAAAATTTGTTGTAGTGATTGTCTCTTTTATGTTGATGCTATCTTATGGTTTCTAAAGTTAAGTATCTTTCAAGCTAGTAAATATTTGTGAAAATTAATCTTCTCTGTTGTTATGTTTTATTTAGGTAAAATGATCCATTCTATGGTAGCTCATTTGGATGCTGTTACAAGTCTAGCAGTAGATCCTAATGGAATCTATTTGATGTCTGGAAGTAAGTCTGAGCTTCCTGTACTACACACAAACTTAGTAAAAGAATTGTTACATAATAATACTTTATTTGTTCCTTTACAGGCCATGACTGTTCTATTAGGTTGTGGAATTTGGACAGCAAGACATGTGTTCAAGAAATAACAGCACACAGAAAGAAATTAGATGAATCAATATATGATGTTGCTTTCCATCCATCAAAAGCATATATTGCTAGTGCAGGGGCTGATGCCCTTGCCAAAGTGTTTGTGTGAATCAACAGAAACTCGCATCATAACAACAGATTCGCTTGGACAGAAAGAGGGTCTGCATCACTGCCATCAAAAAAGGTTGCTGATAAGACACTACATGTGATCTGCCTGGTGAAGGCTATTTAGGGCAGGCATAAGTTGGTGGAAATCACATCTTACTGTCAGGTTCATTAATTTAATTGTAATTACTGTATTTTGTGGGACAAAAAAAAGGGACTCCAGTATTTGTGGCCTGTACTGGATACAAACTGAGCATATGTCTGTTTTCTAGGTATCTTTAAGCCAATGTGGAGTCTGACCTTACAAAAGGACTTTTATTTTGGACTCTGTGTGCTGCCTTAGGGTTAGGAATGTGGTGCTCTAGTTGGGGGGAAGTGAGCTCCAAGAGTAGTTTTTTTTTTCATCTCTTAGTAATCTTCTGTTAATCAGTTGAATGCCACAGATTCCCTTTTAAACTTATTTTGCTTTAAAAAAAAAAAAGAAAATTTAACTTAAAATATTTTAGCATTAGTTGCACAAAATGTTTGGATAAAATTCTAGTTTTTATAAGTCTTTTTATATATTTAGCCTGTCACAACAGTGCTCAAGATTGTATTGAAGTTTTTCTGCATTATAAACCCTAAAACAGAGATCTCACTGACCCGCTGCCGTGTAACCACACTCTTTCTTTTGCCTAATACAGCTCAGCTAAGTCCTTCCGTAGATGCTAATCACCTTCTTCATCACATAATTGTCTTCATAAACCAAGGACTATTAAGTGTATTAAAGTGAAACAGTGGGGTTTAGTACTCCAATGAACTCTTAAAAAATTTTAAAAACTAACTAATCTTGGCATCCTATCACTATGTGATATTTTGTACATCTTACTGTATTTACAAGTTTATTTATCAAGGATTATCCATCTTGCTAATAGCTTATTATTTATTTCACTTTTTGTTGGTCTTTATATCCTTTTATTAATGTGCTAAAGGAACCTGTATATCTATTTTGGAACTCTTTGAATAGTCTAAAATAGACTAAAAATGGAATATTTTATAGTTGAAGTTACATACCAAGGTAATTCTCCCCAGATACATATCTTGGTTTACCATGATTCCAAACAAAACTATTTTGTTCAAAAATATGTGGAAAATATCTTGGAAATTTTTATTTGTGTTACAAATGGGATACAAAATTATCGAATCAGGATGCAGAAATTTGCTGTTTGGACTAGCTATCCCCGTTTTATTTTTTCAGGTGTGCTTAATTTTATGGTGTAACTAAAGATTTTGTTTGTGTAATAATGCATGATTAAGACAACAGAATATTTTTTCTAGTCTTCCAAAAACTTTTCTGATCAGTTAGCGAGTTTTGATGAGTTTTGTAACAAGGTTTTTGTTTTACAAACTATGAATCAGCAAATTTTTAAGATTGTACCACATAGCAAAAATACAGCTGTTGAAAAATAATGTATATAAAATGCATATAATAAATATTAAATTGTGTACCTGTATGTTACTGTTGGCTACATTATTTTGTGTTGAATAATAAAGTGCAATACTTTATTCTCCATCGTTAAACTAGGAAACAGAGATGGTTTCCTCAGTGAGTCCTTCATTTTTTAGGCTGTTCTTTTAAACTTTGTACTGTTCTTTGATATTCTAATAAGATTACAACAGTTAACACTATTCTATTAAGAATGCCTTCCTAAATATTTCACCCCACTTGGGGATAATAAAATCTTCTGTTGAAATGAGTTAGGTATTTCAAAAAGACAAAAAGAAGAAAGAACACCAGAGATGAAGTTTTAAATAATTTCCCTAAACATCCTATTATTTTATTAAATCTGAATTTCATTTAGTTGTGTTGTTACTCCTATCTAGCCATACTTGTTTTCCAAAAATAGTATGGCAGAAAATAAACTGCATTATTCATTAATTAAAGGTTGTCCTTATAAATAATGTTTAGTATTAATATCTCAAAATGTTTTCCTTCAACAAGGTGATATCCTTTTTCTTTGAAGGGAATTGCAAATGGAATTAGAAGGTAACATTAGAAAACTTAATGTTCAGTTTGAGTGTGTAATGCAGAAAAAAATCACATTGTGTGTACAGTGAAAAATTTTGGCATCTAGCATAAAAACCCAAGTGACAGTGTTGTTTTTACTCGTGAACCATTAAAACCTCTCAGAACTTTTCATAAAATACTAGTTTTTTAGCTTTCTGAAGATTCAATATTGTAATTTTTTACTAATTTAAGAACAAACTATTCCAAAGCAACTAGTATTTCTGGTAGTTATTCTGAACCAATGCATTAACTTTTTAACTGAAATGTGATGGCCATTTCGATACATAAACATTCACCTCTTTTGGAATGTATTAAAACTGAAATAAATAAAAATTAGTATATATTTTTTTTTCTCTTATCTACTTTGGTTTTATTTTTCTCTACAATATTAAACAATTGGGGAAAGACTGAAAATACAAAAACAATGTTATTTTTATTTGTGTGCTTCCATTTGTGACTTAGGGGAAATGGTACTTTAGATACTAAAGTTTAAGAATATTTTTATATACAACCTTTAATATATCATTGACTTTTAAAATATTTAATAGTTTCCTTTTTTCATATTATAGTTATTCATGTATTTTTCTCATATTTCAAAATAAGTTACCCACTGAAAATGAACGTCTCATTTAATACATTTAAAGTTCTAAATGTGCTAGTATATTTGAAATGTAGGAGTGCCTATAAAAGTTGGATTATAGCACATTTATTTTTTAAAAGATTTTACTTATTTTTAGAGAGTGGGAAAGAGAGGGAGAGAAACATCAATGTGCAAGAGATAAATTGATTGGTTGTCTCACACACCTTCTCCTGAGGACCTGGATTGCAATCCTGGCATGTACATTTTTAAAAAAAATCCTTTTTACTCCTTTTCCATTAACTCTGTCATCATTATGTTTGCTTACAAAAATAATTGATAGTAATTGATAAAGTATTCATTTCTGCTTTCTTGCTGCTCTGTAAGCTGGAGTAATAGTTTCCCTGGTTACCTTGATACCTCAAAACTTTGTCCTTTATAGAATTAAAGAAAAAGTATTTTTAAAAGGGCTGATTAGAGGCCAGGTTTTCCCTTAAGTTTACATTTTTAAGGAGTGGGTCTCTTGGCTGAGAATCTGTGCTTTGTGTATTGGGAGAGGTCATGTTGTTAAACCCATTTTAGTTATACAGAAATCTTGTGTTATGTAAATTCATGTTTGCCACTTTTTTATGCGTGGTCGGGGACAGTTTATTGTCTTCCCATACTCCATTTAACCAAGCTTTTTATTTAGTGTCAAAGCCAGTTATGGTTAGACTCAAAAGATTAACTGCAGTATATATATTATTCCAGCCAGTTAACACAGTTTTGAGGTCAACTGGTTGTAAACCATTCCGGTGGAATCAGTGAGTGTGTGAAGAGAGGTTGCGCAGTTGGATAATGGGAAGGGCGGGTCCTATTTTAGAGAAGATAGGCAGGGTGGGATGATAGCGCCTCTTTGTACCTGAGGGGAAATTTCCTGGTGAGGTAATGATAATTACATTAATGATCACTTTTCTTAGGAACCAATTTCACAAGCATGTTTAAGTAAATACAGTGTTAATTATAAAACATTTTTGTTGAACCAAGTAACCAAAAGCATCTTTTGCTGTTTAATCTGATAGTGGCTGTGTATAATGCCTAGAACAATAAGCATTCAATAATTGAATGAAAGGAAAAGCATTTAATCTTACTGCATGATTAAAAAATATATAGTTGGTCTTTCTGCATGGATTATTGAATGTAGAATTTTTACCATGCCCTATGGAGAGAGACACTTAGAAAAATAAAGGTAAGGCAGCTTAAATAGTCACTAGCAATTTTATTGCTTAAATATAGTAAAACTACAATATTTTTCCTATAGTCTATTTGAAGTACATGCTTAAAGCTAAATGTTTAAAGTATAAATTTACCAACTTTTTTTAGCACAGAGGTGACTTTTAAAGTACAAGTTGTATATGTCTATACACATAAAAATTAAGGATATAAATAGAAAAATACTAGGCAATCTTGCTATCTTGTTTAGTGTCATCTTTCCATTTATAACTTACTATGAAAATACAAAAAAGGCCTGATAGCTAATTCCCTTCCATTTCATCTGTAATTGTAACTTTTTAATATACTAACAACTATTACTGGTTTAAGGGAACATCTACTTGGGTCAAGGTAATTTATATTTGACCTAAAAGAGCTGCTTTCTATTTAAGTTTCTCATTTTCCTTATGTATTTCATACTGAATGATAAAAAAGAATGTTGCTTTTGGGCTACATATCAGATTCTTTTATTGAGCTACAGAATTTGCAAATCAACACAATTTATATGCTTTTTAGAGTAGAACTCTTTAAGATTTTAACCCACAATATATCCCCTTTCCTGAGTTCCTAAGGGTCATGATTATGAAGCCTCAGCAGAGTCAACAATTAAGTCTAAATTGTAATTAGAAACTAGTAGCTTTAAATGAATGCATATTTGCTTAAAACAGCTGTTGGCATCTTTAATAGTTTTGTAGCTGATCCTAATACGCTGTATAGTATTTCAGTATTATGAAAATGTTCCCATGCCCTTTTTCTTTCAGTTGTCAAAATGTCACCATTATTGCTGGGATTCTAAGAAATCTCTGCAAATGCCCCTGATGACATCGGAAACGATTGGTTCTAGTCCCGTGAACTCTCTCGTGAAGAAAGCATGCGACTCCTTTGGTTTAGAGGCCATATCTTTCAGGTCATCCAGAGGTGCCCAAGCCACACCAACAGAGAAGATGGTGATACCTGCAATGGAAATATAAGGAATAAAAACCAAGTTCCAGTCTACATGTAAAATTATGTGTATATATTTTTTCATACATTGCCTAGTAATATCTGAAGAACTAAATCCCCAGTAGCCAATTGTTAGGTAGGTTTTAACAGTTTTTGTGGTAAAAATGGCTAAACAGTTTTGGTCAGATCCAGAAGCTTTACCGTCAGTGTAATTAACCACATTAACAAATGATCACTGACAAAAATGTTTAATAAAGTTCAATATCCATGGTACAACAGCTAGAAATAAAACTTCCTTGACTTGATAATATCTTTTTTTAAGCTTTTATTTATTTTTAGAGACACGGGAAAGGAGGAAGAGAAACATCACTGTGTGGTTGCCTCTCCAGCACCCCCTATTGGGGACCTGGCCTGCAACCCAGGCATGTGCCCTGACTGGGAACTGAACCAGCAACCCTTTTTTCAGGTCAGCACTCAATCTGTTGAGCCACACCAGCCAGGGCTGATAAACAATATCTTTAAAAACAAAACAAAACTCTACAGGAAACATACTTAATGAAACGAAAGCTTTCCCTCAGGTTGGTATGAGAAAGTACTTTGTGCTATCAGCACCTCAGTTAACCATTATAGTGGAGTCAAGCCAGTACAACAGAGCAAGGAAGAATAGGATACATAAATGGTTAGGGTTTTCTAAAGTGGCATTGTCTGAGGGAATGGTGACTAGTACTCTGAATAATAACTTTCTTCTGTTTTGGTCTTTATCTATTACATTGCAAGCTGAAAATTGTCAGTCTTTAATCCCAAGGCAAAAATCTGGTGAGAGAAACAGCCAGAGAAATGTCTTTGAGGCATTCCACCTGCATTCCCTTGAGCAACTAGAAGACTTATTCCAAAGTACATTTTGGCCAGGGTGCTATTACATTAATTTGATTAACCTCAATCCCAGTTGTAAAAGCAGTGGTTTAGTAGCTTTTTAGTGTAGACTACCATCTATCTTCTAGATGAAATTTCCCATAACATTTTGAGAATTTCTGAAATAGCTATCTCCCTCCTATCCAAGGCTTCATCCCCCTTCTAGTGGTTTATGGTGCTCAGAGTTATGAATGCTTAAGATACAAATGAAGCAGATTTAGATGATGTAAAAGCTACTTGAAACAATTTGTTATTTATCACCACCAGCTCGTACCTCTGGCAGAAGGAAAAAAAGTCAAAATTTTCCTCCCCCTTTGTTTTCCTCACTTGTAGTTCTACATTCAAGCGCAGATTGTTTAGCTCAGGCCTTGTATATAATCATAGTTAAAATAATACAAAAATGGTTGTGGCCTAGCCCAGAAAGCCGCCTCTGTTTTCTGGCTTTTGTTAACTTTTGTATTTAATTTTGATACCACCAAAGAATTCTCATGAAAATAGTGTGACCCATCCTCCTGAAGTTCAATTAAGGAAAGTACATTTGAATTGATCTAGTTCACTTTAGCCTGAATCCATTTGTGTTAACCATAACTTAGTTCAGTGAGCTCCATTTTAAGGGGTATGATAGCAAACAGGTCTCCAACATAGCTAGGTTGCTGATGTGTAAAATAAGCCAGATGTATAAAAATAAGAATGGGTGTATCAGTTCTAGTTTAAAAAAAAAAAAAAAAGATTCCATCAATATTTATAAAAGTGCGTAAATGCACTGGCAGAGGTACTAATGTACAAAAAGAACGCGGTCATTAGCAATTAAATAGGGAAAAGGAAGTGCAGAAGAGTATAAAAAAATGAAAGGCTGCTAATCCCCCCCGACCACCACCACCAAGTGAGCATTTTTGTTCTTTAAATATTACTGGGCTCCAGTCACTCAGTTTGATCCCAGGAAAGGTACCCTCAGCTTCTTGTTGGCCTATCTGATGTCAGCACACGTCATGCTAATGTCTTCAGGAACCAGGGACCTCTGCCAAAAGTAATACTAAGGATGGGATAAGAAAAAAGAAAACCTTTTCATACTCTTTATAATATCAGAGTATGTTTCCATTATTAAAGAAAAATATAAAAGGAAGTTTAGATGGAATAGAATTAAAATCATTATTTGTGGCCTTATGACCTTAGAAAACTCACGCCAGCCTGAAAACTACTAAAAAAAAAAAGATTAGTTATCAAATAGTAAATTCCAAGGCAAATTATGATAAACTGATTGGGAGTGGGGGTGGGTATATTCCAAGGCCAAGTCAACTGTGAGGACCTATACATTTTCACTACACATGACATGGTTCTCATGGTATTTCCCCAGTGAGACGGTGGTCGGGAGTGTGGACTCAGCCAGACTGCCTGGGTACGAATACTGGCCTCGCCGCTGTGTGTTTGGCAGAAGTTTTGTTTTTGTATCTGGAATGGGAGTAGAGCTGCCTTGACAAAAATCAGTTAATGCTGGGCAAAGCTTTAAGAATATGACTGTCGGTGTTTGTTCAATGAAATAAATACAGAAGTCTGTATGTACTAAAATTCACTGAACCCCTCCTCCAGTTCCCTCCCCAGACCAACAAGGACCTTACCTGCATCGTGGGCAGCAGCAGCAGGGCCTCGCACATCATCATAGGACTGCCCATCTGTGACGATTACCAGGAAGTTCTTGTTGGGGCTGTCCCTCACGGGGCCAAACACGTTCCTCACGGTGAAGGCAATGGCATCACCAGTAGCTGTGCCACCACTCATATAGCGGATGTTTCTGATAACTGCTAGGACGTTCTCTTTGGTGCTGTAGTCTGTGAAGCTGAATTCTGTGCGCTGATCATAGGTGAACTGGACGGCAGCTATCTTGGCACCAATGTCTGAGATTTCAAAAGTCTTGGCTATGTTGGAAACAAACTCAAGCATGAGGCGGAAATTACTGTCTCCAACACTGCTAGAGCCATCGATTAGAAAGGCAATGTTCACTGAATTATAACAGGTCTTACTGCACATCATTTGCTCATGAGTGCAGAGCTTCTGTACCAGAGGCTTTACATACTTTGTGGTGCCAAACCAGTTGGGCATGTGGTAAGAGAAGAAGCCATTACTCCGACAGACGGCCTAATGTGGGGGAAGGGGAAGACATAAAAGATATCCAGAGGGATCAAAACTTATTTTTTAGAAGTTAAAACATTAAATCTTGAATGTTCAGTCAATCCAGATATGGACCAGTCAGCACTATGCCTTGAGGTCCAAAATGGAACCACTACCATAACAGAAAACGCCCTTCACGTCCTTACCTTATCAATAAATGCAACATCCTGAACCATCCCCAGTTCTTCAGGGATGGGCTTGGCCACAGAAACTATAAATACATTGACACCAAACTCTCTAGCCACAATGCCTGCTTCCTCAATGTCATCAGAAGGCCAGCCATCAATGAATACCACCGCCACTTTGGGGATCCCTTTTCTCACTCCAGCGTCTGCTGTGAAGAATTTCTGGGCTGTATGCTTCAAAGCTTTTCCTAGGTTTGAAAAAGAAGCAAACGAACCACCACTGCTCAAATGACATTTCTATTTCCCTGTACCAACTCAATGCCACCTCATTTAAGAATTTAACTTAGGTAGAACCTGGTTCTATAATAGATGCATAAGGTGGGAAAGTTGAATTATCTGTCAGGCCTTTTTCTTTGTCTTCAAAATCCACATTACTTATCCCATCACTTCCCCAAAGCCTCAGATTTCCTTTCCTTACATCAATCATCAGAAACAGAAAATACTCCCACTCCTGTACCTGTGCTCTCTGTCCCACCCCAATTGGCTGATTAGTATCTCTAATGTACTAGGAACACGAAGCCACCTTTCTGAGGGTCCTTAGTGCTCCTCTAGTTTTTTTCTACCACATCTACATTCATTAGGTAAGTCTGTTGATCTTTGCTTCTTTTTAGCATTCCAAACAGGTACTTTTCTAAAGTGACATCTGCCCTATTTGGCATAAGGATTATAAATCACAATGCTTTATATATATTTTTAAATGTGCAATTTCAATTGACCCTTTGGTATATTGTCCATTAAAGATTGAGTATCTCAGATGATCAAGTGCACATCTAGCCAAAATTCCAGTGACAGGAAGAGGAGTCCCATTTCCTTACGTAAAACAGCATAACACTGTTTTACAACACTGACTGTTCATAACCCTCTCCTGTCTTGCATCCCAGGCGCCAGAGTCCACTCACCTGTGTTGGAATTACCCCCTCGGAAACCTACTTCCTTTATGGCAAACAAAACATCTTTGGCTGATGTAAAGTTTTTCAAGTAAAATTCTATTTTGGGATGTTCACTAAGTGAAAAAAATGAAAAAAAAATGTCATTCAGAAAGATTGGGAAAGGAAAACAAGCAATGTAATATACCTCTAAAAAATCTTTAACCTGGGCAATGTCCAGGTTAAGTTTCTTTCTTAATCCCACATTATATCATCAACTAAGGCATTGCATCCTTACTTCAATTATTAGGGATCTTTCAGAAAGGTAACAAAAACAATTGCTACCTTGAGGGTTTACTATATTCTGGTAATATACTGTAGGTTATATATATTCTATCTCATTTAATTATAACTCTATAAGGCAGAAATTATTTCCCTATCATATAAATGAAGAAACAGGCTCAGAGCATTTGGGTAGTTTTCCCCCCCAAAAATAGTCACACTTCAAATTCAGATTTGTTTGGCTGTGATGTCCATGCCCAAACTCTAGGGAGCACCTGAAACCAGGCGTGGCTCAGGGCCCTGGGCTAAACAGAAACCAGCCTGGTGTGAGGCTGGGCCCGCGGCACTGGGGGCCCTTCAAGCTCCACACAGTCTGGGCCTGTGAAGCCAGGTCTCTGGTCAGAGGAGGCCGCTTCAATGACGCTAAAGCCAATGTTTAACACATGAGAAAAGTTATAATGAAATGCATTATAAAGTATAATATTGAATTTTTCTGGTAACGATATAAGGCTAATCTTAAAATTATGTGTATGGTAAGGGGTTTGAGATTTTCCATATTTAATAGTAAAAGAAGTACAGCTCACTTTTATACTTTGTTCATTAGAGCCCATGGTGAGTAAAAAGCAGCTATGTACAATTTGTTATCAGAGGAGTCAATATTTCATAAATGCAAAACTTTTAGATCTTAGCATTATCGATGGCCATTAAGTCATTTCTGAGGGACGAGCATGTGCCTGATTGTATTTCTGCATACCTGATGGTATGATTTCTGTATGACTCATGGAATGTTGGGTCACAAAATCAGATTTCATGGGTTGATAACCTTCTCACTTTTATGGCCACTTTTCAGCTATCCAAATTATGATTTATGATTTTAATTTTATGGTCAATTTTCAACTATCCCAATTAGTCTTATTATTACCTCCTTAATGATATATTGTTATTCTGCTTAAGTAGAAACTCTTGATATAGTTCTTTTTAAAACAGAGAAACTATAAACCAGGAAGTTTGTAGAAAAACTAGTCTTTGTGTGATTCTACAGGGTAGTGTAGTTTTCATCTTAAAAAGGAATTCAGTAAAAATAGTAAAGGAAAAATATAAGAAAAGTACTATGGGGAATTTGCCTTATGGATATTACAATGTACAATAAACCTACAATAATTGAAGCACTGTAGAACAGATATAAGAAGTAGCAAATAGATTAGCCCTGGCTGGTGTGGCTCGGTGGATTGAGCGCCAGCCTGCAAACCAAAAGTTCACTGGTTCGATCCCCAGTCAGGGCACATGCCTGGGTTGTGGGTCAGGTCCCTGATGTGAGGTGCACAAGAGGTGACCACACATTGATGTTTCTCTCCTTCTCTTCCTCCCTCCCTTCCCTTTTACTAAAAATAAATAAATAAAATCTTTAAAAAAAAAGTAGCAGCAAATAGATTAAAGAAACAGACTTGCCTAAACTTGTATGTAAAATTGATATCATAAATCAATGGAATCAGAACCTCATTTTTTTTAAGGTGTGGGACAAATTGTTAAATCATGTAGAAAACAACAAAGTTAAATTTTCACTTCAAAAAAAATCTGTTTAAATTAAGCACCAATTTTAACAAATAATATAAGAACAAATTAAATATAAATTACTATTTGTAATAGTACTGGTGACACCCTTACACACTGCTGATCGTAGTTTAAACTGGATCGACTTTTTAGAAAGCAACTTAACTGTTTATTTCAGAATCCTTAAAAACGTCAGAACCCTCTGACCTGCTCCCACTCCTAGGGATCTAGCCTAATCAGAGGTGAGACGCAGACACCACACAGGCGTGCATCGCCGTGTATGGTGCGGCAGCGAAGAAGCAACAGAAGAATGGCCAAATAATCATGCAAAGTAACATGAAACATTATTTTTTGAAGGATATTTGTGATATGGTAAAATGATCAAAACACCCAGGGATGAAAGAAAAAAGAGGATATAAAGCTTTTTTTTTTTTTAGTCTGAGCTTTTAAAATCAAGAAATACCCTCCTGTGGCTCAGTCAGTTGGAGCATCCTACCGTAAACTGAAAGGTCACTGGTTCAATTCTTGGTCAGGGCACATGCCTAGTTTGCAAGTTCAGTCCCCCGTCTGGGGTGTGTACAGGAGGCAACCGATCAATGTTTTACTCTCACATCAGTGTTTCTCTCCCCCTCCCTTTCCTTCTTTCTAAAATCAATACACATGTCCTCTGGTGAGGTTTAAAAAAAAAACTGTATTAAGAAATACCCTCCTATCTACAGTCAAATATTTTCTTAGCATACTGAAAAGAAATAACAGATTCTACAGTGATTATCTCTGGAGGTTATGTTTGGGAAATTTTCTTCTTTGTGTTTTATATGTTTTTCAAGCTTTTTATAATATACATCAATAAATATTTCTTTAATGAATAAAACAAAAAGGTCAAGCTTCAGATCTCTAATCAAGGGAACATGGAAACAGCTAAAAAGAATAACAGAATGGGGGGAGAAATAGACATACCACTGTCTATTCTTCCTTTAATGAAGAGAAATTAGGAACTGAGCAGAGTAGGTGTGCAGAGGTAATGGTAGGAGTAGCAAGACCCTTTAGTCTACCTTCTGGTCCTCAAATAGCATATAATTATCTAAATCCTTTTATTCCAGAAAGGAAGCACTTAGACCTGCCCAGTCTGCTCAGATCGTCTTAGATCCTAACTTTATAGTTTGGAAATCCAGACTGTCCACAACTCAATAGGTTTATATTGAACTGAAATGAATGCACCTACTAAAAGGACTGATCATTTGTCATCATTCAAGTCTCCTCCGCTTATAACAAGGTTGGTACCTGGCTTGAACAAGGCCCACATGCGGGCCTTCTGTTCCAATTCCCAGCATCAGAGCCACTTTCCCAACAAAATTCTTCTGTAGATTAAATCGGCGCTGCCCAATATTAAAACTTCCATCAATCAGAAATGCAATGTCTGCTTTACAGTCTGTGAAAAAGAAGTCTTTCTGTCAGCAGTTTCAAGAGGTAGGAGGGAGGAAGAATATTAACTTCCCAAATGGATAAGTGGACTCCTACCTTTATTGCCAGCTTTCTTGTCGGGTGTTTTCTTTAGTCGTTTGCCTAAAACAAAGGAAGCATTTGGCATGAGCAAAAGGAAGCAGTTCCATAGCAAGAAGCCCACAAGGAGTGTCATTCTTTAAAAGATTTTTTTTGGAAAATTAATTTCCTAATGACTATCTGGATTGGAGAAGCAATGCCCAACAGAGAAACAAGTCAGGAAGGTGGAAGGCCTGCACAGGTGACGTGCCTCCAGTCCGGGACTTCCCAGCGCTGTGTCAGGCAGCCGTAAGCTCCACATTTCATACCTGCTGGTGGACGTGCTGTGGACACTGCTTGTCCTGTGGCTTCCTGGGTAGCACTTTTGCCTTCTGTTAAAATAAAGAGAAGGCTGTTTTTCCTCTTCATTTTTTATCATCAAAGCATAATGACTCTAATTTAGGATACTATAAGATGATAAATATAATGGAGTAATGGTAATTGCAGCAGTAACTGCTGCATTCTGGTTTCAAAGAACCAAAATGGATTCTTATCTACTAGGTCATATTTTAAAAGGATCACCAAAAATGAGTTCACATTCATCCACTCAATTTTTGATGTAGTGTTACTTGGTAAATGTCAGGGGATTCTGATTACAGACCATTCACAGCTCCATTGCCATCTTCTGAGTGGGCCCTTGACCCTTTGGGTCCCCTGATTCTAACCCATAGTTGACCCCTTCAGTCTTGATCACAGGTTATTCCACTGAAGTCAAAGAGGTTGGGCTGAGAAAAGCAAAAACTTTTTTTTGCGGGAAGAGGGGGGCAATGTTTACACAAAAGAAAGGACAACGTAATTGCACCTACTTGTCACTGTGAAAGAAGCAGACCATCTGGAAAGCGACTGAGACTGGATGCCATTGGCAACTACTGAAGAATAGTTTTCTCGACCCGGGAGGCTGTAGATTCTCACGGGTCCCCCGGAGTTGCTGATTACTCCCCTGCAACACAAGAATAACAGCCGGGAGTCTATGCACACTTTTCAGGGGCATCTGACTGACTTGTGCCATGCTGCATCTATTGCTTTGATTAACTGAGAAAATAGTTTAGCAGGAAAGCCATCTAAGGGTGCTGCCAGCCATTTAATAAACTTGCTTACACAGGTGCAAAATCTTCCTGGGAAAGTGGATTTGTGCTGTCAAGCTTAAGTGTAATAAGAATACACTTGTAGTATGTTCCCTCATCTGTAAAATGGAGTAAAATTGTACCTACCTTGTACAGTGGTAGAGTTGTCATGGAAGTTAAAACCATGGCTGGCACATAGAAAAACTCAGTGATATATTACATGATTAGCAGTGTTTTAGAATCATAGAAATCTAGCTATGAAGAAATAATGCAATTTGTCTTTGGTCAGAAAGCTTCCCTGGTGAAGCTGGTGTTGAAGGACATTCAGGAAAACCTTAAAAATGTATCCATATTCTATGGCACCAAGAGAAAGAAAAGATGGCTAGGGAGGGAATGAAAATAATCACACTTGCATTTCTCTCCCCTTGGTGTGTTTGGGCTTACCTGTGGACAGCGGCGCCACATATGCTTGACACAGAAGCATATACTATGTTCCCAAACACGGAGAATTCCTCAAGAGGACAGCCCCCTGGGCAGAGGACATCTGCTTTCTCTTTCCTGATGTCCAGGCCTCTGGTAAAGCACGTGATAGCAATGGGAACTGAAGAGTAAGGAGGGAATGTAATAACCATTCTAGGACTTTTGGGGCAGTGTTGGTGGGGGAACTAGAAGATGAGATTGATGTTTTACTTCCCTGATTTTGACGTTTCTTGTTAGGAAGATTGACTTCTGTACTGTCCCACACCATTCCAGATTTTAGCAAGCCAAAAGTTAGTTTTCTGATTTGATTTAGTCCTCAGCCACTATAAAGTCTAACTGGGTCATTTTCTCAGTCCTTATCAGTTTGAAAATACATAATTGGAACCATATCAGAACTATAAAATAAGAGTCACTGGCCATTTATTAATTCATTCTAGTAACATAAAAATCTCACTTCTGAAGACAACTGTGTAGGCAGTTTCCTGAGGTAATGGAACTAAGTCTGGGTCAAGCCTGCGAGGAGCACTCTCACAGACACATGCACACACCTCTCTAGTCATCCTGTGCTTCAGAGGACCCTTTATACCAGCGCCTTTAAGATATATCAATTTAAGCAAACAGTAAAAAGATGCTTCTCTTTAGTGAATGTCATTTAGCTCAATCACTCATTTTACAGATGAAGAAATGAAAGCCATGGGGTTAATTTGCCCAAGGTCACACAGCACAAGGAACATTCTGCAACCCCTGCAGGACAGGAAACAGGAAAGTTAGTCTCTTCGGAAGAGAGCATTATTGTCTGAACGGAACCTGTTTATTTCTGTTCCAGATCTGCCCAGAGAGCCATAGAAAGCACTGTTGATACTCTCAAGTTTTACATGGTCAACCCAACTAACAACCAGAGGTTTTACTACAGAAGATGTTAGGTATAAACAAGCCCTTGGCAGCGTGTAACAGATACCATAATAGAACACGCTGATTTGTCAATTTACTGTAAATATTCAATTTAGAATAATGTTATTAAATACTATTTTCTAAACACAGGAAACTGTAGCTATCCAAACCTTTTGAAACAGATGTTAATTTTATTAAAAAAAAAAACAAACAAACAAAAAACGTTTTTCCAAGACAGACAGAGTAATACTGTCTGGTCATAATGCCCAGTTGAGTAGCCTGCTTCCAACAAAGATCCTCCTCTAAGAGCCCTCTGCGATGGTCTGCACCCTGCCCTGTACATGCCCCTGGAAGGCAAGGCAGGAAGCCAGGGACAATGCCAACCCCTTGGCTCTGAAACACTCTAGGTTGTGCTGGGGAAATAAAAATCCTTACCAAACACGGCAGCTTCATACCTCTTATCAAACAGCCTTAATTCTTCCTCCCATTTCTGGTGGCATCAGACAAGTTACCTCTATCTGTCAACACTGGCTTTAGTGAAAGAGTGTAGGGGGAGGGGCGGAGCTGGGGTGCTGAATACAACCTGGTGCAATTCTTACCTTCATTTCTCCTTTCAAGAAAAACAAAGCATAGATTTTGGAGAAGAGTTTGTCATTTATATTGCAGAAAACACGCCGAACAACACACCCATACTCGGACTTCTACACGTGGAACAAACTCTAAAAAGACTCTCAAATGCTGCCTTTTATAGGGGACACTCTTAGAGACCCGGTCAGGGGTCAGACAAGGTGGGACACCGGCGTAAGCCTCTTTGTCTCTGTCAGCCCTGAAGAGTCTGAAGTCGAGTCCAGCAGGCTTTCCCTGGCCCCAAATGATTGCGGAACACCGGGACGAGTTAGTCCCCCCACCTTCTGTGGGGCTCAACGAATACCCCCGCCTTGACCTTCTGCTGCCGCAGCTCCGCCAGCCCGGGGCTCTCGGGATGTGAGTGTGGACGGGGAGGTGGGGAGGTTTCCTTTTCCGCGCCTTGGAAGGACCATCGCCTTCTGACCCGAGGGACCCCCTCGCGTGGGAGAAAGGGGTGCGCCGGAGACTACGGGCTGTGGGCACGAATGGGGGCGCGCCGGGGGCCGCTCCGACCTGCGCGCACTCCAGCCCCGCCCGCGCGCGCGGCGATCCAGGGGCGCCACCTGAGCGCGCCTACCTGCGGGCCCTCCGCTCCTCCCGCCGCCCGGCCCGAGCCCTGCTTCCCTACCGGACACCGCCACTCACCGGGCCCCTCGCCGCCCACGGGCTCCGGCAGCTGCAGCAGCAGACTCACACCTGCGAACACAGGACAAGCGCGAGGGCCGGCTCCAGCCTCCCCCGGCCTGGCGAGAGGGAAAGGGGGCGGCGAGGGGCGCGGACCCACCGAGGCAGAGAACGGGGCTCCAGGCTGTTGCCATGGTAGTCTCGGGGCTGCGTGCACCTGGGAAGACAGAGAATGCGATGGAGGCTCCCGCGACCAGGCGCCGCTCGGAAACCCGGGCGCGGCCGAGGAGACCGGGGAGACCGCAGGGCCTCCGTTCCGAGCTAGCCAACGACCCCGCCCCATGTCCCGGTCTAGAGGCCAAGCTCGGGCTGCAAATCGAGCCCGACCCAGAATCGATGTGCAGCCGTGGGCCCTAGTGGAGGGTAAATTGTGAAGACAGGCAGATAAGCTGGGAGCGACGGAAGAGACGCGCGCACAGGCTCAGCTACCCGCACGCCCGCGCCGGACCCCCAGGGCTCTGCACCTGAGTCGGAACCGCCTCGCTGCGCCGGAGTGCGGAGAGCGCGGCTCCCGCGACCGCTATAAAGGCTGGGCGGTGCGCATGAGCACTGTGCGGGGGGCACGCGAGGTGGGGGCCGGGAGCCGGTCCCCCGGGCCGGGCGGCGGCCTCCAGCTCCACCCTCACCCCCTCCCCACCCCGGGGTGAGGCCGGTGCCCAGGCGCCTCCCCTCCGTGGCGCGGGGCTCAGCCACCTGGACACCGCACAGGTCCCCAGAGGCGCCTGGGCCGGAGTCAGAGTCCCGAGGACGCGGGAGCCGGTGTCAGAGGTGCGAGGACGCGTGCGGGGCGGCGAAGGGGACCCGCACCTGGCTTGCGCTCGGGCCCGGGAGGCTGCCCGACGTGCGGCCACTGCGAAGCCCGCCTCACCCGGCTCGGGAGTGACAGTCACCCAAGCACGGTCCCCGACTGGGGGCCCGGAGGCCCTCACCGGGGCCCGAGCTCTGCTCCACCGGGGCCCCGAGCTCTGCTCCGCCGGGGCCGCTGAGGTGGCGCAGGCAGGTCCACGAGGCCTCGGAACAAAACTTCCCAACTTCGGGCTCCGGGGGAAAGGAGTTTCTACTTCTAAACGAAAACCAACCTGGGTTTGACAAAGCATGCCCTGGATTTGTTAGAAACCCTGACAACTGATTGGTTATGCTTTGGACCTTAGGGATCCAGCCTTCCGACTCGGTTCCCACTGGAGTCGGATGTCCCCCAGCGGCTGCCTTTACTGTCACGGGGAGGGCCAAGCTTGTGAGGGGGCCCCGACCCCTCCTCACAGTTGCCTTTTCTTCTTTTCCACGTCGGGAAGGATTTATGCAGGGTTGCCTTGCCAAAATCCCAGACCTGGGAGTCTGTTGTCATTACACAGAATCTCAAAATCTGTAAGTATTTATTATCTGCGAGGAGAGTGATACGCCACCAGGCAGCACTGACATTTTTCCTCTTCATTCACATTGGTGGCGCTTGAACTGTCAGACCACAGGCCATTTTGTCCCTTGGTATGGAAGCCACAGACCAGAGCTGTGATACTGCTGTTACCAAAGGTGAGCTTTGCATGAGCTTAGACAGCGGTCCCCAAAGCCTCCCACCGGGCTTCATCTGCGGAGCGCGCTGAGCGCCGTCTCTGAGCATTTTGGTTCAGGAAGACTTGGGGTGTGGCTCGGGAGTTAGGTAATTCTGAGGTGTAGTCCAGGTCTGAGAATTACACCCTACCAAACGGGATAATAACATTTTTTCCCCACTGAGGTAGAAACAGCACTCTCTCTGGGAATATATAATTTAGTTTCTTCATTCATGACACTAATGTCTTGGAGTCACCTAGTCTGTTGAATTCTTCATGGCTTCCAAAGGGACCACTCCTCCAAACCCTTCTTCCGCAACCACTTGCTGCATTTAACAGCAATAAGTCCAAATAGTTTACAGATTGTAGTGGATCTCATGGCTTCCATTTCCTCCTTCCCTCTAATCTCAGAGTCACAGGTTTTGGCAGAATTAGTGCAGATCAGTGTATCCTATCTTCTCGGACACAAGGATGGATATGAACCTAATTTTGGCATGTGGATTAAAGTCTTTGGACACTTCTTGGAAAGGTTCTCTCTCTCTGTGTCTCTCTCTCTTCCCCTCCTTCCCTCCTTGATAACTTTTTGCAAGTGAAAATTGGAGAAAGTACATTCATGGGGAGTGTAAGTGACAGAAAAGTGACCTGCCTGGCAGTTTGGGAACCACCCCCAGACCCAGGAGAGGAGGCATGATAACGCTCTTCAGCCAGTTTTATTTAATCCAAAGAATAACCAATAATTTATATGTCAAAAAATCTATCCATTTTAGGGGGGAAATTCCATGATTTTCAGTTAGTTTACAGAGCTGTACAACCAGTACCACCATTCAAATTCAGGACATTTCCATCATCACCAAAAGGACCCCTCCCTCTGCCCGCTGGCAATCAGCCACCTTTCCCACACTCGGCCCTCGACAACACTCATCTCTTTCCAGTCTCTATAGATTGCCTTTTATGGCCATTTCATATAAATGGAATGATATAAAAATGTGGCTTGTTTCTGAGGTTCATCCATGCCATGGCATGCATGAGTACTTCCTTTTTATTGCTGAATAGTGTTCCCGTGCATTTTGAATTAGAAAGCAAACACATCACCACCACTTGGAAGCCAGATATTGTAGTGGTCTCACAACTACATTCTCCTTCTGGAATCAGTCAGTACTTGCACCAGGCCACCAGGGGGTATTGATTTCACTCCCTTTACAACCTGAATGTCTTCTGCAGACAGAGACTACTGTGGGCTGGGGTGGGGGAGTTGATTCTTATTTCCATGGCAGCTTTAAAGATTTAATGCCTTCCATGGTAGAGTGACCCTTTTCTTAGAAACCCACTAGTAATCTAACCACCATGCCCGATATTTTCCTGGGGAGATATATCAAGCCTTCAGGTCAATTAAAACTGTCTTTTTCATTATTTAGTGAGATAACAGAGTGGGATAAATGCCTTCAATGAAGCTGCATGACAAATTGTCATGATGCTGCCACCCCACAGCTCAGCAGGCAGGTGCCCCAGTGGCTGCAAGGGTGCGTCTGTCCAGAACTCTCAGCAGTGCAGTCCTCCTGTGATGTAATTGCACTGAGCCACTTGGCAGAGTCAAAACTATGCAGCTATTTCCATGACTGACCTGGAGTCTGTGACTGCTAAAAAAACACAGGAAATACCTCATTGAGTTTTGGGGTTATTTACCCAAAGATACATTTTAATTGTTTTGTTTTGAAACATTTAAGAGAAGTCAGTCTTTATTTATTTTTCTGTTTTGAAAGGCCAACCAAGGAGGGTGGGGAGTGGAGGATGAGATTTCTCATTCTCACTTCGTTCGCACCTGGCGCTCACCATAAGTGTACTGAGGAAAAAAATATGTGAACTTAAGAGGTAATTGCTTCTGCTTTGGAAGTGTCTGAAGAGAGGAAAACTTAAAGAAATCTGGGTATGTTTGACTTAAAAGACAAATTGTTAAAATTATAGTTTTGTATTCGATTGGGCAACATTTCAAGGTATTGTGCTCCTAGGATGCCTGGTTAGTTTATCCTGTTGTAGTTCAGAGTTGTTGATATTCAATATTTAGACTAACTCCCACAGAGCAGTGGATTCAACTGGGCTGCACAATGGAATCACCGGGGGAGCTTTAAAGAGTGCTGAAGCCTGTGTCCCACCCCAGAGTTGAATGTCTTTGGTCCGGGATGAGTCAAGGCCTTAGAACAATTTAAAGCTCTCCAGGCCATTCTCACCCAATGCCCACGGTGCATAATACTGACTCGGTGTTGGAGGTTGAGCTAGTAGTTGTAATTTTTCATTCTTCTTTCATTATCTTATTATTAAAATTTCACTTTAAGTGTGCTACTGTGTTCTCCTGATTTTTTGTTTCTAAATGGATGCATTTTCTGGCCTGGTGGTTTTTTAAAAAACAATCCTCAACAGAAAGGTTGAAAACTCAATTTCAAAAATAATTTTCCTTGAGTGTGCCATCTGGTCACATTTCTAACTTCGTGCAGAACGGGCTGGCGCCAGCAAGGGAGTGAGCTGCCTCCAAAACTGATCGCCTTCGTGGCATCTTCAGCCTCAGGGTGCTGCTGACAGCCCTAAGAGAATTTCTAAATAGCACAGTTTATCTGATGGGATTTGGCTCATTACCTTCACAGATAAGCTCTTAGTTCAGGGGTCCCCTCTCTGTTCTGTTTTGACCTGAGTATGAATCAGTGTTATGCTGAAATTTTCCGTTTTTGTTGTTGGTTTTTTATTTTATTTTTTTAAAGGAATATCAGTTCTGCCCCACCCCTTACCATTTAAACTCCCCTGTAAACTGTTACTTAGCTGATGCCGTAAACAGTCACTGGATTTTATTTCAGTTAAGGTGAACTTGTTCTCTTAGGAAGTGTATATTTACTATGCAGTATTCCGTATGTTTCCACGATTGGTTATAGAGCATAATCAGTTCAGAAATTCCTTTCACTTAAGTTATCTGACCCACAGTGATGTTTAGTGTAGGTCTGGTTTCCCTGATTCTTTTTCGTTGTTTCTGTCTGATACTGAGTATGTATAGCTGGCCTTTCAGTGTTTGATGACTTCTGGCTACAGAGTGGAGGTCCGTAGTCTCTGGGAAGTGAAAATTAAAAAGTTGATCCACACATAGCCATGTGACCATCAGCAATCATTTTCTTTTTCTGGGCCTCGGTTCCCTTTCCTATGCAGAAAAGGGACCTTCCCCTGGCCACATTCTCTGCCTGGACAAATGCTCCCGGGCTTCGAGGGACCTGCTCTTCTCTGGGGTTTGGGAACACTGGCTGTGCCAGCTGCCTCCCAGCTGTTCCAAAACCCATCCTTCCCATCTTCCTCTCATTGCTAAACTGTGGTCTGGCTCATGCTCGTCCCTTATTTAACAAGAAGCAATGAAGGTCATGTTGCCACCGGAATGCCCCTGGGACTTCTCTCCTAAACAAGGAACATGAATTAGTTCTACAGGGCCCAGCATGTATCCCATGTCAGCTCCAAGATCAAGAATCTTGCTGTCTTTGTTCAGAGCTCTACCCCTGGTCCCCAGTGAAGTGCCTAGCCCATAACAGGTACTCAAGAAATATTTGTTGAGTGAATCTATTAGTCCTGTTCTGTCTTTGTCATTTGCTACCTCGTATGACTTTTAAAACCTTTTTATTTCAGACCAGATTTAGGTTTACAGAAAAATTGATAGATATAATAGTAGAGTCCTCATATACTCTACACCCAGTTCCCCTATTAACAGCCTACATTAGCATGGAACAGTTGTAGGAATAAACTCACACTGGCAGTTTAGTTTATTATTAACTAAAGTACATGTTTATTCAGATTCCCTTGGTTTTCACCTGATGTCCTTTTTCTGTTTCAGGATCCTGCACAAGAGACTACATTGCATTTAGTCAGCATGTCTCCCTAGACTCCTCTCAGCGGCCACGATTTCCCAGGTGTCCCTAACTTCGAAGTGCCGATCAGGTATTTTATATGACGCTCCTTAATTGGGATTTATCTGATGTTTTTCTCATCCTTAGACTGGGGTTGTGGGTTTTGGGAAGGAGGATCACAGAAGCCAAGTAACATACTCATCACATCGAGTACTATCAACATGACATTGGTCACCTGGCTGAGGCTCCTCTCCTGTAAAGTAACTCTTTGTCCCCCCTTTCTGAGCTGCCTTCTTCAGAAGGACATCACTTTGCACAGCCCACACTTACGGAGAAGGAAGTTGTGTTCAGCCTCCTTGAGGCCAGAGTGGCTACATAAATTATCAGGAATTCTGCAAGGGGTATTCGTCTCTTCTCCCCTATTTATTTATTAACTGTTTGCTTTTTTTATGTGGCAATTCTTCTCCAAAAGGCTCTAAGCTCCTTGAAGGCAGAGACTATTCTGCAGGCTCCTCTGTATTCCCAGTGACTCACACAATGCTCTGAAGTACAGAGTAGGTGCTCAGTCACCACTGTAAAGGACGGTCCATGGCTCTCAGTCCTGGGAGTTTTCTGCTGATGGCTTTTATCCTTCTTTCGCACTGAGAGATTTGGGCCAGGAGGTTGCCCATTTGGCTCTGAGCAAAGGTGTAGTCAAAATGCTAATGATAGTGATGCCAACATTGTGTTATGCTCTTTATGTATGTTCTCATAGAATTTTTGTAACGTACCAACAAGGTGGACATTATCATAATTTTATAAGTGAGGACGTGATGCCAACACTGATTAAAAGATGTGTTGACCTTGGTCCCAAGTCATACAGCAAGAGAGCAGAGCCAGGATTCAAATCCAGGTTTGTAACGCCCATGCACTTAACCACCAGGTTATACCGCATTTTTTCTCACAAAAGCCAAATCCCAGAAGGTGATGGAAATGACTGGTGAGGTCTTCCGGGCATGTGCGGACCTTGCTCTCTGCTACGAAACTAGTACTTCCTCAAGAGAAACATGCAATTCATAGCTTAGCATAACTAGATAATTAGAAAATATTGTTATGTATTCCAAACAAATACAGCAGGTTCTGCTCTTAGTCTTAACATTCAGGCCAAACAATACTTTCTAAACTATATTTATATGGAGCAAAAAGCCTAATGTGGTTCAGTTAGTTTGTAAGATTGGTGGACACTAGTGCTGATTCCAGGCCCGTTTCTCCAGGGGCCCACTGTAGCAGTGATTTTTATAATATACTGCAGTGGGACTATTTATTCTCCTCTTTCTCAGGAGACTGGGTTGATTTGTGCTGTGGTAGTCAGTCGATAGGTGCAGGAGTGGTTATTTGAAGTCAGCAATTTCGTGAATTGGTTGAGCCATTAGGATCTGAAATAACATATCTTGTACATGTATGTGGTTCTGGGGCATTATATATCGGCAGTGTTGCTGAAATGTGAAGCTCATGTAATATTTTGTTTTGGAACAAAGAGTATAAGCTGAATACAGAGTGTTTCCAAATAGTTATGTATGGCAAAGGCCAATCCCTTCATTACACATTAATTTTAAAAAGTTGGGGGCCATGAGAAACAGCTCTTTGATATACAGTATAGATAAATTGAATTACTTAGTAAGGCTTAATTCCACCCCTCATTCTTCAGTTTTATTGTTCTGCTGAAATAGTATGTTCATATTACAGAATAATTTTTGAAGACATTTTCATATTTTGTCAAATCTAAACTGCAGTAAAATATGACACATTATTACTAATAGAATTTTGTTGAAAAAATTTATAAGAATTTATTTGAGTCAAACTTGAGGACAATTACTGGCAAGCAAGATCTCAAATGTCCCCACTAATATAATTAGAAAAAAGAAAAATTGCTTCTGGGTAAACTATGCTCATGATAAGATGAGTGTTAAATTTTCAGAGATATTAAAATGTGAATAAAATGTGCATCAATGACATATGTTATTACTAATTCTAAAGAATATATTTTATAATAAATGACAATATAAAATATTTAAACCTTGTAAAAGGAAAGGGGCAACACATTTTAAAAAAGAATGTGGCCCTGGCTGGTGTAGCTCAGTGGATTGAGTGCGGGCCTGCGAACCAAAAGATCACGGTTCGATTCCCAGTCAGGGCACATGCCAGGTTGCAGGCCAGTTCCCAGCAGGGGACCCACGAGAGGCAACCATACATTGTTATTTCCCTTCCTCTCTCCTTCCCTCCCCCTCTAAAAATAAATAAATAAATAAATAAATAAATAAATAAATAAATAAAATAAAAGAATGCTGTAATTACATTTGCTTTGAGTTTCCTGGAAAATTAGACAAAAAAAGAAAATTCCATATACTACTTATTGAAAGATTACAAAGATTTATTCCCTTTGGAAGAAAAACTTTTATTTCTGGAATTGAGTTATAAAAAGAATTGCTGATTTGAGTGTATATAAAGAACTCTGAGCAATGTTATGAACATTGTCTTCAACATTAAAAAAAATTTTACCCTTATCTGAGGACGTTTTTCATCGCTTTTAGAAAGATAGAAAGGGAGAGAAGAAGGGAGAGAGAGAGGAACATGAGTGTGAGAGAGAAGCACTGATTGGTTGCCTCCCATATGCTCACCAACCAATGATCTAACCTACAACCATGTGCTCTGACCAGGAATCAAACCCATCACCTTTCAGTCCATGGGATGATGCTCCAGCCAACTGTGCCACACCAGCCAGGGCTGTCTTCAACATTTCTAAAGAAGATATAGAAACACATTCTTTTCTCTTTTTTTGACATGTATAAAATATTTTTAAATAAAATTTAAAAGTCAAAATAACATATATCAGAGTACAGCATTTGTTTTGACCAAAGGTATAATTAATGGGAAATTATTTTATTGTACCTTTATGAAATTAAGAATATATATATGTATTTTTCCCACAGCAGTATTCACTACTGAAAAAAACCCCTGAGAATTCTCTTGAAATCACAAGATATATTCTGATATATTTTTATATGAGCCCTCCAAAGTTTAATTTGTTAGGTAAATGTACTCTAGAGAGAGAACCCAATAACAGGAGGGTCAAAGCTTGAATTCCTGCCTTCCTGTTAGAGTCTGCTGTTACTTACATTTCTTTTTTCCACAGGGTTAGCAACTAATATAAGGTCTCTTCAGGATACCATCACGTTTCATTTGGCCCCGTTCATCAGTGGAATTAAAGTGTCTTTAGGTATAATTAACCAGTCTTGATGTGGCTTCTACTGTTCAGCTAGCATTCAGTTGGTTACCTAGGTTGGTTGTTCTATGGTTTAGTTGTAATTCCAGGTTGGTCCTGGGAGGAGGTGAGTGTGGTTGCCATATTGGACCTCTCTGACATCGATACATTTTCATTTCACCATTTCTTCAACCTCTGAAAGCAGAAAGTATAAGGGGGAGATTTGTCCAATATCTTCAGAAAGTTTAAAATGAAATTTATTTGAATTGCTTAGCCGACATTTCACACTGTAGAACATGTTTCGTGGGAATGCTGCACCAAGTATGACAAACAGCAGTGAGGTTTGCTGAGCTTTACATTACCCTGGAAAGCCACTGTTATTTGAAATTTAATTAGTACTGAAAGTCACTTTCATGGATAGCAGAAGAAAGGCACACATGTGAGCTGTTTTTAGATCAAGCTATTTAAGATCAACAGTTTTTTTTATTGTAATAGAAGCTGTTACATGATCAAAGCTAAATCACATTATACATTAAGCCTAAGAGTTACATATTGGGTTTTAATTTTCTTCCTTTTTAAAAAAAATTGTAAAAAAAAAAAAGCCCTGACTGACATGGCTCAGTGGGCTGGGTGTCATCTGGCAAAGCAAAGGTCTGCTGCTTCGATTCCTGGTCTGTGCACGTGCCTGGGTTGCAGGCAACCGATTGGTGTTTCTCTCCCTCTCTCTCCCTCCCTCCCCCCCTCTCTTTACAGATAGATGGAATTAAAAAAAAAAAGAATTGTTGTGGAAATTTTCAAACATATGCAAAAATAGACAAAATATTATAGTGAAATCTTTTAACTCTATTACCTAGCTTAAACAGTAATCAATTTATGGCTATTTTAAATTTCTGTTATGCCATTACTTTTGAAGGAATTATTTTGAAGGAATCCCAAATACCATACTATTTAACATCTAAAGATCTTTCTGTAAGATAAGGACTCTCAAAATAGATATTATACCTAAAAATTATTAATTCCTTAACATCATAGCTACTTAGAGTTTACGTTGCTCAATTGTTAATCAAAATAAGGTTTATAATTGTTTGATGTGTCTCAAATCTCTTTTGATATATTGGTTTTCTCTTTATCTTTCTTAAAAATTTTTTTAACCATTTGCATTTTATTGAAAAAGCCAGGTCATTTTCTGAAGCTTTTTTTATGGCCTGCGTTTTGCCGATTGTATCTTGGTGGTATCATTAAACATGTTCCTCTGTCCTCTGTATTTATTGTACATTTGGGAGTTAGCTATAAAGTCTTGCTCAAATTCAGGTAATTTTGTTGTTGTTGCTTCATGTTTGTACTACTTTATAGGTGGCAGTTTGTACTTTGAAGCATTGTGATATTATCTGCCATTATTGATCAGTGTCTTGATTAATTTTTGGGGGTTTACAAAATGATGATATTTTTACTTTCAGCATTCCTTTGTTTATTAGCTGGAATACTTTTAAAAAATCACTTTATTTGGTTACCCTGAGGTGTGAATCATATAGGAAAGACAGGATAAATGATTCATTTTTAATCTTTATTTGCCAGTTTAAAATAATAGGTTGACAGGGACTTGGGAGGAATGGGGAGTTGACATTTAATGGGTCTGGGGTTTCAGTTTGTGAACATAAGAAGCTCTGGAGATAGTGGTGATGGTTGTTTTCACAGTGTGAATATAATTAATGCCACTGAACTATACACTTAAAAATATTTTAAGATGGTAAATTTTATGTATATAGACTGCAATAAAATTTTAAAAAATAGATTGGTTCCCTTGCAGCTTTCAAAGGTGACTGAGTTTGTTTATTCTGTTTTGTTTTAATTATTATTATGAATTCATAGATGTTAGGATATTTGATGTGTTTTAATCTGTCACAGATATTGTCCTCCTTCCTGCTCAAATTGGTCCATTTTCGGTCTGTGAGACCTTTTCTAGTTGGCTGCCAAGTTCCTTTGACATCAACTCTAGTAATCGTTGATAGCTTTCTTCCTCTCTGGTACAAGATATTTCAGCCTCATCTTGGAAATTTCCTGCCCCAAACATGAATTAGCAAGTTCCCTAAGGAACTCTGGTTCATTTTAGTGGGAAATGGTATGTAGAGATCATAATAATCTAGGTGCTAGGGGTACTCATTGACCTGGGGTGGTCATTGTTCCTAGGCCTTTTTAGTAGATAGAGCTAGGGATAATTTTCTTTTTCTATTAAATACATCATGGTTTTATGTGGGTACTTCCAATTCCAACTCAGGACTATAGGGTGTTTATTTAAACTCATTGACTTTATAACTTTATTTTTTAAAACATGCCTAAAATCTCAAAGATACTGCTTGAATTACTAATCTGATGTATCCCAAAGTACCTGAAAATAATTTCAGAATAATAATAGTTCAATACATAATTTATTGTTATTTTTTGATTGGTATAATCATTATCTTAAGCATTCTGGAAGTCTACCAGTTTTGGACAAATTACAAACAGACAAAACACCAGAAAAAAACAAAGTACAAATAAAATAAAGATATATATATGTGTGTAATATTAAGTTTAATTGAGCTCAATAAGAATATTTAGACTTCTGGTCAAGATGGAAGCATAGGTAGACAGGCTTTGCACCCTCATGCAATCATGGAAAGAATTATAACAAGATCTCAAAACAAATAACACCTAGAACCATCAGCAAATTGAGCTGTAAGGAAGTCCAACAACCAAAGATTTAAAGAAGCCACATTCATCCAGACGGGTATGAGGGGTGGAGTGGCAGAGAGGCAATGGTGGCGGCCAAAGGGTTGATCCCAGAATCACATATTGTGAATAAAAATTGGGAGGGATACCTTGGGAGTGAGTGATCACAGCCCAGGCCAGACTGCATAGCCAAGGGTTCCAGTGCCTGGAAGATAAATCCCCATAACTTCTGGCTATGAAAACCAGTGGGGGTTGGGGTGGCAGAAGAAACTGCTGGATTTTCAGGAGACTCTACTTAAAGGGCATGCATGAACTTAGAACATACACAGACCCACCCACTCTGGGATTCAGCACCAGGGCAACAGATGTAAGAGCACCAGCCGCATACATGAAGTAGGTGAAGTGGCTGAAAATGGGGTGAGTGCAGGAAAAACCCCCAGAAGCCAGGCAGCGACAATTGACCCTGTGCCAAGCCCTTTCTCCACACAGAGCCACAAAAAAATGGTGAAGTGGGTTGCCCCACCCTGGCAACTACCCAAGGCTCTGTCCACATAGTTTACAGGTGCCTTTTCTACAATAAGCCACATTACTGAGGCAGGGAGTAAAAGCAGCTCTACCTTATACACAGAAACAAACACAGGGAGGCTGCCAAATTGAAGAGACAAGGAAATATGGCCCAAATGAAAGAACAGAACAAAACCCCAGAAAAAGAACTAAAAGAAACAGAGATAACCAACGTGTCAGATGTAGAGTTCAAAACACTGGTGATCAGGATGCCCAAAGAACTCACAGAGTACAGCAACAACATAAAGGAAGAAATGAAGGTTACACTAGGTTAAATAAAGGAAAATCGACAGGGAGCCATCAGTGGAGGGGAGGAAGCCAGGATTCAAATCAATGATTTGGAACATAAGGAAGAAATAAACATTCAACCCAAGAATAATTAGGATAGTATAAGGACCCTCTGGGACATCTCCAAATGTACCATCATCCAAATCATAGCGATGCCAGAAGGAAAAGAGGAAGAGCAAGAAATTGAAAATTTATTTGAAAAAATAATGAAAGAAAACTTCCCTGTTTTGGTAAAGGAAATAGACATACAAGTCCAGGAAGCACAGAGAGTTCCAAAGAAGTTGTACTCAAAGAGGCCCACACTGAGATGCATCATAATTAAAATGCCAACAGTTAAAGATAGAACTGTAAAAGCAGCAAGAAAAGGAGACAGTTACCTACAAAGGAGTTCCTGTAAGACTGTCAGCTGATTTCTCAAAAGAAACTACAGGGAAAAGGGGGCTGGCAAGAAGTATTCAAAGCGTCGAAAAGCAAGGACCTACAGCCTAGATTAATCTATCCAGCAAAGCTACCATTTAGAATCGAAGGGCAGATAAAATGCTTCCCAGACAAGGTAAAGCTAAAGGAGTTCATCATCACCAAGCCCTTATTATATAAAATGATAAAGTGATTTACTTAAGAAAAAGAAGAACATCAAAACTATGAACGTTAAAATGGCGACAAATTTACAACTATCAACAACTGAATCTAAAAAACAAACTAAGCAAACAACCAGAACAGGAACAGAATCATAGGTATGGAGATCATTTGGAGGGTTATCAGCTGGGAGGAGGAAGAGGGAAAATGGGGGGAAGATGCAGGGATTAAGAAGCATAATTGGTAGGGACAAAATAGACAGGGAGAGGTTAAAAATAGCGTAGGAAATGGAGAAGCCAAAGAACTTGTATGTACGACCCTTGGACATGAACTAAGGAGGGAGAGTTGCTGGAGGGAAGTGGGTAGCAGGTAGAAGGGAGCAAAGGGGGAAAATTGGGACAACTGTAATAGCATAATCAATAGAATATATTTTAAAAAAGAATATTCAATAAATAAGTGTATAGCAGCAGATACCCACTCCATTTATGTCAGCATGGCAAATTTCTTTGGCTGGTGAGATCACAAACTGCTGTGAACATGTGAAGTTTTAGAAGAGCTGAGTATGAAGTCTGTTAAATCTGCCTTTCTGAACTGGATTTCAGAAAATGATGTGAGTGACTGTTTTCTTAACTCTGACAAGTACCTTTCTAGATGAAGTGTTAACTCATCACATACAATGGATGCTTTAGGACATTGGGGCTTGGGGAGCAGATTTGGAAGGGCTCTTCTGGACTGTTCTAGTAAATGTGAAGTTGTTTAAGACTAGAGGAATATTTGCTAGCCTAATTTATTCCTACAAAGGCTAAAGAGAGTTCTGACCTGTTCTTGTTTGTCCTTTGGAGCAACACATTTCCTTCCGTCTAAAAAATAGTTTGGATTGTGGCCTGATTGAGGCGTCATTTCCACACTCAGTGATGTTTGTTTGCCTGGGCCTGCTACAGACTGAGCTTAATTCAACAGTGACGTGTTAATCACATGTTGCTATATTTGACAGACTTCAACTTGCTGTTTGGTGTTTGTTGTCCGTGTCCTCGGGGTCACGCACATATATTCTTTGTCTAATCCCTTTACTGTCTTCCATCTCTTCTCCCCTACCCCCTCCCCTCTGACAGCTGTCAGTCTTTGGCTTTTTGTTTTTAAGATTTGTTTTGGTGTTACCACTTTTGCCTCCTTGTGATGGGGATGAAGAAATTGGACCTAATCCCCTCAGAGAAAAAAAAAAACATGTTCCCTCAGACACTGAATATGACTCAAACTTTAAGTGTACTAAGAAGTTGCTGAAAATATGGAATTAAAAAATTCAAGAACTGTCATACTTGCTTTCATCTTCCCTTTAAGTAATAACTGTTTTTCTAGATATAGTAACTATGAGATTCTGGTGCCTTATTTGTAAACATTCGGTGATGGAACTGAAGTATGAGATAGGATCTCATTTAACTCCTCATTTTACAGATGAGGAAGCAGGTTAGGAGAAGCTGAATGAAGCACCTAAGACAGGATAAACAGTTATTAGCAAGATCAGAACTATCCCAAGTCTCTGGGCATTTTCCAACGGATCACACTCTGCCTTCCTGTGCCTTCCAACAGTGCCTTCCACTCTGCTAAAGGCGCAATCAGTTTCCTCACAGCACTAAGGGCTGCAGAGTATTGACAAATTTGGGTCCAATCTTCATGGGCAGATCAAGAGACATAATACACAAAGGAGGAGACTTTTTGGTACATGGTGGGCTTTTTTGTGTCAAGCTACTCTAAAAAGAAAACAATATAGGGAGACATTTGCTTCTTGGGGATTACCTCTAAATCCACAAAAAAAAGACCATGTTTTCATAATTGTTACATTTTACGCTGTAACAGACAAGGCCCTGGTCGGGTGGCTCATTTGGTTGGAGCGTCTTCCATACACCAAAAGGTTGCAGGTTCAATACCCAGTCAGGGCACATGCCTGGGTTGTGGGTTCCATCCCTGGTTGGAGCGTGTACAGAAGGCAACTGATTGATGTTTCTCTCTCACATTGATGTTTTTCTTTCCTCCCCTCTCTCTCTTTCCCTTCTTCTCTCTCTAAAATCCATAAGTATATCTTTGGGCAGGGATTTTAAAAATCAAATTGTAATAGAGGAGGTTAAATGTCCATCTTCTCCTGCATGGTGCCAAGGAACTTGTTTCTTGCTCAGAAAAGAAACAAGAAAGGCTGTCTTCTCAGTCTCTGAGCATTCCTGTCCTCAACAATATTAACTGAGTGCCTGCAGGGGCAGGAGCCCTGATGGACACTGGCAAACAAAGACAAATGCAACAAATCCTGCCTTCAAAGAATGTGTCAAAGAATAAACAATCTGGCCCTGTCTGGTGTGGCACAGTTGGTTGGAGTGTTGTCCCATATCCGAAGGGTTGTGGGTTAGATTTCTGGTCATCTTTAGGTTGCTGGTTCGATCCCTATTCTGGGCGTGGGTACGTGCAACCCCAGGTCCTGGGGCTGCTCCCAACCAGATCTGGGTGTGTGCAGGAGGCAACTGATTGATGCTGCTCTCTCTGACTGATGTTTCTCTCTCTTCCTTCCTCTCTCTCTCTCTAAAAGCAATGAAAAAAAGTGTCCTTGACTGAGGATAAGAAAAAAAATAAAGAATGTATCACCCATTGCATGAGAAAGAGTAACCGAGTACTTTTGTTAGTAGGGCATGCTGAGCAGCCTTCATTCCCAGCAATTTCTCTCTTCTGCCTAATCCAAATTCCATTCTGCAGCCTATTTCCATTTTTTCCCCCAGTGGAGAAGGGATACACATCATTGCAGACTGTTATTAACTTATCTATTTTTGTTTTCTTGGGGATAAGTGTTTTTGTTCTTGTTTTTACTTTGTTGTTATTTTTTTTGTTTTTGTTTGTTTTTACTTCTCTGTCTTTCTCTAATCTTTGTAGCTCTCCTTTCTTATGTGTGTGGGGTGTATACTGTACAACTGTGTAACTTGTAAGACACACCATCACAGTTATGTGGTGGATGTAAATAAGATCTGTGTCCACCTAGGAGAATCAACCCCAAATGGCTGTTTTGACAAGTAGTCCTTGAACTCTTAAGTATTTCCATAGAAACAGTGAGGTTTGAATTAGAATTCAGAAGAGATGCTTTATTGTGGGCAGAGTATAAATAACACCATTTAAATGTTTTAAATTGCTTTCCCATATATTATTTCTTTATCCTTTCTATAATCCTATGAGTTACAAGGGCAAGTATAATTATCTTTATTTGGCAGGTGAAAAATGCAGCAGTAAGAAATTGCACTGTGTAAAGGGCACAGAGAAAGTTAGAGTGGGGCCAAACTGAGACATTAGTCATCTGGACTTCGTCCATGGTCCTCCACTGGGTTACATTTCTCTGACGTGTTTATGAAATCACTGGCAGCAGTCTGATAGAAGAAGAAGGGACTGACCTATCTGACATACAGATGGTGATCGTTTCGACCTTTCTGCTCACTCCCTTCTTCAGAGTCTGCGACATGACCTGTCCTGAGTATGTAGCAGACCCAGCCCGATGACCCTGCTCTTCCCAGCCAGAGCTGACTGGCCAGGGTCAGACATGTGACCCTGCAGGCAACAGTGAGCTCTTTCTCTTAGACATTTGAGATGGGCTGTTAGGAACCACTCAGCACTGTAGTAGTGGCTCTTGAACATGGAGAACGTGAAGCCAGGGCTGACCCATGGACAAACTAAGGCAGGAAAGCTGGTCATGACAGTTAGAAAACTAAAGCAATTGGGCATTCATTTCAGTCAGGCTGTACTTCCTGGCTGGGAGATACTTGGTGTTGATCCAATAAACTCCCCTTTTGCTTAAGTAACTTGAGTGGATTTTAATTCCTTACAACGGAGGGAGCCCCAAGACACAATAAAATGCTTTACTTAGGCAAGAGGAAGTCATCTGAAGAGGTTTGTCCTGGGGATTTTCCTTTCTTTTAAGCAGGGACTGCATTCGTGTCAGCATTTTGGCCTTACCAGTGGTACCGATGGGGCGTCTGTGAGCTTCTGTGGGCAAGCGAGGAGAGGGACTTTCATCAGTTAAATTCCCCCAGCACTGGAAAGCTTTTCTGCTGCTTCTTCAGTTGGTTTCAGATCTGTAGGAATGGAAGGAAAAACTATGCTATGGTTCTCACCTGTGGGGGCTTCAGAGCAGCCTTGAAGATGGTGGTGCTCCAACTCCCAGGTGCCCCAAGGGGACAGCAGCCTTGCCTCCTGAGGTTGGTTCCACCTTAGGATTTCTGTTGGGCAGTTCACAGAGTCCCTGCCAGCTCCTTCCCCACCCCTACCCACTGCGATCTGGGCTTATTAGGATCCTAGAAACCTTAGAATTCAACATTTATTCATAAGTATTTTATTTACCTCAATTTAAAAAAACAGCTTTGGAATGCATTGTCACCCAGTAAGCATTTATTGTGTTACTATAGTGGACATTGTGGTTGTCTCTGTTGCATTTATTTTACCTTTCCCTGTTGTGTAGCACCTCTCTACTCAGTCCCCCCAGCTCTGCACACCAGTGCCTGGCACACACCTGGTCACAGAGGCTGGTTCAGGGTCTCCAAAACTGAGGACTCTGGTTCATTCTGAGAAGTCACTTTCTTCCTTTTCTGGATGTGGAGGAGAAAGTGTTTTGCCCCAGTCACTGCTGGCACGCATCTTGCATCAGTGAGGGAAGCCGGCCTGAGAGAGGAGTAATACATGGAGCATGGCGGAGCTGTACCTTCTATGAACAAGGCCTGATATTTGTGTTTCCTATGGACTTTTTGGTTACAAGTGTCAATAAACTCCCATTATTATTTAGGCCAGTTTGAGCCTAATTTTGTTATTAAATATTTTATTAACATAAAATATTCTAATAGATTCAGAGTTTTGAAATCTATTTACTTCTCTCAAATCTTGGGTTTCTGATTTCCCATTCAAATATTAACACTTTCAGTTTGCTGGGATAGCCCTAGATATTCCCATCTTATTTTTTGCTAAGAAAAATGTAATACTTTTCCTCCTACCTTCTAAGTTCTTCTAGCTGAGCTAATAATCAAATTAACAGAGAAAATCAAAGTTTAATACACACATGTGGGGGAATTCACATAAGCATGAAAATTCCAAAAACAGTGAAGCATCATTGGATATATATGCCATTTTAGACAGAGGAGAAAAAGGGGGAAATGAGGTCTTAGAATTCAGAAGCAAGAATGGGCGATTTACAAGTAATTGCTGACGAGTGGAACACACACACACACACACACACACACGGGAGGCCCATTGTTGGTGGGCAGCTCAGAAACAGTGGGGCATAGGGTATGTCTAGCTACTCAGCCTCCTAGTAACCACATTTAATTCAAATTAGGCTCAGGAGAACATCCTAAGATTCCCTTTCAGGAGCAGGCCTCCTCATCTGAATCTTTTGGGCAGGAAAATGGGTAAGGCCAAAGGTTACAAGTCTTTTATTTCCTAATAAACAGCTTAAAATCAACATCCCAAATGGCAGCTTCAGGCAGGTAAAACTTTGGCCCCTTCTCCCTCACAACAACCTTATGAGAGAGATACTACTGTTACTGAATTTCCATTTTTCAGATGAAGATACCCAGGTTCTGGGAGACTGTGACTTCTCTAAAGACACAAAGTCTATGAGTCCAGGAGAGTTTGAACTTGGGCTGATTGCTAATATCATATTGTATCTAGTTCTTATAGAAAAGAAATCAGAGCTAAAAAATTCATCTTTGTAGGCAGTTGGTGATGATAACTCATATTTTGGAAATACTTTTTATTTTTCCAAAGCACATTTGAACCTATGTTACCACCATGTTAACAAATACTGTCAGTAGGCTCTGCCTGATATAGAGGCCAGATCCAACGAGTCAAGGCGTATTTATCTAAAAGATAGAGATGGAAGAAATTGCTTTCAGGATACACTGTAGAGAGATCACCAGTGTCCTCCAGTGATGGACACAATTTACAACCCTCTGGGTCTCCCAAAAAGGGCTTCAACATCACTGCATATGATTAAGTCTGAGTGACTAAGAATCACATTGGGACTTGCAGGAGGTGTCACTGAGCAACGGGCAGAACCCTTCCCACCCCAACCCCACCCAAACCCAGCTGGATCACAATGATTACACCATATGACCATAGAGACTGGTATAACACAGGGTATACAAGCATCAACACACCCTATTTTTTCCTTCCTAATTTTTAAAAAAGTGTATTTAGGTTTAGAGAGAGGGGAAGGAAGGGAGAAAGAGCGGGAGAGAAACATCAATGTGTGATTGCCTTTCACATGCTCCCTACTGGGGACCTGGCCCACAACCCAGGCAAGTGCCCTGACTGGGAATCAAACAAGCGACCCTTTTGGTTTTCAGGTCAGTGGTCAATCCATTGAGCCACACCAGCCAGGGCTCCTTTCTAGTTTTTAAAATATGGAACACTTAACATGTTTGTGTGCCTATTCTTGAGCAGGGCCATGCTGATCTTCTCTGTATTATTCCAATTTTAGTGTATGTACAGCTGAAGCCAGCATCACACCCTCAATTAACATATTCACTCTGCCCAGGCTAGCACAGTATGGTCTAGGACCTTCTCTGATGTTAGAGCTGCATTAGTACAGCAAGGATCAGTCATCCAGATGTCTCTGAAAATCTTCCAAGTCCTCAGACTAGCTATAAGTCTATCACAGTGATGATTATAATTTTACAGATGAGAAAGTTAAGATAGTTAAGTTACAGAGGTTAAAATTACTTGGTTTCCAAGTACACATAGCTATGTGGTAACAGAACTGAATGAAAAAGGAATTTTGACTTGCTCTACAGTCTTTGTTTAACTAGAATGCATTAGCTTTTCACCCACAGGAAGCCAGTCACCTGAGCAAATTTCATGGTAAATGAAGCTGAAAATAAAAATCAGAAACATCACTGAACGGCAAGACTTGTCAGTTTAAAACCTTTAAGTGTAGCCCTCCCTGGTGTGGCTCTGTGGACTGAGCACTGGCCTGTGAACCAAGAGGACACCAGTTTGATTCCTGTTAGGACACATGCCTGGGGTGTGGGCCAGGTCCCCAGTTGGGAGTGTGTGAGAGGCTACCAACCAGTCAATGTATCTCTCATATTTTGATGTTTCTCTCCCACTCTCTCTCCCTCCCTTTCCATCTCTCTAAACATAAATAAATAAAATCTTTTTAAAAAACCTTCAAGTATAAAACCTGAAAGGATTAGCCTGGATTAGTTTGCAGTAATTAATGTTGAACACCTGGTAATGAGACGAGGCATTTGGTTTCATCAGTCTTAGGTAACTTAGAACACACATGCTGTGATGCTGGTGACACTAATGAGGAGGAGCCACGGCTTATTGGTCCAGGGAGGACGATCAAACCCAGGACAGTGTGATTACCCAGCATGGTGAGGGGCTCCAGGGCCATGAGGTTTTCCATGGCTTTCTCATGGGTATCCAGATTAGTGATTTTTTGATAAAGTGAGGGATAATCTCTTTTCTCTTTGTTAATATCCCATTTTGGCATACCAGTAAAGACCTGAAGAAGTCCTGTACTACTATAAATTCTAAATGTTCTTGGCTACTTACCATATTAGACAGTCTAGAATTGGGAGGCACCTTAGATAATTTTAGACAATTCCCAGTTCTGAGTTTTTTATTTATTCAGAAATATTTATTGAATATATTCTGTTTGTTGGGCACTGTGCTCAGTCCTGGACAGAGAGTAAAGAGCAGACATGTGATTCCTGCACTGCTAAAGCCTGTAGTTCAGTAGGGAAGATAGCATTACAGGAAGAAACACAATGAAATGTGCAATTACAAAACATGATGAATGAAATGAAACCGACTCGAGTACTATGAGGACATACCAGGGAACCAGATTTTTGAATTGGGACACCACATTCTGAAGAAGTGATGTTTGTGCTAAGGACTGAATAATGAGAAAGAGCCAGCAATGTAAAGTAGTAATGAGTTTTCTTTCTTTCTTTAATAGATTATTTATATATTATTAATTAATTAATTATTTAAGAGATGGGAAGGGAGGGAGGAAGAGAGGGAAAAAACATCGATGTGTGAGAGAAACATCAACTGATCAGTTGCCTCTCACACACCCCAACCAGGGACCAGGGTCCTGGCTCACACCCCAGGCATGTGTCCTGACTAGGAATCAAACCAGTAACCTTTCCATCTGTGAGATGATGTCCAACCCACTGAGCCACACCAGTGAGGGCAAGAGTTTTCTAAGTGAGGCAGGAGATAGAATAGGAAATCCTGAGAAACTGCAACTGTCATCAGGCAGCATTTCCAAGAATCCTGATTTCCAAGAATCGCCTTGTGGCACCTGATAATAATTAGCATTGTGGTTTCCTCCCTTGATTGTGGCTTCCCACAATCAAGGACAATTGGGGGAAATTGCATGTGTAGAAGTTTAAGTAAAAACCCCATAAAGCCTGTAATCATTCATTAGAAGAGGACCATTTCGTGGCCAGGGATGGCTCACTCCCATGTCTTGGGAAGTGTACTTTCCTCAATAAATTTCCTGCTTGCTTTGCTTTACAATATCTTTGTGGTGTTTCCAGTTCTTTGTTCATGACTGCCAAGAACCTGGACCCTGTTTCTATCTGCAGCATAAGCACAAGAAAAAATGGGTGAGTTGTCTGATGAAGGAAAGAACTTGTCCTGTTGGAGTCACTGAAGCTGGAGTACATGATGAGGAGAGAGGGGGATGAGCTGGGAGAGGTGGGTGGGTGCAATCTCATGTACTCTGCCATTCGAGCTTTGGGATTTCTTGAGATAACTGTATTCAAATCTTGGCTTCTACTCTTATTTATGATCTTGGACACACCACTTAATTTCTGTGTGAATCAGTTTCCATTTTGCTAAAAAAAAGGTAAAATTATCTACCACGCTAACTAATGCAGATTAAGTTAATCACAATGTCTGGTCTAAACTAGTGTCAGGTCCTTTCAGCACCAGCTGCTTGCTTTTTTGAACTTTTATGCAGAGCTATTGATGTATATCTACCTGAACTTTAATTTAACATTGGTTTTCTCTGCCTTCTCTCATGATCTTGGATGGAAGTTTTTTTATAACATGAATAATTGAAAGTTGAATAATCTAGAGGTTACTATTATATAAGAAACTTTGGTTACATTATTCAGTTACATTATTGACATTGCCTTTCTTAATTATAATGGATGCATTTAGAATCAGGCATCAAAGCTTGGTCTCAAGTCCGCCCTTCAGAAGATACTCAGGTTCATGATTGCCAGTTTTATTTGCAAAATAGCTGTGATTTTTTTGAACTTGGTAAAGACTGTCCATTTTGATGCATAATATGACAGCCAATGGTGTTAGTAAACCAAAAATATTTGTTCAGAAAATACTTTATCTCATTTATTACAGTGTAGAGGCAGCTTTTTGTTTCAGTGTAATCAAGGCAACACACTGTGTTTTAGTTTATCAACTCTGTCGGCTGAGAGTAGTTACAGGAAGACACTGGGCACCTACTCACAAACACCCCTCAGAGGACAGGGAGATGTCACAGGCTATACCCACCCTTCTAAGTAAATGAACTAGATCAAAGAGTTCTTCTGTTTCTTTCCTTCCCTACTCTTATTATAATAAAGTTTATTTTGAATGAATTTTCTGAAGTGGAAAGAAGTACTAATATCTTTCAAAAATGCTTTTACAGGGAGTTGATGCTTCACACCATCTTAGCGGCTACCCCTGTGACCAAAGACTACCGCCTTGGCTTTCCTGGGCATCAGTGTGAAATAGAACGTGATCGTGTTCCCTGCCACCCTCTCAGGTTGTCATGGGGGTAAACCAGGTGCCATTTATAAAGTAGTTGAGAGTGGGGAAATTCACTCGACAAATCTGACTGGATGGAAAAGACGAGAAGAGCTCTTTCCCAGTCCTGTCCAGGCACACTGTCCCATCTGATACTCTTGACAACCCTACGGAGGAGTCAAGACAGGTAACTGTAGTGTGCCAGACAAGGAGTAGGTGCTGTGTGACAAAGATGATTAAAGATTCACTTTTTATTCTTGGCCAAATAATTAAACTCCACAACTATTCAATAACTCATTTGGATGTTTATCAGCCTGTCCTTGTTCTGTTGTAGCCTCCTACGCCTTTCATTCTTTGCCCAGTGCCATCTCACTTTTTTGGGTGAATTGTAAGATAGCTCTTGAAGACTTAAAAACAATCATTTTTTTCACCTTTTCTTTTCAGGAATCATATTTAGACCATATCTTGTGTACAGTTAGTTTTAGGGTTTTCCTTCCAAGTCTCTGAAACTTTTCCTTCTAGGTCTTTTTACTTTCTTATTGTCTTTGTAGCTTCCTCTTTCTTCTCTGTAAAGGAGTTTTCCCTTCCCAGAAAGTTGTGTTCATTTCCTTTTTAACCACTGAATTGCAATCTGTTACTTTCCTGGCAACTGAGCTGAGCACCGCTGGGCCTTTGGGGGAGAGCCTCGTGTTGTCTGACGGAAAACTACCAGTCACTTAAAACGCTGGACTGTGGCTTCCTCCCCACTCCCACTCCAGGCTGGGAAGCCCCACTGCTGGGAGTCCTTCCTCTCATTAGGTCTTGGTGGAAATGTTTCCCCTTCTAGAACAGGGTACATCAACTGAGCTCTCTGTCCAAGGGCTTTACTCCATCCCTATAAACACTTTTGATGGTGTCATTCAGAGGGAAAGGGGAGAGCCAAGGCGGGTTGTGCTGCTGTCTGCTTTTCTTGGCAAGACTGCTGGGGGCATACTGTTCTCATCTGCCCTCATAAACCAGTTGTTCTGCTTTTCCTGGGGCATCCCAGAGGTTCCGCACAGGGTGGGATGACCAGCCTCCATCAAGATGGTAAGGGAGAGAACATCAAGGGGACCTTCCATAGGTGGTAAGGTGCCTAACAAAGTTAGTAATGAAAGTCTGAATCTTACCCTCTCTTTCAAATAGGAGTCCCAGATGGAAATTCTCCTAATTACACCCTGTAAATATTTTCACCCTTAGTTTATTTTCCTTAGACCTTTTGTTGTCAGGGAGAAACAGAAAAGAAAGAGATGAGGAGCAGCAAAGGCCAATGAAAACTTGGAAATGGGGCTCTTGGGAGTAGATTATTCAAAGACATATGTTCAAAGATACTAAAAAAATATATTTGGATACATATGTTATTCAAATATATGTTTTAAATATACATACATACATTCAAAAATACATTTAAACAATTTTGAGAGCGATGTTGAGACTGTTGACTTTACTGAAGGCAACATAAGGACCACTTATCTAATTTTACCAACTGTTACGTGACTGGTATTTGAATGAGGAAGACATACATTAGTTTATTTTAGACATGGCAAAAAGAATGAATTGTTTTACAGGGCAAAAATTTAACTATTATTCCATTTTAAGAGTAAGCAGAATAGAGTCTAAGAATTAAAATTCCTTAAAAATAAAAATTATCTTTAATTTTGACAAATATAAATTTTATTGGATCTGTATTAGTAAAATACTAGTCCTGGTTTTTAAAATGAAGTACCATTTTTTAAAAATTTAGTTTTTGAGATACAGTACAAAGTATAAAACTTATCTCTAAAAATAAAGTTCTCTAACCTATAATTGGAGACCCAGTTTTAATATGTATTTCATTGACAAGCTCTGTTTCCCTTGTGACAGAATGTCTCCTTCAGTTTGAGCTATCGTTGCAAATTTATGAAATCTGACAATGCTGTTTTTACCCTGCCTTAGACATTTGGGTCAAGGTGATGAATGAGGCATTGCAAAGGTGGAATAATCTGACTGATGGAATGTGGGTGGTGAAAGTTTACCTGGAGGTGGGAGAAGGTTACAGAAAGAAGTGGGAGGGGGCATGGGGCACCAAAGGTGAATTTCACTTCTTCACCATTCTGCCTGACATCTGAGTTTACAGATACTCAAGGTTGTAGAATTCAGTCCTTCCATGAATTTAGGAATTAGCCTAGAAAGGGTTTCTTGTAGCCATTCCAGGGATCTGAAATGAAGGCCACAGGTGTTTGCTAAGTTTTGCATTTCTCTACCAAGTGCATCATCTATTCTCTTTCGTTAGTGATATCTGTCATCTTGTAGGATGTGATTTCTTGTTCTTTTTTTGTTTGTTTCCAATTTTTATTGACAAAGTACCAAGGGCCTAGATTTCCTGTGCTGCTGGAGTCTGAGAGCTTGTGGAAGCCACTCCATGAAGAGGAACAGAAGGAGGCTTTCTCCTTGGCTCTCACAGAGAATGCAGTGCTGGCAGCCTAACACGCTCTAGCATGGGCAAGGTCACAGCTGGGAATGCAATGAATGGCCCTCACATGTGCAAAAAATACAAATCTGTAAACTGGTCCTGTACGACAATGAGCTGAAGAAAGTCATCTAGGTGTGTTCCCTTGCTTAAGCACTGGGACCAGAAAAGCCACATAGAATAGTACTTTACTGTTATAGACCATTGCTCTTCCAGAAATTCCAGTGTCCTTGCCCAGCAAGGTCATGTGCAGAACTCCGTAGAGGGCTCTAGAACAGGTTCATTGAGATCTCTACCACTGGCACCCTGCTTCCCTGCACCAACTGAGGGGAAGGCAACCTGTGCCCCATAGGCCTAGAGCCCAGGTGCCTGCTGGACCTGGCTGTTTTCAGTGTTTAGTGTTTAGCGTTGCTCATTTGTACTTAAGCACTATCAATTACCTTCCATGTTGGACATTCTACTGCAAACAATTAACACCAGACACGGGGGAAAATGACATCTTATAAAATGTGTGTCAAATTTGGGGGACAAGAAAATAATTTACACGCAGGGTGGGATTGTTCTTAAGGCAGATGTTCATGTCTTCAATGGGCCATAGTGTGGAGTGGAACATGAGAATTGCCAAGTCTACCATAAAATAGTAAAATCTGCTGATGTTCTGGAACTTTATTTTTTGGTAGTTGCTTGTCTGGCCTCAGCAACAACCCTGCCTTTTGTCCAGATCTGGACCCAGATTCTGGCTAGCTACTTAGAGAACTAAATGGTTCCATATGTTATTGGCACCCAATTCTTAGCAAAGAAACAAACAAACAACAAAGAGTCAAGTGATTTACTTTTTCCATCAGCTTGCCATATTCTTGGAGTTTTGGGATGTCTTGTTTACTACTGTGCTGCTTCTTGGTAATACTGACGATGTCTTTTTAGAATGCTTTTGATCTGTGGTTCTTCAACTTCAGTGTGCATCAGAATTACCTGGAAGTTTCGTTAAGTATGGATTGCTGGGCCTCACTGCTGTAATTTCTGATTCAATGCGTGGGGCACAGTGTCCTAGAATTTGTGTTTCTAACAAATTCCCAGATGATGGTGATGCCACTGGTCATCATTTCAGGAAACACTGCTTTAGATATGTTTCTTAGATATTAGTTCCAGTCTTCCAGCTGGATTTCTTGATTAGTCCCTGAGATTAGCTCCCACTCTTAGTAAAGGTTTCCAGAAGTACAATACCATAAATTAGAGAAACGCTTATCAGTTCATAAACTGTCAGAACCCAGGTGCATTCTGCTGGAAGAATTTTAGGAGCCTATTTGAGCATGTGGTATCTACTGCACCTTGCTGGTTGGCCATGCCCTGGAAAGGCGTGGAATTGTCAGGGTCAGAGGTGTGAAACCTGAATATGCCAGTGTACTTAGACAACTGTGGGCTAACCCTATAGGCTGGAGCCCCAAATCTCAACCACTGTTAAACCCAGAGTGATAAGATCTCATAGTTGGGACCTAATTTTATTTTATTCATTTTTAATTAAGATATAATTGACATATAGTCCAGGTATACAGCATTATAGTTTGATATATGTATATATTGAAAATTGATCACTACAGTAAATCTAATTAACATCCACCATTACACATAGTTACAAGTTTTTTCCTTGTTATCAGAACTTTTAAGACCTACTCTATTTATTGTTTCATAATCTTCACCCAAGGATATGTTTTTTTAATGATTTTGGAGTGAAAGTAAGGTGGGGGGGGAGAGAGACAGAGAGATAGAGAGGGATAGAGAAAGACAGAAATAGAGAGAGAAACATCGATCAGTTGTGTCCCATATGTGTACCAGCCAGGAATCGAACCCCCAACCTTTCAGCATACAGGTGACTCCAACAAACTGAGGCACCAGGCCAGGGCTGGCCTACTCTGCTTTTAATTATACAACACAGTATTATTAACTATGGTCACTGCGCTATACATTATGCTCCCAGGACTGACTGACTTTATAACAGGAAGTTTGTACATTTGGACTCCCTTTACCTATTTTTGTCAACTTTTCCCCTCACCCCCTGCCTCTGGAAACCACCAATTTGTTCTCTGTAGCTATTTGTTCATTTTGTTTGTTTTTTAGATTTCACATAAAAATGAGGTCATAGGTACTAGTCTTTTTCTGTCTGACTTATTTCACTCAGCATAATGCCCTCAAGGTCCATCCATGTTGTTGCAAATGGCAGGATTTCCTTCTTTTGTACTGCTCAATGGTATTTGAGAGCATATTTTGTTTCCTTTTTAGTGATTAATAAAATGAAAGAGTCTTTGTGCTTTCTTCTGTTTAAATAACAAGTGGTTGGAGTTATTACTTATGTTTTCCATAAGCCCAAGGAAATTTTTGCCAACAATTCCCTTGTGGTCTAAAGGGAACCAAATAGGTTAGATTCTAAGCCTGAGCCTTAATTTCTGAACATCTGGATGGGAGAAAGAGTCAAAATTTTTTAGTGAAGACTCCTGGATGCAGAAGTCTCTATGTTTATCCAAGAATCCTTAGGGCTGACTACAGAAAACAGCTGCCTCCCATGGCTCTCTTTCTTTACCTGGCTCATGTTTCTATAGTACTTATTTTATCAAGCTTATATCATTTACTTATTAAACCACCTGTCACCATGGCATATGTGCCTTATTCAGTGCACGTACTGGGTCCCCACCACCGAACTGTTTCTCGCATGTTGTTGCATGTTAAATATTTGGTAAATGAGTGAATGAATGAATCTATCTTGTTCAGTGACTCATTTCATTCTAAAATTATCAACCCAGCAATAGAGTTAACATTTTCCTTTGAAGAAGCAGGTCACCTAAATTTTATAGGTCTGTAGGGCAATTTTTAAAAAGATTTTACTTATTTATTTTTAGAGAGAGGGGAAGGGAGAAAGAAAAGAGGGAGGGAAACATTAATTGGTTGCTTCTTGTATGTGCGTTGACTGGGGACTGAACCTCCAACCCAGGTATGTGCCCTGACCGGAAATAAAACTGACCTCCTTTTGGCTTCAGGGCAATGCCCAACCGACTGAGCTGCACTGGTCAAGACTGCAGGACTAAGTTCTATTGGCAGCATACAGGAATAATAATGGCATTTTATAGCAATTATTTAAGCTAACAAATTGATGAACTCTGGAAGAGAATGAGGATATTCAAGAAGAATATTTGAATGCTGTTTGTGAGTTATTAAAACTCCTTATGATTACTGTCAAGACTGTAAAAGTAGTATAATACCTTACCTTGCTTAATAATAACTCTCCTTTTCCTTACATAGTTTCTGAGTTAATTTTCCTACTTTTCTGTTAAATCATGCTAATAATTGCCTTAGTAGGCAGTATTGTTGGCTATTAACTTTTAAACTTTTTTAAAGTATATTTTATTGATTATGCTATTACAGTTTTCCCAATTTTTCCCCTTTATTCCCCCTCTGCCCTGCAGCCCTCCAGCCCTCCAGCATCCCCCTCTTAGTTCATGTCCATGGGTTTCACATATAAGTTCTTTGAATTCTCTGTTTCCTATACTATTCTTAACCTCTCCCTGTCTATTTTATGCCTACTGATTATGCTTCTTATTCCCTGTACCTTTCCACCCCCATTCTTCCCCTCCCCTTCCCTGCTGAAAACCCTCCATGTGATGCCCATTTCTCTGATTCTGTTCCTGTTCTAGTTGTTTGTTTAGTATTTCTTTTCATTGTGGTTTTGTTTTTAAGGTTCAGTTATTGATAGTTGTGAGTTTGTTGTCATTTTACTGTTTATAGTTTTTAATCTTCTGCAATTTCTTTTTTTAATATATTTTATTGATTATGCTATTATAGTTGTCCCATTATACCCCCTTCATTCCCCTCCACCCTGCACAGCCTCTCCCTCCCCATTACCCCCCTTTAGTTCATGTCCATATGTCATAAGTTCTTTAGCTTCTACATTTCCCCTACTATTCTTGCCCTCCCCTTGTCTATTTTCTACCCACCATCCATGCTACTTATTCTTCGTATCTTTCCCCCCCTCTCTCCTCCTCCCCCTCCCCTGTTGCTAACCCTCCATGTGTTCTCCATTTCTGTGGTTCCATTCCTGTTCTAGTTGTTTGCTTAGTTTCTTCTTGTTTTTGTTTCAGGTGTGGTTGTTAATAATTGTGAGTTTGCTGTCATTTTACTATACATGTTTTTTATCTTCTTTTTCTTAGATAAGTCTCTTTAACATTTCATACAATAAGGGCTTGTTGATGATGAACTCCTTTAACTTGACCTTATCTGAGAAGCACTTTATCTGCCCTTCCATTCTAAATGAAAGCTTTGCTGGATAGAGCAATCTGGGATGTAGGTCCTTGTCTT
>CM052538.1:121185215-121233730 GCA_028533065.1 Trachops cirrhosus
GGAGATTAAACCCTTGTCTGAGGTATCATTGGCGAATATGTTTTCCCATACAGTTGGTTCTCTTTTTATTTTAATACTGTTCTCTTTAGCCATGCAGAAGCTCTTTATTTTGATGAGATCCCATTTGTTTATTCTTTCCTTTAAAAATCTTGGACATTTTTCTTAGTACTTTTTTTTCTGATGTAGCTTCTCAGGCAAGGGAAACAAAAGAGAATAAACAAATGGGACTATATCAAACTAAAAGAAAACAGCAACAAAATGAAAGATCGTCCACTAAATGGGAAAACATATTTGCCAAAGATATATCTGGTAAGGGGTTAATATCTCAAATTTATTAAAAATTCATACAACTTAAAACACACACACACACATCAGATAATCCAATTAAAAATGAGCAAAGGACCTAAAGAGACACTTCTCCAAAGAAGATATACAAATGGCCAGTACACATGAAAAGATGCTCAACATAATAGTTATCAGAGAAATACAAAGTAAAACCATGATGAAATATCATCTCATACCTGTCAGAATGGCTATCATCATAAGTCAATAACGAGTGCTGATGAGGATGTGGAGAAAAGGGAACTCTCATGCACTACTGGTGGGAATGTGAATTGGTGCAGCCACTGTGGAAAACAGTATGGAGTTTCCTCAAGAAATTGAAAATGGAACTGCCTTATGACTCAGTGATACCACTTCTGGGTATATATCTGAAGATATATATATCTGGAGAAATATATATATCATATATATATAATAGAGATGAAGCAGAGGTTAGATCATAAGGGTCAGTGTAGGAGTTTTGTATTTAATTAAAAATGTGATAGAATATTTTCAGAGTGGGGAAAGCATATGATTAGATATATATGTATTTATATCTTATATTGAAATATTTTAAAGTTTTAAGAATGATACAGAGAAATACCCTATACCTTTATTCAGTCACTACTTTACTCTAGGAAAGAGCCTACACCTTCTTTATTTACCTACCTAGGTATACATTTTTTAAATTTATTATTAGTGTTGACTTATGGATTCCTATTTTTAATGAGTTATAATTCATTAATGTCATTATTTTGATAATCAAATCATCTTAGATTTGTGCCTCAGTGTCCCTTTAAACTGATTCCTGTGTTCTGAAATACACTCTCCTTATTTATGTATTTATTAGCATATACTTACTTTCTGATACAAAAAGATGTCCAAGATTAATATTATACCTATTCTCCCCTACTCCTTGAATAAGCCTTGTCTCCAAAACACCCTTGTCCTTTTAGTGTCTGTCTGTCTCCCTACGCCTCTCTCTCATTAGTATACATGTGAAGTTATATAGGGCCTGCCTGGTCTGCATGATCCAGGATAAGCTCTTCCACTCAAGCTCCTTAATTTAATCATCACTTTTGCCATACAGACAATATTCTCAGGTTCTCAGGATTAGAAGTGACTCTTCATGGGGAGCATTATTTTCATCCTACAGCAACCTTTTGGTTTGCAGGACGATGCCCAACCCACTAAGTGATACCACTCAGGGCCTTTCTGATATTTTAAAGTTTTTTTCTAATTTCCAGAAAATGTTCTTAAGTTGTAGTATTAAATATTGGTTATGCTCTACTGTTTTGTTTTTCTTTATCAGAAAAACAGACAAAAATTATGTATAATTCTGATTATACATGTGTCAGACATTCTTTGCACGCCTTCCATTTTAAACACTTTCCACTTTCTCCCATACTTTGTTTCTTTTCTTCTTTTCATGTTTGTGGTTGTTATTCTTATTAGATTCTTATTCTTAATTCATTCAAATTAGATTTCCATTTTCATTATTCTCCCTTGGGGACATTGTAATTTATTCTTCATTTGTGAAATAGTATTTTTTCTTTCTAAATGTTTTTCAGTCCAATCTACTCTTATTCCATTTCTTTCTTTACATAGATCTTCCTGGGTCAATTTCTGTTATTGTTTTTCAGATTTCTGATTCTAGACTTCTTATCATATCTAAATATTTGTTTGACATTATTTAAGTCAGTTTGAATCTATTACACTTTGTGGTTGGCATTTTTAGGAAAAATCTTTAGGAAAAAATTTAGTTGAAATGTTTTGATTCATATAGTCCATTTTTTCCTGACAATAGCTTTTATGGAATTTGTTTGATTTTGTTTTCTATTGAAAAGCATTTCCTGTACCATTTCTGGTTCATAAGGACTCTCTTGTTTTAGTGAGATGCGTGTTTTCCCTAGTAGATTACGTTGTCATTGGCAGTTGTGGCAGGGAGGTTGTTGACATGGCTAATTTGTCTTTATTTCTGCAGGATCCTTGATTTTTGCCTTTTACTTCCTTATTTCCCCTCACTGCTACTTTCTAAAAGGCTGTACTTTGATGCGGATCCTGGCTGGCAGGATCCGTGTGTTGTAGCTGTGATGAACAAATTCACACGGACTACAAAAGTCCTGTGGAGAAAAGGGACAGCAGGGCCACTCTCTAAGTGAGAGAGAGGGCCCCAACCCCTGCCTGGACAGGCTTTTATTGTTTTTCTGGGTACATTGCATTGAGGATGGTCCTCATTTACTATGCACAGGTTTGCTTTAAGTGGTCACCTTATACAGAAAACAAAGGAGAGGATGTTGCTAATTACATCAAAGAAGAAGGATGTTTGCAAATGTGAAGGGAAAAGTGTTTGAACTGGTTACACTCCATATTTGGGAGGTTTAGCTCAGATTTTAGGAAGTTACTTTAAAGATATGCAGTAAGCATTTTCTGCCTCAATTCAGGGTGAGGGAGTTTTAGCAAAAGCAAGCCTCATAGCAGCCTAGGTACAATGAAGACCTGATTCCCCACAGGAGAACCTACCTGTGGGCGTGGGTCCTGTGTGCCAGACCTCGCTCCCCACTGGCTTTTCCAAATGGGAGCTGGGCTACATTTCCCACTGCCATGCAGAATGGTCTCCTATACTACTTACTCTTCATTTATCTGTTTTTCCCTCAGAAGTGATATTTCCTCTTTTACCTCTTCTGGTCCAATCATTTTCAATCCCCTTCTCTCTGTCAGGTGCCATGAACTACCAAACTGCTCAGTATTTTGGAACTTAAGTTGGACTTTCCTCTTTCTAGGGTTAATTTTGTTTGTGTTTTGTTTAAGTCCTTGACTGTATTCTACTTTTTTGTCAGAATTTCTTGAGCTTCCTGTGCTACTACTCTCTCCACCCATAGGTTGGCATTGGTGGTGGGAGCCATGCTGGAATGTAAGTTCTATTTCTCTACTTTCAGGTGATTTGAAACTCATAGTATTCTCTGTTTCATAGAGATGTTGAAGGCATATGTCACATTTGGTCTGATTTGGACTCCTTGTTGATCTTTCTGCCTCTAGAACAATGAGAAATACATTTCTGTTGTTTATAAGCTAACTATCAGTGGTATTTTGTTATAGCTTCCTGACTGACTGGACTAGGACAATGGTCATTTTATTATATATCAATGTTCAGGAAAATGAGTTGGTATACTAGCAGTGTTTGCAGGTGCCCAATGAGTTTTTTATTTTTATTATTCATAATTAATTCATGGATTTTATATTGAATAGGGAAAGAAACACCCTGTAACTTCTCTAACATACCCATCCACTATTTTAATTTTTACATATTCTCTTCTGATATTTTGTTCATTGACTTACATGTTTTACCTAGCTGAAATTAGTAAGTATAGCTCATTTTATATTCTACCTAATATTATGGAATATGAACTCAATGAGACTGGAAATTTCATTCTATTCTGGTCACTAATATATTCCTAGTGCCTTAAATAGTAACCAGCACATAGTAGGTGCTCAATAAAATTTGTTCATTGAATAAATGAGTGCATATACTTCAATAACATTTCTTTTCTTTTTTTTTTTTTTTTTTTTAAGATTTTACTTATTTAAGGACTTCTGGCCAAGATGGAGGTGTAGGTAGATACATTTTGCTCCCTTGCACAATGAAAAGAAGGATAACAACAGATTTAAAAATGATAAATAACCAGAACTGCCAGAAAATTGAGCTTTATGGAAGGCTGACAACCAATGTGTTAAAGAAGAAACATTCATTCAGACTGGTAGAAGGAGAGGAGATGGGCAGCCGGGGTGTTGAGGAAACGTGGCAAAGCAGTAGCTGGAGAACAGGGCAGTCCCACATATGCGTGCAGATAAACCGGGAGGAACAACTGAGGAGTGAGACAGACCACACAACCAAGGGTTCCAGTGTGGGAAAAGAAATATATGTATGACCCATGGACATGAACTAAAGGGGGGGATGTTAGTGGGGGAGGTACAGGGTGGAGGGGAATAAAGGGGAGAAAAAATGGAACTATAATAGTATAATCAGTAAAATATACTTTAAAAAGATTTTATTTATTTATTTTTAGGGAGGGGAAGGGAGGAAGAAAGAGAGGGAGAGAAACATCAATGTGTGGTTGCCTCTCACGTGCCCCCTACTGGGGACTTGGCCCAGAACCCAGGCATGTGCCCTTGACTCGGAAAGGAACCAGCAATCCTTTGATTCTCAGGTTGGCACTCAAGCCCCTGAGGCACACCAGCCAGGGCCAAAAGCATTTGTTTTAAAAATGTTTTTACACTCATAGAGCATATTAAAATGTTGTGCCATGGTTAAAGAGAACTGTTGTTTTCTCCCCCATAGTAATTCTATTAATTCTTCTGAAATGACTATTTACTAATCTTTGAAAAGTGACATCAGGGGCAGGGTGGGAGGATGCTCTATACATTTCCTGGAAGTAATTAATGAAGTTACTATTTGTGTTATGTCAATCTGGAAGGAACATAACAAGTCTTTTAGAGATCTTATTTTTAAGCCATGATCCTTGATATTTTTATTGTTTGGAATGATTTAATGGAGAGAACAGCACAAGCTGAGTGTTGTTAGGAAGTACCTGGAAGGACAGTATTAGAATCCTACATGACCTAGTAATTATAGGTGTGTGAAATGTGCCTAGAGTAAAATTCAGAGCAATTTATTGTTGCTGGGAGGAAAATCAGAATACTGTAATATATAGTGTCCAGCACAAATAATGCCCCTTTTTATTAAAAAATCTTTTATTACAAAATCATAAGCATGTAATTATGTGTCATAACAATATCACACTCAAGCACACCATATGACATTTAGGTGAAATGTTCAAATTGCTGTTTATCTTGTGCAAGACATTTGCATACTCTATCAACTACACTCAAGCAAGCCTTACTTCTGCTGGACCCTGTATAATGGGGACTTATAAATAGATATGGCTAACCTTTTTAATGTTAAGGGTGTGGTAAGCCTAACTTTAATTAGTAATGTTACTAGAATGTGTTAGGAGGAAAAGCACATGACATCAAAAGGCATAATGGCAGAATGTTATGTAGGTGTTACAACAGAGTAGTGGACTAGGGACTTGGACTTAAATTATGGGACAGAGGTTATAAAAACTGACACCTCACAAAACCACAAGTTCACTGCAGATAGGTTTTGTTACAGTGGAAGGAAGAAAGGAAGGTGGGAAGGAAGGGAGGACCTTTAAAAAGTGAGTGATTTGGGCCCTGGCTAGTAGCTCAGTTGGCTGGAATGTCATCTTGACACACCAAGGTTGTGGGTTTGATCTCTGGTCAGAGCACGCACAATAAGCAACCAATGAATGCATCAATAAGTGGAATAGCAAATGGGTGTTTCTCTCTCTCTTTCTCTCATTAATAAATAAAAATTATTTTAAAAGTGGGAGATTTGGACATAAAATTTTTAAAAAATATATTTTATTGATTATGCCATTATAGTGGCCCCATTTTTCTCCCCTTTATTCCCCTCTGCCCTCCACCCCACTCCCACCATCATTCCCCCACCTTAGTTCATGTCCATGGGTCATACATTTAAGTTCTTTGAAAGGAAGAGCTTTCTCATACTATTCTCATTTCTCATTCTATTCTTAAACTCCCCCTGTCTATTTTGTAGCTTCTTATTCCCTGTACCTTTTCCCCCATTCTCCCCCTTCTCCCTCCCTACTAGTAACCCTCTATGTGATCTCTATTTCTGCAAATCTGTTCCTGTTCTAGTTGTTTGCTTACTTCATTTTTGTTTTTGTTTTTTTAGGTTCAGTTGTTGATAGTGTGAGTTTGTTGTCATTTTACTATTCATATTTTTTATCTTTTTTTCTTAGATAAGTCCCTTTAACATTTCATATAATAATGGCTTGGTGATGATGAACTCCTTTAACTTGACCTTATCTGAGAAGCACTTGATCTGCCCTTCTATTCTAAATGAAAGCTTTGCTGGATAGAGTAATGTTGAATGTAGGTCCTTGCCTTTCATGACTTGGAATTCTTCTTTCCAGTCTCTTCTTGCCTGCAAGGTCTCTTTTCAGAAATCAGCTGATAGTCTGATGGGACTCCCTTGTAGTTAACTGTCTCCTTTTCTCTTGCTGCTTTTAAGATTCTCTCCTTCTCTTTAATCCTGGGTAATGTAATTATGATATGCCTTGGTGTGTGCTTCCTTGGATTCAACTTCTTTGGGACTCTCTGAGCTTCCTGGACTTCCTGGAAGTCTATTTCCATTACCAAATTAGGGAAGTTCTCCTTCATTTTGTTTTCAAATAAGTTTTCCATTTTTGCTCTTCCTCTTCTCATCCTGGCACCCTGTGATTTGGATGCTGGAACATTTAAAGTTGTCCCAGAGTTTCCTCAGCTGCTCCTCATTTTTCTGAATTCTTGTTTCTTCATTATGTTCTGATTGAATATTTATTTCTTTCTTCTGCTCCAAAATATTGATTTGAGTCCCAGTTTTCTCCCTCTCACTGTTGGTTCCCTGCACATTTTCCTTTATTTCACTTTTAATAGCCTCCACTTTTTCCTCTATTTTGTGTCCATACTCAACCATTTCTGTGAGCATCCTTATCATCTTTGTTTTGAATTTTGCATCTGATAGATTGGCTATCTCTTCATCACTTAATTCTGTATATTTTTTTGAGTTTTGATCTATTCTTTCATTTGGGCCATAGTTTTTTATCTCAATGTGTGTGTTATGTAGAAAGGGGAAGAGTCTTAGGTATTCACCAGAGCGGACCAACCCACATTGCTGTGTTGTGGCACTGTATGTGGGGGAGGGGTCAGAGAGGGAACAGTGCTGCTTTCTCCACTCTTGGCTGGCTTTCAGTCATTTCCCCCTATACCCATAAGCAAATTGGGCCCTTCTGGTGCTGATTCCCAGGTGGGTGGTTTTGTGTACATTTTAGGGCCCTGTGGGTCTCTCCAACAAACTGTCCTGTGAAGCTGGGAGTTTCTTGTGCTGCCTCAACTCCCACAGGTTTTTCCAGTCAGAGGTTTTGAAGCTTTATTTCCCTGTGCTGGAGCCCTGGGTTGTGTGGTCTCTCTGGCTCCCCAGTTATTCCTCCCTGTTTATCCACACACAAATATGGGACTGCCTGATCCACCAGCCACTGCCTCACCTGGTCTGCCAGTCACTATTTGCTCACCCCAGTCCTCTAGCTGCTGCCTTGTGGTGAGTCTTCTCCACCCCATCTGCCCATCTCCGCCCCTCCCAGTGGTCTGAATGAATGTTTCTTCTTTAACACGTTGGTTGTCAGCCTTCCATACAGTTCAATTTTCTGGCAGTTTTGATTATTTTTTTTTTGTTTTTAAATTTGTTGTTATCCTTCTTTAGGTTGTATGAGGAGGCCAAGTGTATCTACCTATGCCTCCATCTTGGCCAGAAGTCTGGACATAAAATTTTTAGTGTTTTTTTAAAATTTGAAATGTTGGCAATTCTGAGTCCTGCCTGCCTATCAACAGTAGATTGAATAGCAGCCACCTACTTAAGTTGGGGCATGCTGTGCCCATTCTTCCCTGTGCCCCTCACTTCCTAGCTCAAGGTCACTGAGGCCAGGTGTTGTTGCAGTTCTTCCTCTAGTGCTGTTTTTCCCATGACAGCTCCTTACCTGTTTTAGTCGTGTCCTGTTCACCTCAGTGGTGAACGAGGTCATGGGACAGCTGAGCACTGGACACCTGACACTGGACAGATGAGATAGACAGCAGTTAGTTTATCACAGCCCTAAGGGGAGAAGGACACCTTGGGCCATGCAGTGTGATGAGAAGGGTGCACTAGGACCAGAGTGAATAAGCGGGGGCTTTGGGAGGCAGGCCTTTAACTATCAAAAGGGTGAGGCACCACTGGTTCTGATGGGACGATGTGGTTGGCTTGTTTAAATAATTCTGCGGGCCAGCAGGAAACTCTCTACTCAGGTAAGTGGGGTGGTGTACCAGTCAGCTCGAGGTTTGTTTGGCCTGGGGCTTTATCCATGGGAGCCGAGTGGGTTGGGCCAGGTGAGGCCCTCCCAATTTCACCAGAGGTCAAGGCAGCACATAGTGTTGCGCCTTAGTTTCAGGTCTTATAGCACATGCCATGCTTCATTCGTTTACTTTGCTCACCCAGTCCCTGCAGACATTTGCCCTGATCTAGGAGGAGGAATTTTTCTTACTCTAAAGTTTGTGAAATTAAAATATGTCAGCAACAATGGTTCTATAGTTTTCTTCACTGAAGATTAAACAGAAATACAGTGAACAAAAGTCAAGAGAAGTTTATTTTTTTAATGCACTTAAGCTGCCCAGAGTGGTAGCTTCTAGTATCTTTTAGGGATTTTTATAATCACAACATGGATTTAAGTTGGTGTTAAGAAAAACTTCACGATAGGATTGATAGGTTACCAAAGAAACATTTATTCATAAAAAGGCTTATTTTATTCCTTCAGACGACTTACACTCTGCTTTCAGGGTCCGAAGATTAAACTAACAATCACTGTTCAGGGTGGTAGGTGCTTTTGAGGCTATAGTCAGTGAGAAAAAAGGGAGAGCACAGTATGATCTGCTTGTAGGTTTAAGATTTAAAAAAATAGATTATTGACTACTGTTTCATCCAGTGGAATGACTCAAGTGTAAGCTTGAAGGTAAGAAAAGTCATTGTTCAGTGTTTCTGAAACCCTCAGTTTGAATATTAGTACGTTCGGTGTAAAGGTGCCACAGGGGCAGGCCATGACATGTAATGATTCCAACAGGGCTGCAGCTTCCACGCGCTTTCTCTCTGATAAAATCTGCCTACAGTGGTTTGTTTTTTTCTTTGTCCAGCGAGGCTCTTGTGAGCTATAGTGGTTCAAGACTGCATATCTCTGATTACAAACTTTCTTGTGGGTCATTTCTTGTGGCCTGCATGATGACTTTGGAGTCGGAAAGGTGGGACTCGAGTCTTAGCGGTGGACTGAAGCCGGGCGCAGAGGGTGCGCCTGTCTGGGGCAGGGACGCGGTGTGTGTGCACACCGTCCTCAAGTGAGTGACCGGCGTATTTCTAAACAATTAGTGACTGGCCAAAATCTAAACAATTAGAACATTTCAAGAAATTGTATAGAGTTATGTATATCTTCTCTAATTTTATTGGAGTCAATCAGAATTTTCTTAAGTGTATTATTCTGTGGAACACCAGTCTCCACAGATCCTCTTAAAACAAGGAGGAAGTTCTGTGATCAAACGGGGCTGGGAAACACAATCGATAATACACAGAAACAGCCTACTTTTTGTTTCATCCAGTGGTTCCAAGATTTTTTGGATAGATGAACTAAAAATAATTTTTCTAATGTATGTTTTATTAATAGAATTTGTGTTCTTTAGGAACCACCTTGAGAAATCATGGTCCCAGCAAGAAACAGATGAGTAATTTGAGAAGATTTTAATAAAGAAGTGTGGGTAGAATTTAGAGTTCTAGTGACAAGAGTGTCTGCAGTTCTAAAGAGGCAACGGAAGAAGCGGTTCGCAGCACCTGCACAGGGAGCGTTGTCGGGGGCGGGGCCCTCCTGATTGGACCTGTGGCCTTGGGGTGATCCTCGGTGCAGCTTTCTTTGCTCTGATCCTCTGCTGGTGCTTTTCTTTAGCAAAACCCAACAGGAAGCCAGAGCATAAGGGAACCAGCCCATTCAGTTTAAACAGTCAGCCTCTTGAAGCACAAAAAAGGGTGGAGGGTAGACCTGGAGGGGCAAACAGATGATACCCAGCAAATAAGTAACCAAGAACTGATTATGTTGGAAGAGCAAACCAGCCTTTAGTCCTAATAAATTTTAAACTGTTGCTGGAAAAGATTATGTGAAATGCCTGGGAAAATATATCACCCCAGGTGTGTTTCCCTTTTCTTTCCTTACTATGGAGAACAGAGAACGAGAAAAAACTTCCATAACCAAATTTTTGTGGCACAAACTCGGTGTGCCAGTGCCTCTCATTAATAGGAAATGGTAAGAGAGGTTTTTTTATTGCCATTCAATCAGACTTAATTTCAGCCCAGAGTATTATTAGTGTTTATAATTGCCACATGTTAAAAAAGCAAAGCAAAGCTAAAACAATAAAGAGACCTTGAATTCTGGTGATAATACCAGAGACCACTGATGGCCTGCAAAATTTATTCTTCCCTTCCTCCTTAGTAAGGGCGTTAAAGTCAGTTCCCTGATGACTGGAAGTGATGTGGGCCACTCTTCTGGGCTGGGCTTCTGGAGAATAGAGATTCGTCCTCCATTCAGTTTTTTACTGATTGAATGCAGATGATATTAAGACCATAGGGAAGCCAGAGAATGGAAGGAACTTCAATTTCCAAATCAGTGCATAGAGAAAAGCTGCCTGCTGGCTCCAAGACCCGTTCTGAGCTATTACATAAACAAGAAACAAACTTCTGTTGTATTTAAGCCATATGTGTTTACATTTATTTGATTCAGTAGTTTATTTAGCCTACCCAAACTGATACAGATACCACTGTAACTTTTAATTTCAAACACTTCAATTATTTTTATAGATTTAAAGCCCCTATATACTAAGTGGAGGAAGCTCCTGTTTTATAGATAAAACAGTAGGGCATAGGGAGAGTCATTAAATCTTTTAACACATAATTATTGACCATTATGAAGATTTGGTACAAACAACATATGAAATAATAATTTGAGGGGAGGGCATTCATTCATTCATTCATTTTGTAAATATTTACTCAGAGCTTTCAATGTGTTCCCAGTAGCTCACAGTCTAGTACAAAAGACAGACACTGAATTAAAAAATTAAGAATAAATTGCTATGGTGGTTAGTACTCATAAGAATAGTATATACAGTGTTCTGAAAGCATACAATAAGGGGATTTGGCCAAGTTAGATAAGGAGGTAAAGGCATCCATCCCTGAAGAAATGATGACTAAACTGAGATGTGAGAGAAGTGCATATATTTAGGCTGGTGAGGAAGAAGAAGGGACTTTCCTAACACAGAGAACGATATGCACAACGGCCCTTCGTGAATATGGGGGCAGGAGGGAGGCCATTGTGATTAGAGCTGAGACAGTGAGTAGTAGCAAGGGTTTAGGCCTGAAAGTTGGAGAGCTCTCCATTTAAATTCAAAGTCAAGGAGGCTGGGGCTGTAGAGGAGACAGAAAAAGTGAGCAGAGCTGCCTTAGCTTGGGTAGCTGTAACAAAATACCATGTACTGGGTGGCTTAAACAACAGACTTTATTTCTTACAGTTCTGGAGACTGGGAAGTCCACAATCCAGGTGCCAGCAGTTTCAGTTATTGGTGAGGGTCCTCTTTGTGGCTTGCAGACAGTCACCTTCTCACTGTGTCCTCACATGGCAGACAGAGGGGAGCTATGGCATCTCTTCTTCTTATAAGGACACTAATCCCATCATGGGGTCTCAGCTCTCTGGTTGATCAGAACTAAAGAATCTCCCGGGCCGTGTGAATTCCAGCACTTGCTCAGTTCCCAGTAATTTTTCTTTTCCCAGATGCTTGGTGTTTCCTCTAAACCTAAACCTTGTGATGTCTTATCCTAAGCATGTACACCTTATATTTGACCTCTAATTCAAGGGATCCTATTTAAGTTTCTGATCTCTTTCTCTATTCAGCACACTTTTCTTTGAGACCCTGCCCTGAGGTTTCAGGAGCCTCAGTTGCTTTGAATTCTACCATTTCTTTCCTCAGTTTGGCAAAACTGCTGTTTGGGCATCTATGGCTAATTACATTTATGCTTTTTTTCCCCTCACCTGAGGACATGTTTTCATTGCTTTTTTTACAGAGTATGTGAGAGAGGAAGGTAGAGAGAGAAACATCAAAGCAAGAGAGAACCATCAATTGGCTGCCTCCCATACACCCCCATACCAGTGATTGAATGTGCCCAGAACAAGGATTGTTTGTGTCCAGACTGCAGACCAAAGCCACAACCTAGATATATGCCCTGACCAGGATTTGAACACATGGCCTTTTGGTTACAGGATGATGTTCCAACCAACTGAGCCACACTGGCCGGGTCCATGTATACTTTCCTTTAAAAATTTAAGTTATTGGTCTCAAAGGAAAAGACTCTCTTTTAAAAAAAAGATTTTATTAATTTATTTTTAGAGAAAGTGGAAAGGAGGGAGAAAGAGAGAAATATCAATGTGCAAAAGATGCATTGATTGGTTGCCTCTTACACATCCTTAACTGAGGACCTGAGTGGGTATCGAACCATCAGCCTTTCAGTTCATAGACCAACACTCAATCCATTAAGCCACACCAACCAGGGCTCTTGCTTTTTTAAAATTTCTTTACTTTATATCATCAAATGCTTAAAGACCATATATGATTCTCTCATTGCCCAATTCAGAACAGACTATTACAACATGAAAAGCAAAAAATTATTATTAAAAATTATTTCTGGGAATAAAAGAAACCTATTAACTTTTCAAAGGAACATTTTCTCATAATTTCTTAGAGCTATCCTACTTTAACAGAATCTGAATGTTGATGGTTTAAAAATTTAAGCAAAACTTCATGGGAGGAGTTTATGCACGAGGTCCCAGTGAGCACCCGAACCCACTGGGGTGAATCCTACTCTATGAGGTCAGCCTCCATGCAGCAGCTCATATGCTGTGGTAGTGACCATTTCTCACAGCTAGCCAGCCTGAGGGTCAACCCCATCCACTGGCATGCTGATAGTAATCCAGGCTCAACTACAGCAGGAGGGCACACACAAGCCACTTGAGGGACTCTTCTGGAGCAGCCAGCCCAGGTTGTCAGGGAGGCTGCACCACTGGGCCTCACAAAACACCTACTATATAAGGCCACTCTGCCAAGACTGGGAGACATAGCTGATCTAGGTAACACATAGAAACAAACACAGAGAGGCAGCCAGAATGAGGAGACAACAGAACATGTCCCAATGAAACAATAGGAGAAATCTCTAGAAAAGAATGAAATGAAATGGAGGCAAACAATCTACCAGGTACAGAGTTCAAAACACGGTTTCTAAAGATGTCCAAGGACCTTAAGGAAGAGTGGATGAACTCAGTGAGAACTTAAACAAAGAGATAGTATGCATAAAAAAGGACATAGAAACCATGAAAAAGAATGAGATAAAAATGGAGATTCCAATAACTGAAAAAAGAATACACTAGAGGGATTCAGTATCAGATTAGATGAAGCAAAGGACTAAATCAGCAACTTGGAAGACAAGGTAGCAGAAAACAGCTGGTCAGAACAACAAAAAGAAAAAATAAATTTTAATGCGGATAGTTTAAGGGACTTCCAGGACAACATCAAGCATAACAACATTTGGATCAAAGAGATACCAGAAAGAGAAGAGAGAACAAGGAATTGAGAAGATTCCTTTGAAGAGGAAATAATTGAAGAAGTAATGACAGAAAACATCACTAACCTGGCAGAGGAAACAGATATATTAGTCCAGGAAGTGCAGAGAATCCCAAAACAAGATGAACCCAAAAAGGCCCACATTAAGACACATCATAATCAAAATACCAAAGGCTAAAGACAAAGAGAGAATCTTAAAAGCAGCAAGAGAAAAACAGTTAGTTATCTGCAAGGGAGCTCCCATAAGACTGTCAGAAGATTTTTCAACAGAAACTTTGCAGGCCAGAAGTTTCTGTCAGAAGAGATTGGTGCAAAATATTCAAAACAATGGAAAGCAAGGACCTATAACCAAGACTACTGTGCCCAAGAAGGCTATTATTTAAAATTAAAAGAGAGATAAAGAGCTTCCCAGACATACAAAAGCTGAAAGAGTTAATCACCACCAAACCAGTATTATAAAGAAATGTTAAAGAAATGTATAAGAAATGTTAAATCTTTAAGAAGAAAAAAGAACATAAATATAAATAATAAAATGGCAATAAGTGTGTACTTATCAATAATCATTTTAAATGTTAATGGATTAAACGCTCCAATCAAAAGACATAGAGTAGCTGAATGAACAAAAAAGAAGACCCAGACATATGCTGTGTATAAGAGACCCACTTCAGATTAAAAGACACACAGACAGAAAGCAAAACTTAAAGATGACCCATCAGTAGCATTAAAGGACATTTTTAAAAGAAAATATGCCAGAAATTTTCCCACTGCAATTATTAATTTAAAATGTATTCCTTTTATTTCCAAGTAGTAGATGCATTTTACTGCAATTGTATATATAAATTAGTTTGCATTTTCTTTTCCCACATACCATACATAATTATCTTAATTGTCATTTTCAGAGTGTGAATAATTTTCTGTTATGTTGATGTACCATAATTTACTAAACAAGATAGCTGGTTACTTAGCCTTGCATTTTATTTCCATTATAGGAAAGTGTTTTTTGATCAGTTGGAATCCTAACTTTTCTGTGTAGAATGTACTATGATTTTGTAAACATAGCTCCAGGCTCATTATGGATTTTTTCAGAGCCAGTGGAATGAAAAAGGAATGATAGAACATTTCCATATTTCTTCTTCAATAGCCAATGACTATTTTGTCAGTGAATTTTACTGGCTAAGCAGAGGGACCTAAGGTCAAATACAACCATCCCAAAGGTTGTGTGAATATATGAAGGCCAAACCATATTGTCTTTGGTAAAAGAGACAAATGCAAGTTTCTTCAGATGAGAGTAACAGCAGCAATAATGCATGAAATAATGACCCAGCGATGAACTATTGTGAGATATTAGTCTGGTTTGTGAAAATCAGTAAGAAGCAAAAACTGAAAATTATTTTACTGCTTGAGCAAATTCAACTCTACCTACGGTGTTTCCAAAGGCCATACCCTGTCTTGTTCACTCGGTGAATGTGAATTTCTTAAGAGTCAACTTAGCTGTTGCTACCTTTTTGAAACTTTCTTTCTTCCTTCACAGAACAGAGTCCTCTCTTACTGCTTTTATCCTAACGGTCACAACTCTTTTTCAGAATAAACTATGAGTTCCTTGGGGCTGGGACCTTGTCTTGCTCGGCATTCAAGCTCCACCATTTACTGTGTAGTAATGTTTTTAAAAGAGTTTAATGAGTGCTGGTTGAATGCTTTACAGAGTAAACATAAGAATTTATTTCCTCCATTGTACTTTGTCCAACAACTTAAATACCAAAGAATGTTCCAGTTCTTAGTTTATGGCATGAGCACATACACACACACATGTATTTGCTGCAAGGGAGAGTTGAAAGAGATTATTTGACTTAAACATCCTCCTCTGTGGAAGAGGTAGGTGAGGAGTGAGGTGAGCCATCCTGTGTTATCTGATGCACCTTCTTCCATAAAGGTTCACACTACCTCCTAAAACAAATGCAGACATTCCAAGGTTACAGAGCAACCCTTTTAGAGTGCATTACTTCATGTATATATAGGATTATATGCATTCTTTAAAGTGGCAATTCACTTCCCACAGTCTCTGCATCTTTGTTAAAGCTGAAAGGCATGTTTATTCATTTTACCACTCACAGAGCCAAACTGTTTGAAATAGTTTATCTTCAAAAAGTAATAAGAGATGTAAGGAAAAATATCAACAGGGTCTAGTATTAACAGGAAGGAAGTTCTAGACATGCAGGGACATTCCTAACCTTAATGCCAATGCCAGTCCCCACCATTTTTTTACTCCCTCTGTTTACTTTTCATTTGAATTTCTAAACCTGTCATCATGTCCTGACATCTATTCTTATACTAAGAAATATAGCTGCCCCAACTCTACCTTTCCAGCTTTATTTCAGAGTCAAATTTCTTTTTCTTCAGTCAGCAGCTTTAGTCATTTTTTTCTGCAATGCACATCTGAATTTGTACTCTACTACTGTATTAACAAACTCCTAGTCTCTGTCACATTAGCTTTTTACTTTTCTGTTCTCACACAAAAATGCTGATTGACCACTATGAATTTCTTAAAACCTTGCAAGGATAAGCTACTCATGGGTAGCTAGTCTTTGTACAGAGGTGTCAAAACCACTAATTAGATGCTTTAATGTTGGATGTTTCCCAGGGACGTCTATTCTTAGGATACTACCTTATTCATATAGCACCAGAATTTGGGATCTTTAGAGGGAGCCAAATAAGTTGGAGGGAGGCAACACCTCAGAGGGACAAAACCAAGTCACATTTCTATACATGTGATCAATGGTATAATACACAGGGACATACCAGAGTCATCAGGGGAAGTCCAGCAGCTCCCTCATTTGCAAACATTCTCTCCCAAACATGAATGGATTAATAAGCATTCCAGGTTTCAGGCAGCAATGAACACTTCTAAAAGGCAAGGGGTTTGATATTTGATATCAATTCTTGTCAAGATTGTAGGATGATTAATTAATAAGGTGGTTTTTTGAGCACATATGGAAGCTGCATAATTCTAAGAACATATGATGTAAGATGAATCTCATTACTTTTTTTTTTTGACAGGGATGCTAAACTGGCAGTTAAAAGGAGTGGCATTTATATATAGTATCTGGATTCATCAAGATATGTAACTATTTCCTGTGATATTCACTGAAACATGAGGGGGAGAAATATGCTAGATAAAAATAAGAATAATAACTCAAAATAATTATATATCTTTACCCCAAAATTCTTATTACTGGATCAATTTTAGTTTCAGGGGAGTTCTTTAATGCCAGGTTATAGGACTGAATACCTGTTTTAGGCAACATTTCTCTAAAATGTAACCCAGCTACTGGCTGCCCACTGTTCTGTTTCATCATGCTTACAAAATTTTGCTAAAGAATTCACTCACAGCAGAGAGTGAGTGATATATATTTTATTGAAGATTTTATAATTCAGGGGAGAGTTTTCATACTGTATATTCCAAAGTTAACAACTTCATCCTTCATCAGACTTTCCTGAGCTTTATTGTCTCTGCTGCTGTGATGCCCGATTATTCTTTCTCTTCACTTTTTTCTGATTCTTTGCCCTGGAATTCTGGCTCCTGTTTCTCTTCCCTCCTCAATTTCCCCCAGGCACTTTGAATTCCTTTGTAAAGCAAAGCAATTCAACTTGAGCCTACTTTCTGCCTCCAGTTCCTACCTCTAAGTGTATAGATCCAAATCCATCGAGGCACTTGTCAAAACAAGGCACTCTTCAGAGTAACAGAATTCACCCTCTTTGGAAAGCAAGCAGGATTATAAAGAAAAATATTTCTATAACATTATTAACTTAGTTGAGAAAAATTAGAACATGAATAGAACAAAGTGAAGAAGACAGCAAGAGGGGCTCAAAATCCTGTTGTCTGGTTATCTGTTGCCGTGGACCAGACCTTCTCCAGTGCAGTGTTTGGGCTCAGCTGGACAGCTCTCTCTTGAGAGATCTCTCATGCGGTTGTGTCAGACAGTGGCTGGGACTGGAGTCACCTGAAGGCTTCACTGGGCTGCCTAGTCTCTCAATGTCTGGTATCTCAGTGGTCCCCAAATACCTGTTTTTCAGAAGAGTGGTGTGGACTTTTTCCATGGTGGGTCAGGAGTCCAAGAAGAATGTGCCAAGACATATGATCTGAGGCAGAAGCTGCAAGGCTTTTTATGACCTATGTGCGGATGTCCTGGAACTTCATTTTCACTGTGTCCTGCTGCTCACGTCATTAAAGCCAGCCCAGGTTCAGACGGAGGAGAATGTGGCACTGACATTTGATTTGAGGAATGGCATGCTTGTCCAACAGGAAAGGACCTGATGGTGCTGTCTGTGACTTTCTTCCACTGTCCACCCTCTTGACATAGTTCACGTCCCTCCTTCATGCACAGATGCACTCATTCTCTCCCAAGGTATCCAAAACTTCCTTATAATTCAGCAGTGGGTCACATCCCAGGATCGTGTCATCCAATCAGGTACTGATACAATTCTTTGGATATCACATCTTGACTATGGTTTCTGTGAAAGTGAAGACCTTGAGCTAAAGAGTCAAGTGTATCTGCCCTCTGCACTCCCAAGATACTGTGGTGATACAGGGTTAGAGTAACTGCAGTAACACTCCTGTGCGAAAGGGGTGGGTTGACACACAGTAGTCACTGGTCTAATTCTGAAATCTAGCTGAAACACGTGTCGCCTACTCCTTTATTTTTTTTAATTTTTAATTTTTTCAAATTTTTAAAGATTTTATTTATTTATTTTTAGACAGAGGGGAAAGGAGGGAGATAGAGAGGGAGATAACATGTGGTTTCCTCTCATGTGCCCCCTACTGGGGACCCAGCCCGCAACCCAGGCATGTGCCCCAACTGGGAATTGAACCAGTGACCCTTTGCTTCACAGACTGGCACTCAACCACTGAGCCACACCAGCCAGGGCCCACCTATTCCTTTAAATGGGACCAGTCTTCCTCCTTGGAAATAATTCACTGTACTTCTTGGATCTTAACTCTGACTCATTCTTCCTTTTCTATAAGAAATGTCTCATGTTTTTGTCAGCCTGCATCTTCATAGAAGTTTGGGGGTCCAAAGACCTTTTTTTGTGTGTTTATATGTAGTATAAATGGAGATGTATGATGTACAGTCTTCTACGACTTCTTTCTTTTACTAGTTCACCACCAGTATATGAGAGGTCTCAATGCTCCATAACCTCATCACTGTTTTATATGGTTAAACTTTTAAAACATTGCCAATGTAAGGGTATAGAATAATATTTATTGTGTTTTAACTTGCAATTCTCTTATTGCTGAAATCACCACACTATTGTCCATGTCCATGAATCCTCTCTCTTTGTTGTTTAATCCCTCCACACCCAGCCTGAAGCTGTCAGCCTGCTCTCTATCTATGAGTCTGTCTCTGTTTTGCTTCTTAGTTCAGTTTGTTCATTAGATTCCACATATGAGTGAAATCACATGGCACTTTTATTTCTCTGAGTGGATTATTTCACTTAGTATGATGTCTCCAGGTTCATCCATACTGTCACAAAGGTTAAAATTTTCTTCTTAAGACCGATAGTATTCCATTGTGTAAATGTACTGTAGTTGCTAATCCACACAGCTACTGATAGACACTTGGGCTGCTTCTAGATCTTGGTGACTGTAAGTAACACTGCAATGAACATAGGGGAGCTTGTGTTCTTTTGGATTAGTATTTGGGGCTTCTTCAGATAAATTCCCAGAAGTGAAATTGCTCGGTCATAATGCAGACCCATTTTTAATTTTTGAGATACTGCTTTCCATGGTGGCTGCACCAGTCTGCATTCCCACCAACAGTGCAAAAGTTTCCCCTTTCTCCACATCTTTGCCAGCACTTGCTGTTTGTTGATTTACTGATGATAGTCATTCTGACAGGTGTGAGGTATTACCTCATTGTTGTTTTAATTTGCATTTCTCAGAAGGTTAGAGATGTGGAGCATCTTTTCATATGTCTATCGGCCATCTGTATGTCCTCTTTGGAGAAGTATCTATTCAGGTCCTTAGCCCATTTTTTAATTGGATTGTTTGGGTTTTTTTGATGTTGAGTTTTATAAGTTGTTTACAAATTTTGGATATTAAACCTCTATTAGATGTATCAGTGAATATGTTCTCTCATTAAGTGGATTTTCTTTTTATTTTGTTGATGGTTTATTTTGCTGTGCAAAACCTTTTTAGTTTGAGGTAGTTCCATTTGTTTATTTTTTCTTTTGTTTTCCTTGCCTGAAGAGATATATCAGAAAATATATTGCTATGAGCAATGTCCAAGATTTTACTGTCCATGTTTTCTCCCAGGATTTTTGTGGTTTGGGGTCTAACATTTAAGTCATTAATCCATTTTTCTGCACCTATCTGTCCAATTTTCCCAGTATAGTTTATTGAGTGAACTATCTTTAGCCCATTGTATGTGCTTGCTTCCTCTGTCAAATATTAATGACTATAAGGTGTGGGATTATTTCTGGGCTCTCTATTCATTTCCATTGATTTATGTGTCTATTTTTATGCCAGTACCATGCTGTTTTGATTACTATGCTTTATAGCACAGTTTCATATTAGGTAGTATGATTCCTCCAACTTTGTTCTTTTTTCTCAAGATCACTATTGCTATTTGGGTCTGTTTATAGCTCCATATAAATTTTTGAAATATTTGTTCTAGTTCTGTGAAATATATCATTGATATCTTAATAGGAATTGCACTGAATTTATGAGGTCTCTCCAGAAGTATTCAAGCCATGTAATATGAAAATAGAGACATTTACTAAAGAAGATACAAGATACAAGAAACATTGTACATAAGACAGTGATGCTTCAGTTCCCTTCAAAGTAGGCACCATGGGACCTCACACAGTTCTTTCAATTGCCATCAGCTACCCCATCGTATTTTCCTGAATCTCATCGAGAGTCTGAAATCTCTTCCCTTTCAAAGGTGATTTTAGTTTTGGGAAAGCCAGAAGTTGCAGGGTGCCAAATTTGGGCTGTAGTGGGGCTGAATTGCCAGGTGCTTTGATGTTATGCCAAAGAACTCTCCATGAGACATGATGCATGAGCAGGTGCTTTGTTGTGATGAAGCTGCCAATTACCAGCTGCCCATAGCTGTGGCCTTCTGAATCATCCAAATAATTTGTGGAAGAATGTTCAAGCTTAACATGAAATTGGATGCAGATTTGTTGTTCTACTTGCTCAGTCATTTTGAATGCAACAGCCACACAGTACACATATTCACTCAACAGCATCTGCCGCCCTCACTGACTAGTACAGTGAAGTCATCATTGTTCACGCATGTGCATTCCAGTCCACTGTCCTTGGCTGCCAGGTTACACTGATGTCGCACAAACCATACTTGTTATATTAACAATGCTAGACTTTTTCCGGACAGACCTTGAATATATAGTTTGGGTAGTATGGACATTTTAATGATGTTAATTCTTCCTATCTATGAGCACAGTTTGTGCTTTCACTTATTTGTATGTATCTTCTTCTATTTCTTTCTTCAGTAATTTTCTGAGTAGAAAATTACAGGTCTTTTAGACCCTTGGTTAGGTTAATTCCTAGGTATTTTACTCTTTCTGAAGCAATTGTAAATGGTATTCTTTTCTTAATTTCCCCTTCTGATAGTTCATTATTGGTATATGAAAATGCAACTGATTTCTGGATATTAATTTTGTATTTTGCTACTTTACTGAATTCATTTATCAGTTTTAGCAGTTTCTTGGTGGAATCTTTACAGTTCTGTATTCACAGTATTATGTCATCTTCAAATAAAGACAGCTTTACTTCTTACTCTCCAAAATGGATGACTTTTATTTCTGCCTCTTGTCTGATTGCTGTGACTAGGACTTCCAGTGCAATGTTGAATAAGAAAGGTGAACGTGGACATCCCTGTCTTGTTTCTAGTCTTAAGAGGGAACACTTGTATTTTTTGCCCATCAAGTATGATGTGGGCTTTATTATGTTTAGGTATGTTCCCTCTATTCCCACTTTGCTGAGAATTTTTTGTAATAAATAAGTGCTGGATTTTGTCAAATACTTTTTCTGCATCTATTGATATGATCATGTGGTTTTTATCCTTCATTTTGTTTATGTGGTGAATCATATGTATTGATTTGTGAATGTTGTGCCAACTTTGCAAACCTGGACAAATCCCACTTGATCATGGTGTATGATTTTTTTGATACCTTGCTGTATTTGGTTTACTAATATTTTGTTGAGGGTTTTAGCATCTATCTTCATCAGGGATATTAGCCTATAATTTCCTTTTTTGGTAGTGTCTGTATGTGGTTATGGAATTAGAATAATGCTGGCCTCATAAAATGAGCTTGGGAACCTTCCCTCCTCTTGAATTTTTTGAAATAGTTTGAGAAGGAGAAGTATTAGTTTTTCTCAAAATGTTTGCTAAAAGTCACCAGTGAAGCCATCTGGTCCAGGGTTTTTTGGGATTTTTTTGATTACTGCTTCAGTTTCATTAAGTATAATGTGTTTATTCAGATTCTCTGATTCTTTCTGATATAGTTTTGGAAGGTTATATGTTTCTAGGAATTTATCCATTTTATCCATATTGTCTAGTTTGTTAGCATATGATTGTTCATAATATTTTCTTACAATCCTTTGTATTTCTTTGGCATCAGTTGTTATTTCTCCACTTTCATTTCTGATTTTATTTATTTGGGTCCTCTCTCTTTTTTTCTTGATACGTCTGGTTAAAGTTTTGTCAATATTGTTTATGTTTTCAGAGAACCAGCTCTTGGACTCATTGATCTTTTGTATCATTTTTTGTTTAGACTCTATTTTGTTTATCATTTATTTCTGCTCTGATCTTTATCATATCCTTCCTTCTACTCCATTTTGGGCTTTGTCGTTATTTTCCAAGTTTTTTAAAGTGTAAAGTTAGATTGTTTATTTGAGCTTTTTCTCGTTTTTTTTGAGATGGGCTTACAATGGTATGAAGTTCCCTCTTAGGATTTCTTTCCCAGCGTCCCACAGATTTTGGATTGTTGTGTCATCATTTTCAGTGTTTCAAGGTATCTTTTGATTACTTCCTTGATTTCACTGTTGACCCATTCATTGTTTAATAACATGTTATTTAGCTTCTATGTCTCTGTGTATTTTTTGGTGTTCCTCTTGTGACTGGTTTCTAGTTTTATAGCATTGTGTTCACAGAAGGAGCCTGATGTGGTTTCAGACTTCTTAACTTTATTGAGACTTGTTTTTGTTCTAACATGCTGTCTGTCCTAGAAATCTTTCCATGTGCTCTTGGAAAGAACATATATTCTGCAGCTTTTGGGTGAAATGTTCTGAAGATATCAATTAAATCCACTTGATCTAGTGTGTCATTTAAGGCCACTGTCTCCTCTTGATTTTTTGTCTGGAAGATCTATCCATTGAAGTCAATAGGGTGTTAAAATCCCCTACTATGATTGTATTTCTGTTGATCTCTCCCTTTATGTCGATTAAGATTTGTTTCACATATTTAGGTGCTCCTATGTTGTGTATGTAAATGTTTACTAGGGTTATATCCTCTTGTTGGATTGTTCCCTTTATCATTATGTAGTGTCCTTCTTTGTTTCTTACTGTAATGTTCATTTTAAAGACTATTTTGCCAATTATAAGTACTGCTACCCTACCTTTTTTCCCTTTGCATTAGCATGAAATTTCTTTTTCCATCCCTTTACTTTCAGTTTGCGTGTATCTTTCAATCTGAGGTGGGTCTCTTGGAGACAGGAAATATATGGGTCTTGTTTTTTTATCCATTCAGCTACCCTATACATATGTCTTTTGATTGGAGCATTTAAGCCATTTACATTTAAAGTGATTATTGATAGGTATGGTTTTATTGCCATTTTATTTTTTAACTATTTTCCTCTGTTTTTTTCTTTTTCTTCTTCTCGTTAAATAAGTCCTTTAACATTTGTTGCAGTACTGGTTTGGTGTTAACAAACTCCTTTAGCTTTTTCTTATTTGAGAAGGTCTTTTTTCTCCTTCAATTTTAAATGATAGCCTTGCTGGGTAAAGCAGCCTTCAGTGTAGTATCTTCCTCTTGTTTCTTTTAAAAGAAATTCTTATTTACCTTGAGATCATAAATATATTCTCTATTTTTTTCTAAAGGTTTCATAGTTTTGATTTTCAGGTTGAAGTCATTAATGCATAAATGTGATGAGAGTTAAGAATCAATTTTCATTTGTGTGATAATAGATAACCTATTTTACCTGCCTCATATATTGTATGTCTTTTCAATCCTATGTGCAATGTCAGTTCTGACTTAATCAGGTTTCTGTATATTCATGGGTCTGTTTCTGAGTTCCCTATTCCATTAGCTGTCTGTGACCAATACTACATTGGTCTCTGTGATCGGTATTATATTGCTAAAATGACTGTGTCTTTAAAATAAATCCTGGTCTGCTACGGCAAGTCCACCAGCCTGCTTCTTCAGAACTGCCCTGACTGAATCTTCTTGACCCTTTGTGTTTTCATACAAATTTAGAATCAGCCTGTCGGGTTCCATAAAAATGAAACAAAACAAAACAAACACTCCCTCATTCATATTTTTATTGGAATTAAAGACTGCTACATTTTCACTGTCACTTACTCTCATGTCCTCATTTCCGTCCTCACCCCACTTGAATTCTGTGTATAATCACTTCCTTGCAAATACCCTTAACTCTGCTGTCACTCTTTCTCATTTTTATACTTTTGCCACATAATTGCTTACTCTTTGCCAGTACCCAATCAACTAAAATTGCTGGAGAAAAACAAATAACTATACTGAGTGGTTTCCTTTAAAAACTGATGACCACAAGTCTCAAATAGGCACTCAAAACTGTTTAACATTCTGCTATACTTACCATTCTTACTTTTCTCTCTCTTCTCAAGCCTCTATTCCTCTCTTTCCTTTTTTTTTTTGCTCTCAGCTGATAATCTGACCACAAACTTCATTGAAAAAGTCAGACCAAGGAGTAGAAACTCCTTTATTATCTCATCTTCAAATCTATCTACCCCATCAGTCCTGGCTTCTGCCCCGTCTGTTGTTACCACAAAACTCATCACTCCTGTCAAAGGCCAGCTCCTTCCTTGTGTTCTGGATCTCACCCCTCTAATGTTTTCAAGATGTCTCCTTTTGCATTCTCTCTTCTACATCATCAAATTTTCACTTTCCACTGACTGAGTCCCATCAGCATAAAAACAGGATCTATTGTCAAACTAACAAATTAGCATAACCTCTTAGATCTCCTTTCAACTAATAAGTCAATATGATATAATGGTTATGAATATAGACTCTGATGTCAGACTTCCTAAGTTCATATTTCATGACCTTGGGCAGGCTATCCTGTCCAGTACAACAGTCACATGTGATTACTAACCTTTATGTTTATATTAATTAAAATTAAATATAATTAAAAATTTAGTTTCTCTACCATACTGATGGTGTGGCTAGACAACTGTTCCATCATTGTAGAGGGTTCTGCTGTGTCCGAGTGTTCTAGAATAGTTCACTCTTCCCCTCTTTCTTTGACAAATTAATTTATTTTTACAAATTTTTTTTACAAAATTTATTTTTCCAGATTTATTGACATATGATTGATATATAACATTGTGCAAGTTTAAGAGTATGAGAAGCACCACATGCGAATTTGATACTTTTCTCTATTGCAAAATGATTACCGCAGTGTTACATCTTACCTTCCACATGTCACATACCGTTTTTGCCAGGTGTAATGTGCACTTTGTTGCCCAAATTTTTGAGGGAAAACTAAGGATGCACATTATATATGAGTGTAGTGATTACATACCATGGGTATAATAATGGTTATAATAATCCTGTGTATAATGCACACAAAATGTGGGTGTACATTACATATTGGAGCACGTTATACACAGCAAAATATGGGTAATCACTATTTGTTTTTTGTGGTGAGCATTTATGATTACCTTTCTAACTATATTCTATCACACTACCATTTTTATTATAGCACTTATCACCATCTGATATATTTTACATTCACTTATTTGTTCATTTCCCCCTATCTTTTCATATCAGAATGCAGCCTCCACGGGAGTAGGTTCTGCTTCACCATTTTATTCTCAGTGCTTAGAACAGTGCCTGGCTTTACTGAGTTGAATAAATACTTATTCAGTAATGGCTCATCAGACATTAAAAAGCTTTCAGCTGATTTGAGAAAAGTTTCCCTAGGCATAGTGTACTCATTTTTACATTGTTTGTGGATATTAGCTGTGGCATATTGAGTGAGGGATATAGTAATTACTAATATTTAAAGGTTGGTGGACTTCAAGAAAAAGCAACTATACCGAGGCTGGGAGACTGGGTCCTGGTCATGATGCTGTGTCAGCTGTGGGATATTAAGAACTAGCCTAGGCCTTCTTAGAATATTTGAAAGTTTAGAAGTTAGAGAACACATGTAAACCATTGTTGAGGAATTACAGACTTTACATGTGGGTTTAGTTGCTTTGGAGGTGCACTGCCTCACATTCTCGAGAATTTTCATTGTCATATTGCCTACAACAGCAAACAATTGGAAACAACCTAAATGTTCAGTAATGTGGGAATAAATAAATACATTATGGTACAGTCATATGATAGAGCATTGGGGAGCAGTAAAATGACTAAACCAGAACTTGAATTATCAGTGCGAATAGCTCTCAAAATCTAATAATGAGTTGAAAAGAGCAATTTATAGATAGATAAACATGGTATAAACATGTATATAAACATAAAAAACCCAAAGGTAACATCTATGGCCACACATATGAGTAGTTAAAGCATTAAAACATCGACCACGAGGACACACCTGAATGACACCTCTAGGGCAAAAGGATGGGAAATGGGATCAGAGAGAGGAAATGTGATCAGGAAGTAACTTTGATAGCATCTGCAGAGTTTTATTCCCTTAAAAACTTGAAAGTCAATATGACAATATATTAACATTTTAAAAATCAGAGTATTTGTTGTTATTCTCTAGAGTTTGCTATATAGTATTTGAAACATTTTATAGTTAAAAACAAAAACAACATTAAGTTGCATCTATATCAAGTTCATGCTGCATTTATTCTACAGTATTTCTTGGGAACCGACTGTGTGTGTTTGTATGTGTGTGTGTTAAGCATGCTGAATGTTCAGGATTATAGAGAAGTTAAGTAAACATGATTTTTCTCCCCAGAAGTCTGCTGCTTTCTTAGTTGATGTAATAGAACTCCTTACGTGAAGCAGTTAAGTTGTAGGAGTTAGCATATGATTATGTACCAAAACAAGGACTATAAGCTTGGAAGTCAGAGTCCCTGGAGCAGCTGGAAACCATACACTGGAGGAGGAATAACTTGAAGAGCAAATCTGGGTAGACTGAAGGGAGGTTAAGTACCTTCCAGCCCGGGAAAGAGTCATATGCCCAGCTTTGAAAAGGATCAGTAAATACCATCCTGGAGAAAGGAACTTTTTTTTTAAAGGAAAAGTGAACAGATAATATTAAAGGTACTCAAACCCTGGACAGGTAGCTCAATTGGTTGGAGCACTGTCCCATGCACCAAAAGGTTATATGTTTGTTACCCAGTCAGGCGCATAGAGGAGGCAACTGATTGTTTCTCTCTCTCTCCCTTCCTCTCTAAAATCAGTAAACCTCAGGTAAGGTTTAAAAAAATGGTACTCTGAGATACATTAATGCCATATCTCAGAATTTAAACCTTATTCATTAGTTAAGTGGTGAACTGTTGACAACTCTGAGGAAATGGAGTGACGTGGTTGATTTGATCTCTTTAAATGTTAATCTGACTGGTGTGCAAGGTAGACTGAAATAGGGAAGAGTAGAAACAGGGAACTCCACTAGGAGGTTGTTTCAACAGTCTAGCAGTTAGCAGGGGAGGGCCTCAGGGGAGGTGGTAGTAATGGAGATGGAGAAGGGAAAGAACTAGTATCTTCCAGCAGGGTAGGTATTACATTACTGATCACATTTTACAAAGGCACAGAGAGGTTTGTGTTTTATTCTGCTTGGGCTACCATAACAAAATACAATAGACTGGATGGCTCAAACAACAGAAAATTATTTTGCACAATTCTGGAGGCTGGGAAATCCATGATCAAGGTGACGACAGGGTAGGTTTCATTCTGCAGCCTTCTCTTGGTTCACGGACAGCCACCACCTCACTATGTGCTCACATGACAACAGCTCTCTGGAGCTCCTCATTTTAAGGGCGCCAATCCCTTCATGACCTCCTCTACCCTTAATCTGCTCCCAAGCTCTCAACTCCAAATATCATCATCCTAGGGGTTAGGGCTTCAACATATGAATTTTTAAGGGACACAAACACACAGTCTATAAAATCATTTATCCAAAGTTCTCATAGATATTAAGAGACAGAACCCGCAATCAAATCTAGTTCTTTTTTTGTCCCTGACCTGGGTAGAGTGGCCTCTGGTTTGGTGGTGCTTGTCTCGTATCAGTCAGGGACAAAATAACTCCTTGTTTATCCCAGCCTGACTTTTGGTCCATGCTCATGCTGGTTCATGCCCAGGATACATGGGGAAAAAAATCTAGTTATTTTTTCTCCAAAGTTTGTGTTGAAATTTAGAAAAATTGAGAAGATGACAGAAAAGGATAAAAGAACAATGAAGTTTTGGTTGCCAGTAAAGTGTTTGCTGGAAACAGGAAACTTGCGAGGGTAAGCTAGTTTCGTGGAGAACAAAGCAAGTTCACTGCAGGGGAGAGAAGCTGGAGTCGATGGTGGGCCAGCCCAGTGCAGATGGTTTCTAGATTGGTGGAAGACTGGTGGAAGTCTGGTGGATTACTGGAAGTGTTCACATCTGAAGTGTGGAAAGTCATTTGCACAGAGGTCGTAATTAAAGTCTGAAGACAGCAGTTCCCATAAGAATGAGTACAAATAGAGAGCAGATGGACATTGTGCAGTAAAAATGTGCTGACAGGGTGGATATTTCATATTGAGTATTCTTACCACAGTTTAATGAGACAGAGAGAGGGAGAGAGAGAGAAATGAGTGAATATGAGTGTGTCTTTAGGGGTACCCCAACTTGTGCCTTTTTACTTGGTGAAATAGAAATACCAACAAGGAAAGCCATAGAGGAACAATTAGAGGAGAAAAACTTCTTGAGTTTGTTTGTTTGTTTGTTTGTTTGTTTGTTTTTTGCCACTGGATCCTGTTCATTGAGGCCGGTTTTAGGAAGAAGGGGTAGTTAAATATGTCAAATACAATAGTGTTGATTAAAGAGAATGACAGCTGGTACTGAATGGTTGTAATCTGTGATTCAACGAAAAAACGATAGGGTTAAAAAGAGATCTTTTAGAATGTATAGTTTGCAGACTTTTAGAGTTCACAGACTTGTAATATTTCAAAAAATATTTAAGGGAACTTAATATTTTTAAAAGGTCATTCAAAACACCACAATCTCTTATCAATCTCATTTTCATAGAAGAAAAAATCCCTTTTAACATAAATTTAGGAGGCCATAATCATAGGGTAAAAGGATGGTTTATCCTAAGGGCAATGCGTGTGACCAATCTTGGATGAAAGTAGAACTGAAAACTTGCACTTGGGAATCACTGGAACAATATATATGGTGTCTCCTCTAACTCACACTCCCGGTAAATCTGGTATGTTCTTGTTTTTTACACCAATTTTTTTCAGTAAAACACCAAAGAGGAGGTTTCAGGAAGTTTAGTAGATCCTTATACACATAATGGAAACAGACTAAAATTAACCAAGTGGTGGGGGGATGCTTGGGGAATATTCTTCCAGTGAGAGCAGCACTCAGTATGAAGGAAAAAAAGTAGATTGTAGAATTAATAATATTTGCTCCATGAAATTGTAGTTGAATTTTCATGCATGGCTAGGAGGAAAACCATGGATTATTCATTCCTGAAATTTCAAGGTATATTCAGTTCCCAAAAGGAATCCATGAGTCTGAACATTCTCCAGATTCAATTATCCTTGTTTTGGTGAAGACAACCCTTACTCAATGAAGCCGATGAAGTGGCTCCTGAAATATTTTAAATTTGCACTTCTGTCTACTTGCCCCAACCAAAACTGAGTATCAGAAGCTTGACTTTATCAACAGAGCCGTATGAACTGGATGAACTCAGAACTGGGCAGACCTCAAGGATTGGGGTCAGCGTGGAGCCAGATCAGCAGTAAAAGGCACTAGACTATGCTGTGATCACTCAAAGTTTATTATACAAAACCATTTTTCTGCTGGCTTAAAAAAGGAAGAATAAGGGACTAATTATGCAGGCTCAAATAATAACAAAAATGTATTATTCATTAAAACCTGTCTTGATTTTTAAGAATAAATAGCTCTTAGGCAGACACTGAAATTAATGGATTTAAGTGCCAAAAAGATAAAAATTGCCCACCCACTCACCACAAAATAGTATTCCTCATCTATAACATATGTTTCTGTTGGTTCTGCAATTATATTTGGTAGCTATTTTTTAACCAACTGTTTTCTTAGTTTTGAAAATATTGTCTCTGGTTAAATTTCCTTATTGGTGTGATCCACAAGAAGTGGATATCTCTAAGTTCCGGGAAAAAAAGATTTTACAGGCCAAAACAAGACTGATGATGCTAATGAAAGCACCAACTTGAAAAACGTGTCCCAAGAAAGTACTCTTTCTCATCAAAAGATCTCTAAGGAAAAACCCAACAACAGCACTTAAAACATATAAGGCACTACTTAATCTATTCTCTTTTTATTGTGCAATAGAGAGTATTTACAGAAAAGTACACACAACACATGTGTACAGCTTAATGTGTAATTATGTCAACCACCCAGGTGACCGTCAGTCAGATGAAGGAACTGAACGTTGCTGGCACAAAGAAGTCCCTGTGTCCTTCTTCCTGATCACATCCCATCATCCTATCTAGAGATAACAGATATCTTAAATTTTTAAATAATAATTGCTTGCTTTTTAAAAAGTTACACTACCTATGTATGCATCCCTAAAAATAGAGTTTAGTTTTGTTGCTTGTTGAATATATATCTCTGGTTGCTTTTAAGATGTTCTTTTTTTGCCTTTGGTTCTCAGAAGCTTTGCAAAGATGTATCTTGGGGTTGGTTGCACATCCTGAATCTTCTGTTGGTTTGGAAAATTCTCAGCCATTATCTCTTCAAACGTTACTTCTGGCCCATTCTCTCCCTCCCCTTGCTCTGAGCTATAATGGTAGTTTCTGCAGGACTAGTTTTTCCCTGCCCCATAGATAAAATCACAGGTAATTTCCTGTCTTTTCTCGTAATTTTCAGGTAATGAAAAGTCCTGTGGTCACCGTACATTTTATTTATTTATTTATTTTTAGAGAGAGGGGAAGGGAGGAAGAAAGAGAGGGAGAGAAACATCGATGCGAGAGAGAAACATCAGTTTGCTGCTTCTTGCATGCACCCCAACCAGGATAGAACCTTCAACCCAGGCTTGTGCCCCTACTGGGAATCGAACCAGTGACCTTAGCTTTGTGGGACAATGCCCAACCAACTGAGCCACACTGGTCAGGGCTCCTGTGGTCACTTTGGGCCCTGAAATAGTTTAGTAATTAAAATGTCCACATAACAAAAAATGTCCACATAATAGTAAAAGCTTCTAACTTCTTTTAAAAATTTTGTCCACAGTTCTCTTGAGATATAATTTATATGCTATATAATTCACTCACTGTACACATACAATTTGATGATATTTAGCACATTTAAACAGCTGTGAGGCCATTAACATAATCCAGTTTCAGAGCATTTCCATCACCTCAGAAAGTGCCCTCATACCCATTTGCACACAATCCTCACTTCTACCTCCAGTCCCAGGAAACCACTCATCTGCTTTGTGTCTCTTTTTTTGTCTTTTCCAGAAATTTTATATAAATGGAGTTACCAAAAATGAAATACGTGGTCTTCTGTGTCTGGCTTCTTTTACTCAACACAATGTTTTTGAGGCTCGTCCATGTTTTTCCATTATTAGTATAAAAATCAACAATTGGTTCCTCTATATTGCTGAATAGTATTCCATGGCACACCATATTGTGTTCATTCATTCATCAGTTCATGGATATTTGAATTATTTCCAGTTTGGGGCTATCCTGAATAAGTTGCTACGGTCATTGTGAAACAGTCTTTGTGGAAGGATGGTTTTGTGTCTCTGGGGTAGTAGTATTGCTGGCTGATACGGTGAGTTTGTGCTGGACTTGGTAAGAAACGGCCAAGCTGTTTTCCAAAGCTGCTGTACCATTTTGCATGCCTACAAGCAATGGAGGAGCATTCTCCTCATCCTTGCTGAAAATTGTTACTGTCTCCTTTATAGCCATTCCAGTGAGTGAGTAATAGTACTTCATTGTGGTTTTAATTTTCATTTTCCTGATGACAAATGATGCTGAGCATCTTTGATATACTTTTAGCTGTTCATATATCTTGCTGATTTGATAATTGGGTTCATTTTGTTATTGTATTATAAACACATCATATTGGTTACGCATCTTTTATTTTTAAGTATATTTTATTATTATGCTATTACAGTTGTCCCAATTTTTTTCTCCCCTTTATCCTCCTCCACACTGCAACTGCCCACCCTCCAGTATTCCCCACCTCCTTAGTTCATGTCCATGGGCCATACCTATAAGTTTTTTGGCTTCTTCATTTACTGTATTTTTCTTGACCTCCCCCTGTCCATTTTACGCCTAGCAATTATGCTTCTTATTCCCTGTACCTTTTCCCCCATTCTCCCCTTGATAACCCTCCATGTGATCTCCATTTCTGTGATTCTGTTCCTGTTCTAGTTGTTTGCTTAGTTTTAGTTTTTGTTTTTAGGTTCAGTTGTTGATTGTTGAGATACAGGATTTACAGACATTTTTTTCTCAATCTTTTTATTTTCTTAATGGTATCATTTGAAGAACAAGTATTTATAATTTTGATAAACTCCAATTTATTTTTTTCCTCCATGGATCATGCTTTTGGTGTCATATCTATGAAACTGAGAAACTGTCAGAGAGGTAAGAAGATTAACAAAAATATTTTGTCATGGAACCTTAGAAAAGGTAAAGGTTTAGGAAGAAAGAGGATAATCACTAGTGCCAAACCTGCGAAAGTTTCAGAAAGGATGAATTAGGCAAAAAAGATCATTAAGTTTGGTGAATAATTAATAATAATAATAATAACAACAATAGCTCTTCCTGTAAATGGCCTAAGGCAGGGGTGTCAAACTCATTTTCACCAGGGGCCACATCAGTCCTGTGGTCACCTTCAAAGGGCTGAATGTAATTTTCAAACTGTATACATGTAACTACTCCTTAACAGTTAAGTGAGAGCTCAGTGCTGCTGATGGGTAGAAACAAGGTGCTGGGCCAGATAAAACAAGCTGGAGGGCCAGATTCAGCCCTCGGGCCTTGTGTTTGCCACTTGTGGTCAAAGGTGAACTCTGAAAATGATTTACTATTCACTTGGCCCAAAAAACCCACAAAACCATCCAAATTGAGAGTCAAATCTTTATGTTCACTTTTCAGAATGCTTGAGAAACTGCCCAGGCCATCAAGGGTATGCATATCCAAAAAGCCACCAAGTATCTGAAGGATGTCACTTTACAGAAGCAATGTGTCCCATTCCGTCGGTACAGTGATGGAGGTGGTAGGTGTGGCCAGGCCAAACAGAGGGTCCGGACACAGGGTTGGTGGCCCAAAAGGAGTGCTGAATTTTTGCTGCACATGCTTTAAAATGCAGAGAGAAACTGAACTTAAGGGTTTCAGTATAGATTCTCTGGTCAATGGGTGCATCAGGTGAACAAAGCTCCCAAGATGTGGCGTAGAACTTCCGGAGCTCATGGGCAGATTAACCCACACATGAGCCCGCCCTGCTGCATTGAGAGGGCACTTACTGAGAAAGAGCAGGTTGCTCCTAAATCAGAAGAGGAGGTTGCACAGAATAGAAATCCCAAAAGAGAAACTGAGGAAGCAGACTTATGGCCTGGGAGTAAATTCAATGTAAAATAAATACTAATAAATGTAAAACACCACCACCAACAACAGCTGATGACTGTCATTTATTGAATGCTTATTTTATGCCTGGCTCTATATTAAATATGATCTCATGTGTAAAGCAGGAATAATCATTATGAATTTGGGGATCAGGGACGTGGTAAAAGATAATGTATACAAAGCACCCTACATATTACCTGGTCCATAGTACATGCTCAGAATCGGAAGTTGTAATTACTAGTTGTCACAATCAGATAAAGATTTGAACGTGTTTTGTAAACTGTTATACTCTATAGTACTACTTTGTACTTTTTGGAACCTTAATAGTCACTGTAATATATTGTCCTATTTTAGTTTTTTTAAATCCCCACTGGAAGATATGTTTATTGATTTTAGAAAGAGGGGAAGGAGGTGTGTGGGGGGGAGAGAGAGAAAAAAAAAGAGAGAGAGAGAGAAACATGGATGTGAGAGAGAAACATCAATTGTCTGCCTTCCCTACTTGCCCTGGTTGGACTCGAGCCCTCGGCCCTTTGGTGTATGGGACCACGCTCCAACCAGCTGAGGCACACTGCCAGGGCTGTGTTATTTAAATCCTAAGAATCTTGCTCATAAATAAAGTACTTGAATTTCTATCTTTTCTGCCATTCAAAGAAAATAACCACTGCTCTTTTCAAAACAGCTTTATTAAGATATGATTTACAAACCACATAATTCACCCATTTTAAAGCGTACAATTCAATGGCTTTTAATACATTCACAGTGCACCCATCAGCACATCGATTTTAGAACATTTTCATCACCCCAAAAAGAAATTCTACTCATGAACAGACTCTCCATTACTGGTTGCCCTAACTTTCCCTACTCAATAACTAATCCACTTTCTGTCTCTACAGATTTCGCCTGTTTGGGATATTTCATGTGAGTAGACTCATAAAATTTGTGATTTTTTCTTACTTTTATTTTTTAATCATTTTTAATTGTTATTCTATTATAGTTGTCCCAATTTTTCCCCCTTTGCCTTCCTCTGCTCAAGTCTCAACCCTGCTTTCACAGTCACTTCCCCCACTGTTGTCATGTCTGTGGGTCAGTCATACATGTTCTTTGTCTAGTCCCTTCCCCTTCTTTCCACTATTATCCCCCTCCTCCCTCCCCTCTGGTCATTGTCAGTCTATTCCATGTTTCCATGTCTGCAGTTCTGTTTTGTTTGTTAGTTTATTGTGCATCAGATTCCTCTTATAGGTGAGATCATATGGTATTTGCCTTTCACTAGCTGGCTTGCTTCACTTAGCATAGTAGTCTCCAGTTCTGTCCATGCCATCATGAAGGGTAGGAGCTCCTTCTTTCTTTCTGCTGCATAGTATTCCATCGTGTAAATGTACCACAGTTTTTTGATCCACTCATTTACTGATGGGCACTTAGGCTGTTTCCAGCACTTGGCTATTGTAAATAGCACTGCTATGAACATAGGGGTGCATACCAAAATATATAAAGAACTTATATGACTTAACAATAGGAAGACAAACAATACAATTAAAAAATAGGCAAAGAACCTGAATAGACACTTCTCCATCGAGGACATACACATGATCTTATGAAAAGATGTTCAATATCACTAGCTATCAGGGAGATGCAAATTAAACCTACACTGAGATATCACCTTACACCTGTCAGAATGGCTTTCATTAATAAATCAACAAACAACAAGTGCTGGCAAGGTTGTGGAGAAAAGAGAACTCTAATGCACTGTTGATTGGAATGCAGACTGGTGCAGCCACTGTGGAAAATGGTATGGAATTTCCTCAAAAAACTAAAAATGGATCTGCCTTTTGACCCACAGATTCTGCTGCTGGGACCATACCCTAAGAATCCTGAGTCACCAATTCAATATGTGATTTTTGTGACTGGCTTCTCTTAAAGAAAACCAGAACCAGACAGTGGTTAGAGTGATAAAAATATCTTGTATTCAGGAACCATTTCAATAAGGACAAGAGGCCTTCATATAGAATGGGCCCTAATTTTGAACACAGCATGGGCAAGTGGAGATTTATAGCTAAGGAGCAGGTTGTGGTAGTTGAGGAAGGGGGTGGAATTGGTGGATGGAAAATTACTAGTAGAAAACATCAAGGGTGGAGGAATTTCTCTCTAAATGGAACTAACTGGATTCTTGCTGAAGGCAGGCCAGGGGAACCAGGTATCCCTTGGGAGATGGTGGGGGATAGGGAATTTGATCAGATAATGAGGGTGATCAGATATTGGGTGGGGGGTTTTGCAAAATGACTTAGCGCAATTCTTTCTGAAACTGGGCTATGCAGGCCTGAGGCCCAAGGATGAGATGTGGTTGTATTCTAATAAAACTGTATTTAAAAAACAGGCATTGGAATGAATTTGGCCCATAGGCTCTGGTTTGCAGATCTCCAATGTGGAAGAAAGGGGAGGTTCTTGGGAAAACCTATTTTTATAGTAACTTTGAAAATGGACAAAAGAGGATGATTTTTATTTTTCTTACACAGATGTTTTACAATTAGGGTTGGTTCTTATTACCCTGGGTGGATCATCTGATTGATTTTGCAGAGGTTATTTATGCCTTTCCTTTTAAAATTTTATTTTATTTTAATTAATTTACTTTTTGTTCCTAGAAAAGCACCTTTGAAACACTTAAATTTAAATCAAAGAATTTCAGAATTTCACCTTTAGGAACAATTTTCATTATTGACTACTTTTCTTTAAAGTCTGAGATCACAAAAGTATTTATTTCATTAATCTCATCAATTGGTTTTTTTTAATCCTCACCTGAGTACATTTTTTTCATTGCTTTAGAGAGAGAGGAAGGGAGGGAGAGAAACAGCAATGTGAGAGAGGAGCATCGATTGGTTGCCTCCCTGGTGAAACTGAGGATTGTGGTCGCCCTGACCTGGAACTTGGGATCAGGGATTGAATCCACAGCCCAGGCATGTGCCCTAACGGGAATGGAACCTGCAACGTTTTGGCTATGGGACAACGCTCCAACCAACTGAGCTGCCCATCCAGGGCATCAGTTGTTTTTGATGGGTTTAAATTTCATGTCCTTTTCTTATTTCTATTACACTGAAACAGCCCATAAAATGATACTAGTTATTGACAGACATAATAGGACAGCCAACTAGGGGAAAACTCTTTCATACTTTATTTCCATGTCTAGATTACTATAGCTGTTGTTTTAAAAAATACTCTTTAAGAAGCTTAACTGAATTGAAATCAAGAGAAAAGCAGAAACATGAAGTGAATGACCTTTTCGGTTAAGAGGCTTGGCTGGGACATGGGTTTGAAAAAATGCTGAACATCTGTGATCTTCCCTAGAATCCTTCCCAGCTACATATCCCAGTAAATTCCCCTTGAGTTTAAGCTAATCTGGATGCACTCCTACCACTTGCAGCTTAAAGAGTCTTAGTTAATGCAAAGGACTTCATATTGGCATTGAGATCTGAAGAGTAATGGCTGTATACGAGGTGACTAACAGAGGCACCAGAGTCCAGGCAGAGGAAAGAGCAGGTGCCAAGGCACAGAGCATGGGAGTATGTGAGAAAATTGTGTGTTCTGGGAATGGCAAGGACTTGATGATTGCTGGAGACTAAGGTAGAAAAGGATAGAGGTTGGAGATGAGGCTGGACAGGCAGACCAAATCATGAAGGGTCTTACATGCCCTCCTAAGGTGTTTAGATTTTATTCTGTAGGCTATGAGGAGCTGTTAAAGAATTCTGAGTGAGGGAGAAAGATGGGAAGATTTGTGGGCCAGGACATTTGTTCTAACGTTGGCTTAAAGGAATTAGAATGGAGGCAAGGTCACCAGGTGAAGGGCAGTTGCAGTCGTCCAGGTGAGAGGTGATGAAAGCCTGAGCAAGGACACTGCTGGTGGGAATGGAGAGAAGGGGAGACATGGGAAAGATATCGAGGAGGACGAATGGTGACCGTGTGCCTGGGTGTGGAGAATAAGAGAGCAGGGAGGAATCTGGATGACTCCCAGGTTTCTGGCTTGGACCTCTGTATGGATGAAGGTGCTACCTGTCAAGATAAGAGATAAGATAGGTATGTACCTGGAGGGGTAGATGTTGGGAGGGAGGACAATGGGGAGAAAGGGAGGGGCTTAATTTTGGATATGTTGAGATAGAGGTGCATGGGGGTTTTCAGTTGGATCATGCAGGAGGTAGTTGGATAATCAGATATAAATCGTGGTTGGTGAAGAGAGTGCTCAGAGAGAGTTTGTGTGGTGAGAAAGGAAGAGGTACTGACCCCTGGGGACACAGCCACTTAAACTGTGATTGGAAAGAGCAGTCAGAGAGGAAAGAGAAATTAACCGTGGGGATGTAATAACCAAAATCAAGAAGTGAAATAATTCTAAGCAGGATAGAGAGGTTAAAGGTGTCTGATATTCGATAGAAGGCAATCTCTATAAGAACTGAAAAGAGTGCATTGAATTTGGCCACTAATGGGTAACTGGTGATCGGTGCAGAAAACAGTTTCAGGAGGCTGCTTGAAGGAGAGGCCCAGGCTGCAGAGCTCCAAGAGAAAGGGAGAAGAGGACCTCTAGCTGGCCACCTTAGGCCACTCTTCTTTGTGTCTCACTGTGAAGGACGAGAGAAGAAACGGCTTACAAGTGGGGTGAACCCAGGCCTGGGAATGGTAGTTGTTTTTCACTCATGGAGAAGACAAAGCCCATTCATGTGCTATGGGGAGCGTCACTGAACAAGGGAAGGATGACTGTAAAGGAGAGAGAAGAAATATGGCGCAAAAACCAGAGGGAGTGATGGGGGATGGGACCCAGGAACAGGTCAGTGAATGAGTACATGGATGAGGTAATTGCCTTGGTACTGGTGTCTTTTATTTTTATTTTTTCCATTTTTAAAAGAGGTAAAGTACACGTAACATAAAATGTACTATCATAATCATTTTAAGTGTACAGTTCAGTGGCATTAAACACATAATGTTGTACAACTTTTCATTTTGTGAAACAGAAGCTGTATGTCCTTTAAACAATAACTCCCCCATCTCAGTCCTCTCAGCCCTTGACAGCCATCATTCACTTTCTATCATTTTGAGTACTCCAAGTGTCTCATATAAGTGGAATCATTTCAGTATTTGTCTTTTTCTTATTTCCCTAATGATTTGTACATTTCCCTAATGATTGGTGACATTGAGCATCTTTTCATGTGCTAATTGGCTATTTATATATATTCTTTGGAGAAATGTTTATTCAAGTGTTTTGCCCATTTTTGAATTGGATTTTGTTACTGAGTTTTATGCATTCACAGTAATTCTGATTCAGAATTAATGTTAATTCTAAATATTAATCCCTTAGCAGATATATGATTTGCAAATATTTTCTCCCATTCTGTGTGTTGCCTTTTTATTTTTTTGATGCATAACATTAAATATTTTCATGAAGTCCAATTTATTTTTTTTCTTTTGTTGCCTGTGCCTTTGATATTATATCCAAGAAATCATTGCCAATCCCACGTCATGAAATTTTACCCTATGTTTTCTTCTAAAACGTTTATAATTCTAGATCTCATATAGGTCTTGATCAATTTTGGGTTAATTTTTGTATATGGTGTTTGGTAAACTTCATTTTTCTGTATGTTGATACCCAGTTTTATCAGCACCAATTGTTGAAAAGAATGTCCTTTTGCATGAAATGATTTTTGCACCCTTGTCAAAATCCATTTGTTCATAAATGTTTATAATTGTTGTTATCTTCTTGCTGTATTGAAACTTTTATTATTATTTAATGTCCTTCTTATCTCTTGTACAGTTTTTACATTTAAAGTCCATATCATTTTGTCTGATATATTCATACAGCCACTCCTGATCTCTTTTGGATACCAGTTGCATGGAATATTTTTCCCTATTCTCTCACCTTCAATCCATTTTTATCAGGTCCCAAGTGAGTCTCTTGTAGACAGCATGTAGTTGGATCATGTATTTTCATCCCTTCTGACAATCTCTGCCTTTTGATTGGAGAGTTTAACTCATTTAAAGTAATTCCTAGTAAGGAGAGACTTACTCTTGTCATTTTGCTGTTTGCTTTATATGCCGAGAGCTTTTTTTGTCCCTCATTTCATGCATTCTGTCTCCTTTTGTGTTTAGTTGATTTATTTTTGTAATGAAATGTTTAAATTCCTTTTACTTTTGTGTATATTTTATAGTTATTTTCTTTGTTTCCACTGGGCCTACATTTACTCTCCTAAAGTTCTAACACTCCAATCTGAGTTTACACCAGCCTCCCTTCAAACACATACGCAAATTCTGCCGCTGTGCAGCTCCACCCCATTCCTTCCAGTAGCTGATGTCCAAAAATTACATCTTTATACATTGTGAGCCCAAAACAGAAATTAATACTCCTTTTCAATACATTAGTCTTTTAAAATATGTAGGAAACAAAATGTGGAGCTACAAACCAAAATTATAATAACACTGGCTTTTAGATAAGTAATTTTTAAAAGTGTATTAGTCTCTTAAATCATTTTGGAAAGAAAAGATAGAGTTACCAAAGTTACAGTAATAATAGTTTAGCAATTGCTCATGTATTTACCTTTATTAAGATTTCATTTCTTTATGTGCCTTTGAGTGGTAATGAATTCCCTCGGCTTTTGATTATCTGGGAATGTCTTAATTTCTCCTTCACTTTTTTTTAATAAATTGTTGTTCAAGTACAGTTGTCTCCATCTCCTTCACTTCTGAAAGACAGTTGCTAGTATAGGATTCTTGGTTCAGGTTTTTGTTTGTTTCTTTGCACTTTAAGTATACAGGCCCACTGTCTTCTGGCCTCATGAGAAGTCTGCTATAATCTTACTGAGAGGCCCTTGAAGGGATGAGTGCTTCTCTCTCTCTGCTTTCAATATTCTATTTGCCTTTCAAAAGTTTGATTATAACGTGTCTTGGTATAGGTCTTTTGAGCTTCTTTTACTTGTAGTTCATTGAGCTTCTTGGATTTTTATATTTATATATTTAGTCCAATTTGGGAAGTTCTCAGCAATTATTCAGATATTCTTTCAGCCCCTTGATCTCTCTCAAGGTCTTCTAAGGTCTCTTCGGAGCCTTTCCTGGTCACCTTCTAAATTTCCTTCTATATGCAATTGTGTTTGAATATCTTAATTTGCAACATCTGGCTCCCAAAAGGATTGAAAGAAGATGATGTTGGAGCTGGGGGGAAGGGCACGAGCCTTTAGACTGAAAGGGGGAGTCACTTCAGCTGCAGAGAAGGAGCTGGCAACAATGGTGGAAGTGAGATGACAATTTGCTTCCTGCCTTTTTGTCTGCACCTCTGTGATGGGAAGCAGCAGTCAGCAATCAGAGCACAGATCCCTGCAGCTTTGCCCACCCTAATTCCCCCAAGTTGTGTGCAGGCGACTCCAGGCATACGGTCACCTGCCTGCCATGCTGCTGAGGGTGGAGGCTGGGTAGTTGCTGGAAAGGTGAAATTAACCACAGTTTACCATCTAAGTCTTCCCCTGGACACAGCAAGCCTTCAGTAGGCTCCAGGGTTCCAAAAGAGTTACATCAGACAGATTCTGTCGGTGCGATTCTTATCTAAGTGGGGAGACATTCCTGGCACTTCCTACTCTGGCATCTTCCCAGATTTCTTGCCACATTTTTGTGGCCTTATACAGTTCTTCATACTGTGCTATTTAGTGAGAATGCTAAATAAGTAGAAGATACAGTACTGATGACTATTGTGAAGTCCATTTTTACCTAGGGAGACAAACGAGACAAATATTGATCAGTGCTAAGCAATCAATAATGCAGAACAAAATACAAGGGTTTTTACAGGAATGGTCTGAATATGACACTGTTACCCTTGTGTGCCCCTTTCGGACCCATGACAAACAGCAAGAACCAATCACAGTGTCTACTCTGTGCCCCATCTTGGGCTCAGAATTCATCACAAGGTTTTAGTTAGTCTTTACGATTTTATAACAGGTGGCACTTGAGTTGAAAGCTCTTTGCCATCCCTGGTTTATGGTAAAAATGATATGCACCATAAGAACTTGAAGAATGTAATATTGTTTCCTAGAGTAGACTGTGTAGTTCCCACACCATTACAATCAGAGGCTTGATTAGGGCTTGTGAATTAATTTCATATTTTAAGAGATCTTATCATAAGGAAAGAAGTCAACTGAATGTGTTAACACATTGTTTATAGCACTTATGTGAGTACTAAAGGCAAAGCTTTTTCTTTAAAAGAGTTTATATTCTAGCATCTGACAGCTTTTTGTATCCCTGCTGTGTAAACTAATTTTCTCTTGTTTTTTCTATTCTTATGGAAGATGGAAAACGGCTGGTCAGCATCCTCAACTAATACTTGTTAAATGCCTTCTTAAAGAATACAGGCCTAGCTCATTTTATGGTTTCAATTTTTTAAAAAAGAAATTGAAGGCAAGATACTCAATCAGCAAAAAAGGTTAAGACTCGCTTTATTGCGGTGGTCTAGAACAGAACCTGCAACATCTCTGAGGTATGTCTGTAATCCTTAGCTTGAGGACCTTATGCTAAGTGAAATAAGCCAGTTGCAAAAGGACAAATATTGTGTGATTTCACTTACATAAGGTGCCTGTAGTAGTCAGACTTGCAGGACTGAAAGTAGAACTGTGGTTGCCAGGGCCTGCGGGCGGGAAATGGGGAGTTGTTATTAATGGGTACAGAATTTAATTCTGCAGGATGAGAAGAGTTCTGTGGATGGATGGCAAGACGGTAGTGCAACAATACGAATGTATTAATGCTACTGAAGTATGCACTTAAAAACAGCTAAGATGGTTACAGATTCCTCACCTGCACAGAGGCCTGTCTTTACCCTATGAGGATATCAGAGAAACCGTTACACAGTAACACCATCGCCTACAGGATTTTTTGCTCTGCTTCCATTTGTTTCTCATCTCTGTTTGAGGTCCCTCTTTTCATTCTTCCAGGAGCTTTTGTTCTCTTCTCTGGACCATCTTCAAGTCTTCCACAAACCAGATGTAGTTTTGGAAAGATGGCAAAGCCAGTGGAGTGGGGAGGCTGTCTCCCAGGTCCTGGGGTTTGGGGCGGTGCTGGGGTTGCTGTGTTTGCTTGGCAACTGCACTGCACGGCCTGTGGTTCCTGCTCATCTGTAGGTAGACATGACTTCTGTTCTTTCCATCTACAAAGTTGGGGCGGATGACAAGTTCTGATGGAGAGTACAGCTCATCATCACCTCTGGACTTTTTCATTGTGAACTTACACATTATCATTGCTACCATTCAGGGGTTTAGGTAGTGAAATATCAAACACTGGTTTTGTTTTGTTTTTTGTTTTTTTTTTTTGGGGGGGGTGGGGTACCCGGATATGACAAACACTGGTTTTTAAAAATTAGTAATTCAATACAAGTTGAAAGCACCAAAATTAGGAACTTATTTTACCATTTTCCCCATTTTTCCCCTGTAGTGAACTTCACTCTGTTGGAATGACTTTTAAAAAATAAATCCCCTCTTGCTTTTTGATTAAGGACTCTGATTTCTTTTTTTTTTTTGTATTTGTGCTTTGATTTTTTTGTTAAAGTATATTTTATTGATTATGCTATTACAGTTTTCCCAATTTTTCCCCCTTTATCCCCCATTCACCCTTCCCCCAAACCCTCCAGCATTCCTCTCCCCCTTAGTTCATGCCCATGGGTTGTGCATATAAGGTCTTTGAGTCCTCTGTTTCCTATACCATTTTTATCTTTCCCCATCTATTTTATGCCTACCAATTATGATTCTTTTTCCCTGTACTTTTTTGCCCCTATTCCTCCCCTCCCTCTCCCCGACTCCACTGAAATCCCTCCATGTGATGTCTGTTTCTCTGATTCTGTTCCAGTTCTGGGTGTTTGCTTAGTTTTTGTTTTGTTTTCCTTTTCTTTTAGCTTCATCTGTTGATAGTTGTGAGTTTGTTGTCACTTTGATGTTCATATTTTTGATTTTCTTTTTCTTAGGTAAGTCCCTTTAACATTTCATATAATAATGGCTTGGTGATGATGAACTCCTTTAACTTGACCTTATCTGGGAAGCACTTTATCTGCCCTTCCATCCTAAACAATAGCTTTGCTGGATAGAGTCAGCTTGGATGTAGGTACTTGCCTTTAATGACTTCAAATACTTCTTTCCAGCCCCTTCTTGCCTGCAAGGTTTCTTTTGAGAAATCAGCTGATTGCCTTAATGGGCACCCTTTTGTAAGTAATTGTCTCCTTTTCTCTTGTTTTTTTTTAGGATTCTCTATCTTTAATCTTGGGTAACATAATGATGATGTGCCTTTGTGTGTGCCTCCTTGGGTCCAACTTCTTTGGGACTCTCTGGGCTTCCTGGACTTCCTGGAAGTCTATTTCCTTGGCCAGACTAGGGAAGTTTTCATTCATTATTTGTTCAAATAAGTTTTCAATTTCTTGCTGTTGTTCTTCTCCTTCTGGCAACACTATGATTTGTTTATTGGAACATTTCAGATTGTCCCAGAAGTTTGTAAGACTCCCTTCACTTTTCTGAATTCTTGTTTCTTCATTCTTTTCTGCTTGGATGTTTATTTCTTGCTTTTGTTCCAAATTGTTGCTTTGATTCCTGGTTTCCTTCCTGTCACTGTTGGTTCCCTGAATTTTTTGCTTTATTTCATTTTGGGTATCTTTCATTTGTTTTTTCATTTTTCAATCAAGCTCAACCAGTTCTGTGAGCATTTTGATTGCCAGGGCTTTAAATTCCCCATCAGCTAGGTTGGCTATCTCCTCCTCGCTTAGCTCTTTTTCTGGAGCTTTGCTCTGTTCTTTCATTTGGGCCATATTTCTTTGTCTTGGTGCACCTGTTATGTTGCAAGGGGGCGGGACTTTAGGTATTCACCTGGGCAGGGCAACCCCCCTTGCTGCACTGAGGCGCTGCCTGTGGGGGAGGGGCCAGAGAGGGAACAATGCAGCTTACCTGGTCGGCTCTAGCCCGCTTTCCAATGAACCCTTGTGTGAGACTGGGAGTTTCTTCCATCGGGGCAACTGTTGTAGTCCACAGGACTGTGATTTCTAAACAGAGCACCTGAATATAATCAAGCATTATGTCTTAATTAGTGTGTGCTTCCCTCCCCCCTCCCACCGCCCCAACACTGAGCTGAAAGTACTTAATTTCCTAGTTTGTATATAGTTTACAGTGTCATGTCACAGGCTACAGGCATTGCTGGGAATGCCTCATCAATAAAGTAGTTTCCCCTGGCTTAGTTTTAAATCTCTTTTCCTTGCCTTTATGTAGCAGAAGAGTCTTGGGTGAAGACCTGGAAACTTTGAACGGAGTTCTTGCTCTGTTACAGTAAGTAGGTGACTATTTTCCAGTTACCTCAAGGAAAAAACAATCTTATAGATGAAATATGCTCTTAAGCTCTTATTCACAGGATTTGATAATATCAGTATTGGTTTGGCTCAGTATTTGCTTTGACTCATCAGCTGTTTCAGGTAGGTGTAGAGGAGGATGGGGTATTTAGTAGAGTAAAAAATGGAGATTTCTTCACCTCCCCCCTGAAAAACCTCTACCCAGAAACCCAAACCAAGCTTTCTAGCTCTCTTTCTAAGAAACAATCAGTGTGAAATGGATGCTCTGCTACTTAAACACTGCAGGTGGGTGTGTCTCCCTTCTGTAACCAGAAGGCTTCCTCCCGCCTCTGCACCCGGTAACCCCCTGAAGGTTCCTGATGCCTGATTTGGTGGTGTGGCCATCCATGCTGTGGACTTCACTGTATAAATGCGGCTTCAATTTTGGCAGACCCATCACATCCCAGGACTGAAGTGACTTTGGGCTGTCCTGGTAGCTTAATATTCGGCCGTGCTGCAAGGTGGCGCTGGTGGGACTGCTGAAGAAGTCAGATGGGACTTCTGTGGTGGGTCCAAGTTTTGCCCAGTGCTGGACGAGGCTGGATGCTACCACTGATTTATAAAAGTTGATGTTGGTTTGGAGCTTGATGTCGTTTTGGCGCCATGCTGTCTGCTGGCCTTTCAAAGGGAATTCTGGCCTTCTTAATTTGGCTCCACCGTTTTTGGATGACCTGTGTGTTTTGGACAGTGTTGCCTGTGTAGCAGACTTTAGTGATGCTGTTTAGCTCTGGGTTACCAGAAAGCATCCTGGCCGAATCCTCATGTGCGCTAGGTGCTGTGGCCATAGCTGGCTGGAGGCTTTAGTCCTTTTGACCAAGCTGACTGCCCAGTGGGTCTGGATCAGTTGTTTATGTTTTAGTCGGTACACAGTCAATGAAACAGTGAGGTTTCAGAGCGTGTTGATGATCTCAGTAGGTTAAAGAGAAAGCTGTTTCTCTGCTGTCTGCAAATGTGTGAGATTCTGCTCCCAAGGGAAATGGCATGACATTTATTAACTGATTTCATATCACAGCGTTGTTGTCCTGATGAAGTCAGAGCACTCAAGTGTCACACGTGCAGTCAGATGTGCTGAGGTAGATCTTCCTGAAGACGGGTGAACCACACAAGCTGTTCCCCAGGCCCCTAGTGCAATGCATGATGCTGGATATGCATGCAAAACATGCATGAATTGATCTGTGAACAAATGAACACATTTCATTAGTAGCTCTCAGAGTCTAGTTCTTCAGACTTTATTAAAACTTTCCATAAAGCCTTGATCTTGTTCCTTGCCACATGCCTCCTCTACCTGTTTGGCAGCAAAGGTCAGATGGCCCCAGCTATTTTGTAGTCTGAAGCTGCAGACGGTGTCTCAGCCACTGATGCTGATAAACTCATCCAGGAGCCTTTTCCGTGGGGTTTTAGGGAGGAAAGGAGCATGGCCTCCAGTGCCTTCTGAGAATTTAACTGACTTTGAGAGAGAGCTACACTTCTCAACACTACAGAAAATAGCAAAGTAGGACTGAGAACTCGGGAGCGGAACTCAGCAGCAACGCACATGGAAATCATCAGTGCAAAATTCAGTACATATGTGAGTTGCTACTAGATTCTCTCCTATTACTGACTTAGCAAGGAAAATGTTTTCAGAAGTTTGCCTTCAATTTTGGAAGCCATTGGGGAAAAGGGCCTCCAGAACAGTTGTCTCTCAGTGTGAAAGGGCACAGCCACTTAAAAGGGTGTCAGAAAAATGATACATTCAGAAGAGCAGTCCCTGGGGGGAAACCAGTGCATTAGGAGCAATGATGAAAGAAATAAGGACCAAAATATGAGAGGACAGGGTAGAGTCAGAACCGCGCCTGCCTCCCAACCAGTTTGCTGCATGTGAGAAGGACCCAGGAAGAAAGTAACCGTCCTAGGAGGAGAAAGGGAGAGGTGGGTGGTTTCAGATCCACATAGAATAGCCTGTTAAATGCAGTGTTTATACTTATATAAGTATAAAATCCTTATAGAAAGCACAGCTGCCTTAGACTGAAGAACGGTTGCTCTTCTTTCTGCTTCAGTCAATGTGATCACAAAGGGTTAGCAGGTTTGATAGAGTGAGAAGTATTGCAGTTTGTATCCAGTTATTTCCTCTATCGGGGTAAATAAAACCCTTCATTATGTGTATTATTAAGGATCTTAAAAAAAAGGAAGCAGTGGGAAGCCCAGGTGACATGGAAATAATCGGGGGATTGTATCTGAAAAGGCTCTGGCCCCAGCAGGCGCATCCTGGGCTCCCTTCCTCGGCGTGTCCCCCCTCCCCCTTCCCTGTTTGAAGTGACCGGGCGGACTGCCCACACCTGGAAGCTGATAAGACACACTCATTGCACACTCTCATAGTTTTCCAAGAAAAATAGCAAAGAATGCACTTGTGTTGAGGTACAGGAGTTGCTGACTGGCAGGGTCTCTAAAGAATCAACATGCCCGCGTTTCTGCCTCCTGTCATGTTGCCAAGCTGATTCTCAGCTCAAAACGAATAAAATTGATGTGTTTTTGTAAATCAACGAGTACAGACCCTCAGCTCATTCTCTAAATGTTGATGTGCCAATTTAAAAATGTTGTCCTCTGCTCACAAAATTACTCTGCTGACAGTGTTTGTGGCAAGGGCATTGTCCAGAAATGGGAATAGGTAGTTGTGACTTTGTGTATGTTTGCTTATATTAATGGTAATTCAGCTGGTATTTTCCAAGCAGCACGAAGAAGTGCCGGGCTCCGGGGTCAGAGCCGTGAGCGAGTCTCTGCCCCCTGAGAAGCTCCCATAGTTAAGGGAGGAACTTAGTTATTTTCGAGGTGGTATTATGAACAAAAAAGCTGAACACTGAAAATGGGGGTTTAAAAATGTTCTGTGGCATTATACAGTATAGATAACTTTTCAAACACTTGCTTTTCATCCTTTTGTTGGGGAAGAACATTTAATATCAAACTTACTATTCTGAGTGGCCATAATTAAAGTGAAGAAGACTCAGACCACAGAGGCATGTGATTGTAGCTGGAGAATTTGTTTCAGAGGTCAGCCTCACAAAGAACATACACGGGGCACATTCTTCCTTGAAGGAAGCTTAGTTTTGGTCCTCTCTTACAGTTTACTTGTTGTTGTATCTTTAGATTGAGGAACATACTCTTATAAAAGTTTCTCTAGGTATATTTCAAGCAGGTTTACATACACAAAGCATATGCTCCAAGGGTCCTTCCTGCTAGGTTGCATCCTATTATTTTGCCTAAGAGTAATCTGACTCAGCAGCACTGATTCTGTAACCATTTTCTCAAATTAATCTGCAACATCTCCTTTGGAATTGAGTAGGGAAGGCAAAAGCAGATTTAACCAGGTTCCTAGGGAGTACATCTGTGTAAAACTGCTGTTCTCTTGGAGCTTTGCTTCCCTTCCTTCCCTGCCCTCCCTTCCCCCTCCCTCTCTTCCCTCCCTCCCCCCCTGCCCTCCCTCCCCCTCCCTCCCTTCCCTCCCTCCCTTCCCCCTTCCTCCCTTCCCTCCCTCCCTCCCTTCCTTCCTTCTTTTCTTTCTTTTCTTTTCTTTTC
>CM052538.1:121234230-121319251 GCA_028533065.1 Trachops cirrhosus
CACTTGTTGTTCTTCCTCTTCTCCTTCTGGTACCCCTATAATTCGGATGTTGGAACATTTAAAGATGATCTGGAGGTTCCTAAGCCTCTCCTCATTTTTTTGAATTCTTATTTGTTCATTCTTTTCTGTGTGGTTGTTTCTTCCTTCTGGACCACTCCATTGATGTGAGACCCAGCTTTCTTTCCATCACTATTGGTTCCCTGTGCATTTTTCTTCATTTCACTTATTGTACCCTTCATTTTTTCATCTAATTTGTGACCAAAATCAACCAATTCTGTGAGCATCCTGATCACTAGTGTTTTGAACTGTGCATTTGATAGGTTGGCTATCTCTCGGTCACTTAAAAGGATGGGTTCTGAGGCTTTCATTTGTTCTTCTGTTTGAGCCATCTTTTTTTTTTTTCTTTTCTGATCTCATCACACCTGTTACTTATGAGGGGCGGGGCCTTAGGTGTTCACCAGGGCGAGGCAACCCAGTCTCTGGGTTGTGACGTTGTATGTGGGGGTGGGGTCCGAGAGGGAACAATGGCGCTTGCTCAGCTCTCTGCCAGTTTCAGTCCCTTCCGCCACTTCCCCCAAGCAAACTGGACCTTTCTGGTGCTGATTCCTGTGTGGGTGGGTTTGTGCACCCCGTGGGTCTTTCCAACAACCTCTCCTGTGAGGCTGGGAGTCTCTCCCTGTGTTTCAACCTCCCCCTGACAGGTGTTTTCAATCAGTGCCCCAAGGCTCTATTTCCCAGCGCTGGGATCCTGGGTTGTGTGCAGTGCCTTGCTTCATAATCACAGCCTTGCTGGGTCTGCTGGTTGCCACCCCTTGGCCGGGGTTTGCCAGCTGCCGCTTGCGTGCCCACAGGTCCACCTGCTGTGGTCTTATGCGCCTGGTCCCAGTGCTCTTTGTGCTGCACGACCCCTCTCCACCTGGCTGCCTGCCCAACTACACCCCTCCTACAGGTCTGGATGAACGTGTCTATTTTAACTCCTTGGGTGTCCGACTTCCATACAGTTCAATTTTCTGTCAGTTCTGGTTGTTATTCTGTTTCTAAATTGTTGTTGTCCCTATCTTGGTTGTGTGAAGATGCACAGTGTGTCTACTTATGCCTCCATCTTGGCCAGAAGTCCGCCTTTCTTTTTGTCATTACCTTCAGTACCTCTGTTGGAATCCCGAGGGCCCATTCATCCTGCATGCTGAGGTCATGGCGGCTATACTCCTTCATGGAGAAATCTCACAGTGTTTCTTCAAAGCTTCATCTTCTTCAAGTCTTTGCTCAGCTATGACCTTCTAGCAAAGCCAGCCCTAGGCTGCGTAACACTCCTCTTCCCAACACCTCTCCCATCCCTGACCTTGCAGTAAGTTTTCTTTTTCCAACACAATTTGTAAACTTTAAACACAATAGGTAATTTTTCAAACATATGTTTTATTTTCTGTGTCTCCTTTCCATAATATAAGCCCCATGAGGGTGATCTACTTGTCCTTCATTTGTTAGGAGTTGGTATCCTTCCCATTGTATTTTATATTGGTGTTCTGCCAATGTAGAGATGACTTTACCTACACAGTGTCATCTGGCTATTAGCCATCAGGGATAAAGTTCTTGTATTCCACCTCACCAAGATCCTTCCTGCTGGAAATCCAGCTCACACATAGTTGGCTTCTGTGGCATTCTTCTCAATAAGAATTAGCTTTTATTTTGCACATTAATAATGTTGATTTTGAACTTCAGTGAAAGAGTTGAAAGTGCACTATGTACCAATGTTCAACCACATTGGAAAAACTAGATAATAATGTTGCCAATTCTTAAAATAGAGTTTATTTGGCTAGTAAGAGTCATTTATTTTAGAAGTTTCAGCTACATAATTTAACATTTAAATTTTAGCTTAAAAGTAATTCATGTGCTTATTATAGCCAGAGTAGCTCTTTTCTAGAATAACTCACAGTGGGGGACATTTAAGAGGACACCCGGTAAGACCACACAACCCAGTGACATCGCCAAACATTTCCTTAAAAACATGAAGAGAATAGCCACATTGTTATAGACACAAACAGGTCAGTTCTGGTCCTGCTTGGAGGCTGGGACTTTGATGAGTTGGTCTGTTTTTCACATCACAAAATCTACACGTTCAAAAGATAATTTGATCCAAGAGAGGATGGTGACTGTCAGGAAAAGTCAGGATGAAGATAGGTAGTTTGTGCTTCATCTTCTTTTCACCTGGTGGTAGACATGTTCAGGCATGTTACAATATGAAACTCGTGGTTGTAATGTATGGTCCTATGATTTGTGCATCCACCCACCCACCCATCCACCCTTCTCTCTCCCCGCTTCCCTTCCCCCTTGGCTCCCCCACATCATTCCATCATTCCTGAGCCTTTTTCATGAATTGGGCTTCACGCTAGGTGGTGGGGAGGGGGGATGAATACAACCTTGGTGCTATTCTAGAGGGGCTCACAGGTTAGTGACCCTTTATGGTTTAATGAGCAGGCAGGTTTGCATATTGCACATCTTTATCACTTAGACTCTGTAACAGGCATTGCCAAGATCTGGGATGGTGGGTAAACACGACAGTCTCACAATGGAAGAAACATTATTTCCTTCAAAATAACATTTTAAATATTTTCAGGTGTACCTAATAACAGCAGAATGTCAGAGTCCAGGCTAAGGGGCCACAGCGTTTCCTAGCCCCAGAGCCATCCAAAGTCTCAGGCATGAGAAAAGCGCAAAGCGGTTTTTGGTCGAGGCCAGCAGTGTGCATTGGAGGTGGGAGAGCCGTCCTGTTTGCTTAAGCTCAGGAGACAGTAAGTCAGTGGCAAACGCTGATGAACACAGGATGCTTTATGGCATCTGGAAAGGGGGCTGGCCACCATTGCCCTTGTTCTGTCGCAGACTGGCCCCAGGAAGCACACAGAAGCCCACAGACAATGTGGTGTTCTCACGAAGGAGATGAAGGAGATGGCCTAGAAGGCTCAGCGGACGCGCTCGTTTTCATCAGTGCGCTTTGCCGCCCAGCTCACAGGAGTGTCAGAATCTCATTGTCAGAGAGAAAACAAGGTGATGAGGGTGAATAACCTGATGGGGACAAGAAGGCTCAAGAGAAGTGCTTGTGAGATTTGGGAGGAGTACCAGGAATACCAACGAGGCAACAACAGCATGGGCAAGCCAAGCCGGACGTGTGCCTGTGAGCCATGCTGTCTGCAGCCACCGCCTGCTTTCAGTTTTGCCACTGCTGAGTCTCCAGGTTGTATTGGAAGAAGTGACCATTCCCAAAATATTTTCATTGAAATAGAAACTGGCCCTTGTCGGCTGCTGGTTTAACAGTGTAATTCTTCAATGGCTGCTGTCTGATTAAAGCCTAAGTCAGTGGTCGGGTGGCTTCGACCCAGGTTACAGTCTCATCACCAGGCCTCTGGAGGCCCAGGGACAGTCATGCAGCCAGGCTTCCTGAGTCTAGAAATGAATGCAGCCCCTGAAAGGTCAATCAGGATGCCTTGTGATTCTGTTGGCAGAGTCATCTTCTCTCCGCAGTACCACTGAATCAGCTGTAGTTCTGTGCTCTCACCTGCACCCATCTGCTCTGAGTTCTGTTTCTTTCCATTGTCTCTGAATGGTATTCTGCACTCACATCTGCTACTAACTGCTCCTACTTTCTGCAAACTTCTTAAGAAAGAGCATCTTATGGTTCAGCCACCATCCAGGTGGGCTGAGATCACCCCACACCAGCTTAGATGTTGAGATGCCACTCCTGTCCACGCACCGAGGGCAAGGTAGCGGGGCCAGTCAGTCTCCCTCAGAAAGGGCCCAACAGGAGGTGGGCAGTCAGGATGCATGCTGGAGCAGTTTCGTAGTGACAGACAGGCAACTAGCTGCAGTCTCCTGCCCAGGGTGGGGCGAAGTATGTGACATAGAAAGGACCGAGGATGGCCACGACACCAGACCCCATGCTGCTATTCGTAGATGAGCTCTGCCGGCAATAAGGTCACACTCACACATCACTCGTCTCCCTGCACAGCTCTGGGACTTTGTCCAGATTATCCAAAAGCTGCTAAGTGGACGGGCAGCAAAGCAGGGTGAGGAGGAGTCTTTGAGAACATAGTCGTGGCTTCTAATCCCAGCACGGTGACTTTTCTTTCTATACTGTTATGTTGGAAAATCTCTTTGCCTCAATTTTCCTCACTTGTAAAATGGGTATATAAGTACCTATTTCATGAAGTTGACATGAGGCCAGAGGAAAGAACATCTTTTATGTCCCTGGCTTGACCAGCGTGGTCTAAAACACAGGGTCAGGTACTCGATTCCTCTAATGTCCCCTGGGCAGACCCTCAGACCTCCCTGTCTTTGTGGCCACTTTGGAGTCACCTGGCAGGGCCTGACGTTGTCATCCTCCTCACCTGGTCTACCTCCTAGGAATCCACACATTTTTTTTGACACAGCCATTATTTTAGTGTCTTTCCTCCAGCCCCCTGGCCACCTTCCCACTGGACTTTTTCTCTCCAACCAGAAGAAACCTGCCTCTCCTCAACTCTGTGCAGTTCGAGCTAGGAGATGAGCAGCACCCCCCTAGGTAGCAGCTTTCATTCCCCATGGGTGGGGTCTTTAGGGTGCGTGATGAAAAGCAGCATGGTGGTAGAAGTTTGACTTGCTGTGCATGTATGAAAGTGGAATTTTCTGAGCTTTCTTACAGCGTGGCCCAGCTATACAGGATGGCTGTGGTTGCCTCAGGAGGGACGTACAGCCCTGACCCCGAGGACCGCTGGCCTGGGTGGGGGCCGCGTTGGTGGACGTGACATAGGAGGTTTGAACAGTTGGACTGGGTTACTTGGGCTCTGCATATAACCCCGAGCTTTTCCAGTCCTATCATTTCAGAAGCTTTTATCTAAGAAAACATGAAAGCAGTGGCTCCCAAGCCCTGATGTTCTTTATTCACTTATTGCCATCCTTTAAAATGAAAACTTTTATTACGCTTTTTTTTAAAACAAGGCGTGCAGCTTGGACATGCAGAGATAGAGGAGAACATAGCCTGAAGTCGTATGACATGGTGCTACGGCTCCTTCATGACAGAGCATGGGGGAGCCTGGATTAGAAGGTAAACCAAATTAGAATACTTAAACGCAGTTGGGAAAGCTTTTTAAATCTTGCTCATCCCTGGGCATCTTTCTCTGCATACCTCTGGGGTAAATCTATCAGCCTGTGGAGTCCCCTGTTGAGATGAAGGTGGGGTGTATGAGGAGTTGGAGAGAAGGAAACATCAGGTGAGAAGGTCAATTGCTTAAAGGGAACAAAGGACAAAGGTCCCTTTGATGTGGGAGCTGATTTCTACCTTTTGAAGACGATTATTTTTATTTTTTCCAGCTTTAGATTCACAGTGGTCTCCTCCGCTCTGACCTGTGGATTGCTTTCCTTCCCAACACAAGCCGTGTATTAGAAACCTGAGCATCCAGCACTCTGGAGGCAGAAGATTGTCTCCGGGCTGGATCTCTTCTCATGTCAGCGTCAGGACTGCTGGCTACCAACTGTTTCTCTGACTTCAGGGAGCTGAGTGCCAGGGCTCGTGGGCTGAATCCTGGTCTTTGTTGAGACGCTACAGCAGACTCTTGATGTCACGTCAGGGTTCAGAGTCCATGCCAAGGCAGATACATGGGATATGGACACTGGCAGATTTGGCCACCTAGGCAGCCAAGAGAGAGGTGACAGCTGGCACCCATTACCCACATGCAGGCCACCCGGGGGTGGTCACATCAGACACGGTGCCAGGAGGGAGGAAGAGCGAATCAGAGATGACACCTGGGGAAAAAGAAAATTGGTTGATTTATTTCCTTCCCTTCCTGTTACTACAGCCTGGGGACAACTTGGGACATTTTGTGGTATTCCAACAGGAGGTGTTTGAACTGCTGCCTACACAGAGGTGAGCGAGGGAGATTTGTCTTCCGCACTGGTGGAATATGGCTGCGCACACATAGGATGGGCGCACTGTGGGCTTTTAGTGGCTGGGAGAAGTAGAGAGCGGGGCACAGAATCTTGCTTTGCTACCTACAGAATCTCATGCTTGCACCCTGGAGCTGTCTCAAGGCCATGCCTTTCTAAATACATCAGAGTACTCAGGCAGGGCTCTGATGTAGACACGCACAAGGCCAGAGACTGCAGCGGTGACAGGCTGGCCCCGGGGTTCTTGTCTGTGAGAACCACTCCAAAGGGACCCAAAGGGACTTGCGGCTGGAAAGGTCTCTGCTGGGACCTGATGGCCGCTCCCTGAGTGGATGGCAGGATCCTTCCCTCAAGAAACTTCGAGTGCAGTACCTGGTCGTGGGCAGACGTGCACTGAGCTTCAGACCCTGTGACGACCACTTTCAGTCTGCAGAGCAACCACATGAGAGTGGACAGTTATTTCCCCCTGCTTAGAGATGAGGGGATTGAAGCTTCAGGACTTTAAGTAGCTTGCCCAGGGCCACATGGCTACTAAGAGATGAGGCTGGGATGAATTCAGGCAGTCTGGCTTCAGATGCATGGTTGTGGATTGATATTTTTTTAATGTAGACATTACTAATAGACTCTGTAGTACTTTTACAACACCTTAATTTCTCACTAATGGCAAGACACAGTAAAACTAGCTGCTCCTATAGAAAGTATTCTATGACAAATCCAATGACACTTTCTTACCCTGATTCTTATCCAATGTGTCTGGTTCTCGAGAATGTCAGGAACAGACTGCGAATCAACTGGCTCTAATTTGGTATTTGTAACTCAAGGAGGCCAAAGAAGGAGAATTTCAAAAAGGAAGTAGACAATAATGTTAGGTGCTACAGAGAAAGAAAGTAAAATGGGTACTTAAAGGATTCCATTAGACCTGTGAGTAAATTTCTTATTTTTGTGGTGACGTTGGTTAATAAAATTATATAGGTCTATATTTATTGTCTCCTTGCATGCCAAAAGAGGTACTTCTCCTCTCTCTCAGTTGTAATGACCTAGGTCACGTACACCTGGTACCACACTCGGAGCACACGGGGGCAGACACTGCAAAGGCTGCAGGCCTCCCTCCCACTCCTGAACGCCGGCTCCCCGCTCCCCTTCTGGGAAGCAAACCACACCACCAGTTCACTGTGTGTTCTTCCTGAGATGTTCTACACACATGTAAAAACGTGCACATACTCTTCATTTCACAGAGCATCTCACCAGATGCAGTGTTCTGCACCTTTGTCATTAATCTAACAGCACTCTGCATTCTTGTAGACCACCCCGTAGCAGCGCGGCAAGCGTCCTCAGTGTGTGCAGGTGTGCGGGGGTCTGGGGTGTGGACGTACTGTAATTTATTTAACACATGTATGTTCCCAGCTGACCCTTAAAAAACACTGACATGTAGGAGAGATCCTGGAAAGGTCTTTCTCTCTCGAGGACAGAAAGGTAACTGTCTGGAATAAGGAGAGCCGAGGCCCATTCATGTGCTAAGAGGTACTCGTCCTAGGGCTTATTGAACTAGACAAGAACTAGCTTACTTTGGAGGGACTTTCTTACGATCTACCACACTGCATTATGATTTAGAAACTTCATTTTTGAAAATGGCATACCTCCTTATAAATTAGCTAGAAGCAGCCAACATACTGTCTTCAATCTTTTGGAAAATGAGGTAAGTTATAAATCTTTTTCACCTTTGTAATTCTAGCACCTTCAGAGTATCTAAGTATCTTTTAGTTTTCTATCCTCTAACTCTTCATTTCCAATAGCAAAGATTCAACATCACATCTGATCAGTTCAAAATCCACTCCTTCCTGAGTGACTTTGGATAGTGGCTGAAAACTCTGACCTTACATTTCCTCGTCTGTAAGCAATAATTGCACTACCTATTATCTTAGGGTTTGTATTAGGATTCGGTGAGCTAACATTTACAGTGCCTAACCAAGTCCTTGTCAGGAAACAGAAGTTTCAATTGTTCACTTTCTCTTATTTGCTCTTCTGCCTCTTATGGGGTGTGACCCATGCAACTGATCATTACTAATTCTTGGTATACTCATATGTTGGCCTATAAATATGTTAGCCTATAAATAAATTGGAATAGAGATTTATAAATCAGTTTTATATGAGTCTGGTTGGAATCTTAGAATAGAATAGAATAAAACAGAATAGAATCTTAGGAGTTTTATTTCTAGTAGAGGATACATAACCAGAAATTCATTTGTGTGTGAAATGTATAATTTAAAAGTTATTCACAGAATTAACAATTCAAAACATATTTTAGCGACACAAACAAAAAATGGTCCAAAAATGGTTTAAAGCGATTTTATTCTCACAGAAGTTCATAGTTGTAGGCCTACTTTAAGGCCCACATCAGTTGCTGTTGTCAGGAAAGTGAAGCTCTACCTGAAACATGGCTGAAAGAAGAACAGCAGGGTGGCAAAAAACAGGGAAAATGATGCTGGCACACAAATTAACATGTTTTTACAACCACTTAGCAATAATCCTTCAGGAGAGTCCTAGGTTCATGTGGCTGTCTCTGGATTCTTAGGATACCATGTCACCTTGGTAGGTAGGGCTCACTTTTAACACAATCTGCTGTTCCTCTTAAAACTGAGCCACATTGATGGGGCTGATGCTTGATAATTTAGAATCATCTGGAGGTTTCCATTGTAAAAGCAGCTACAAATATTTAAAGCCTGGTACCCACTCATCAATAGCCAGGAATCTCTTTGGCTATCAGTTTTTGAAATTTCATGATTCTGTTGAACCTAGGGCAATTCAGCTAAGGGAAGTTGAGTTTGTCCTGAATTCTCCCCGAATTTTCTATGTGCATTTTGATGTGGTCACTAACCAACCAGAAACTCAGCTTCCGGTTTTCCTTATTCACATGTCACATGAGCACAGCTTCATGCACCCCTGGAGTCAGGGTGCTCAGTGTCATGCAGTTTTAAACAACTATGACAGATTTTCTCTGATGTCTGATCTGGGTATGTTTAAATGAATTAAAATGTTCACACCCCGCTTCAACTTCTTTTGAGTATTACCTCAAAATTATAAATTTTAAAGGCATAAATCAAAAGTCACAACTTTAATCCCACTGGGATGTGAGCTTGTCTTGCGATCTGTCCTGGTACAAAATTACCTGATGGTGATGAAATGGAAGCTTCCATTTCAGGGAAAACTTTTTTTTTTTTACACTTGAATTTCCTCTGTCCTTTTTTATTTTGCCTTTTTCTTTCATTGTAGATCCCCGTCCATGCCAAGTGAACTGACCTTTCCCGTGGTCATGCCAACTGCTCACATTCTCTCTGACAGGCGGTGGGGCCTGCCCGTGCACGTGTGTGCGCTCCCTAGTGCGGCATTTGTTTTGTGGACCATCCTGCACTGGCTGGTTCTGGTGAGTGCATTGCCTCATGGTCCCAGGATACATGCTCAGGTACAACGGATCACATAGGAGAAAAAAGGGAGGTAAAGTGACTGGCTCAAGTCGATCAGTGAGGAGTGGCTTGGCAAGACCCCAAACCTGCTGCTTCCTCCATCAGGCAGTTTGGAGCACTGGAAGGAGGGTACATTTGGAGCAGACAGGTGCGCACTGTCTTTGGCTCTATCATGTACCAGGTATGACTGAGCAGGGCGCTCAACCTTCTGTGCTTTGCTTCCATCCGTAAAATTGGAGCTGTTCCTTGTCACCCCGCAGAGCAGTTCCCTTTCCTGTTGATCTCTACCCTTGATCGGGGCTTTCCCAGGGCGGTAATCAATTCTGGGGAGAACTACCCCTGGGACAGATAAAACTGTTTTTTTAAAATATAATATACATATATATTTATTTTCTATTTATTTTTATTGTGTTTTATTGTATTTATTAGCAAAGTGTGGTCTTGCTGGTACAGCCTCGCTGCACGCCCAGCTCTGGAGAGCAGCGACGACGACGGCCCAGGCAGAGCTGTGAATGGCCCGCCGAGCTGCCCTCGCCAGCACAGACGGGACTGCGACTGCGCGGTGGGCAGTCTGAGAAAAGCTGAGGTTTCCCCAGGGATTTTTTTTTTCAAAAAAGACCCAAACTGATATAGGTGCCACAGAAAGGTTTCTGTCTCGGAACCCTGGTGATGACCTTCTTTTATGTGACCTCAAGGAAAGCTTAAAAACAATTATACATTCATTGATGAGAATATATTTTTCTTTTTAAAAATTTTTGTTTTTATTTTTAATTATAGTTGACATACAACATTATATTAGTTTCAGGTGTACAATATAGTGATTAGATATTTATATAACTTATGAAGAGCAATCACCCTGATAAGCATAGTACCCATCTAATACCATACACAGTTATTAAATTACTGTTGACTTATTCCCAATCTGTACTTCTTAATCCCTTACCTTTTTCACCCATCCCCCTCAACCACCCTTCCATCTGGCAACCCTCAGTTTATCTCTGAGTTTGTTTCTGTTTTGTTTGTTAACTTGTTTTGTCTTTTAGATTCTACATATAAGTGATATCATGTGGTATTTTTCTTCCTCTGTCTCACTTATTTCACTCAGCATGATGCCCTCCAGATCCATCCGTGTTTCACAAATGGCAAGATTTCACTCTTTCTTATTGCTGTGTAATATTTCATTATGTGTATTTATAGCTATATCTATCTATATCACTTTTTTTTGAAATCCTCACCCAAGGAGATGGTTATTGACTTTAGAGACAGAAAAGGATGGAGAGAGAGAGGGAGAGAAACATCGATGTGAAAGAGAAACATGGATCAGTTGCCTTTTGTATGTGTCCTGACTGGGGACTGAACCTATGACCTTTCGGTTTACAGGGCGACGCTCCAACCAACTGAGCCACACTGGCCAGGGCTATATACCACTTTCCATGAACTTATCTACTGGTAGACACTTAGGTTGCTTCTATATCTTGGCTATTGTTAAGTAGTGCTGCAATGAACACAGGGGTGCATATAACTTTGAATTAGTGTTTTTTGATTTCTTTGGATAAAAAGACAAGTGGAATAGCTGGATGATATGATAGTTCTATTTTTAATTTTTTGAAGAACTTCCTTACTATTTACTCCACCGATTTACAACACCACAACAATGTACGGGGGTTCCCTTTTCTGTGCATACTTGCCAGCCTTGTTTATTGATGACAGCCATTCTGACAGGTGTGAGATGAGTATCTCATTGTGGGTTTAATTTGCATTTCCCATGTTATTAGTGATGTTGAACATCTCTTCGTATGTCTATTAGCCATCTCTAAGTCCTCTTTGGAGAAATGTCTATTCAGGTCTGCTGCCCAATTTTAACTGAATTTGGGGAGTTTTTTGGTGTTAAGTTGTATGAGCTCCCTATATAGTTTGGATATTAACCCTTAATAGATGTATCATTGGCAGATATTGTCTCCTATTCAGTAGATTGTTTCATTTTGTTGGTTTCCTTTTTAGTTTGATGTTGTCCCATTTATTACCTTTTTGTTTCCATTGTCCAAAGAGACATAAAAAAGATATTACTAAGAGCAACGTTAGAGAGTTTTTTTTCTAGGAGTTTTATGGTTTTAGGTCTTACATTTAAGTCTTTGATCCATCTTGAGTTTATTCTTGTATATGATATAAAAATTCATTTAGTTTTGTTTTTTTGCATGGGTCTGTAAAGTTTTCCAACACCTTTTATTAAAGAGACTGTCTTTACCCCATAGTCTATTCTTGACTCCTTTTCATAGAATAATGACCATATAGGTGTGGACTTACTTCTGGACTCTCTGTTCTGTTCCATTGATCTGTGTGTCTGTTTTTATGCCAGGATTTATGCCATGTTTCTCTTTCTGTTTTGAATACTAGAACCTTGTAGTATAGTTTGACATCAGGTATTGTGATCCCTCCGACTTTGTTCTTTCATAAGATTGCTTTGGCTACTTGGGGTCTTTTATCATTCCTTGTAAATTTTAGGATTATTTGTTCTAGTTCTGTAAAGAATGGTATTTGGTATATTGGTAGGGATTGCATAAAACTATAGATTGCTTTTACTGTGGACATTTTAATGGTGTTAATTCTTCCTATTCATGAACACAGTATGAGCTTCCATTTATTTGTATTTTCTTCAGTTTCTTTCTTCAATATCTTACAATTTTCTGAGTACAGGTCCTTTACCTCCCAGGTGTTTATTTATTCCTAGGTGTTTTATTCTTTTTGATGCAATTGTAAATGAAATTGTTTTCTTAATTTCTCTGATAGTTTGTTATTGGTGTATAAAAATACAACCAATTTCTGAATATGAACTCTGTATCCTGCTACTTTACTGTTTATCAGTTCTAGTAATTTTTTTTATAGAATCTTTAGCATTCTCTCTATATAGTAGCATATCATCTGCAAATAATGACAGTTTTACTTCCTTTCCAATGTGGATGCCTTTCTTTCTTGTCTTACTGCTGTAACTAGGACTTCCAATGCTATGTTGACTAAAAGTGATAAAAGTGGACATCCTTGTCTTGTTCCTGATCTCAAAGAAAAAACTTCCTGCTTGTCACTGTTATGATGTTAGCAGTGGGTTTGTCATGTATGGACTTTATGATGAGGTATGTTCCCTCTGTTTCCACTTTGCTGAGAGATTTTTATCATAAATGGATGTTGGATGTTGTCTAATGCTTTTTCTGCATCTACTGATATGTTAAAAAATTTTATCCTTAATTTTACTTGTGGTGTATCACATTGATTGATTTGCAAATATTGAAACTACCTGACATACAAGAAAAAATCCCACTTGATCATGAAGTATAATCCTTATAATGTATTGCTGCATGCAGTTTGCTATTATTTTGTTGAGGATTTTTACATCTAAGTTCATCATGGGTGTTGGCCTATAGTTTTCTTTTTTGGTAGTATCTTTATCTGGTTTTGGTATCAGGGTAGTGCTGGCCTTATAAGATGATTTTGGCAGCCTTTGCTCCACTTCAATTTTTGGAATAGTTTGAAAAGGAAAGGTCTTAATTTTTCTTTGAATGTTTGGTAAAATGTACCTGTAAAGCCACCTAGCACAGGACTTTTGTTTGTTGGAATTTTTGGAACAGTGATTCAATTTTGTTAGTAGTTATAGGTCTGTTCAGATTTTCTGTTTCTTTATCATTCAGTGTTTGAAGATTATATGTTTCTAGAAATTTATCCATTTCTTCCACGTTGTCCAATATGGTTGGTTGTAGTATTTTCTTATGATCCTTTGTATTTCTGTGGTGTTGGTTGTCACTTCCCTATCACTTCTAATTTTATTATTTGCCTCCTCTCTCTCTTTTTTTTGATGAGTGTAGCTAAAGGTTTATCAATTTTATTTTTTCAAAGAAACAGCTCTTAATTTCATTGACCTTTTCTAACTTCTTTTGTGTGTGTTTTTTTTGGTCAGTGTGTGGTTGCCTCTCACATACCCCTAAATGGGGACCTGGCCTGCAACCCAGGGTTGTACCCTGAGTGGGAATCAAACCAGTGACCCTTCAGTTCACAGGCCAGCACTCAATCCACTGAGACATAACAGCCAGAGCTCTATTATTTTCTTAAGACAGTATTTTGTTTATTTCTGGTCTGATCTTTGTTTCCTTCCTTCTACTCACATTGGGTTTTGATTTTTCTTCTTTTTCTAGTTCCTTTAGGTGTAAGGTTAGCTTGTTTATTTGACATTTTTCTTGCTTCTTCAGACAGGCCTCTATTGCTATGAATTTCTATTTTAGAACTGCTGTGTTCCATAGATTTTGTGGTCATTGTGTTTTTATTATCATTTGTCTCCAAGTATTTTTTGATTTATTCTTTGACTTCATTGTTAAACCATTCAATGCTTAGAGCATGTTATTTAGCCTCCACATGTTTGTGTGTTTTTCAGTTTTCTTCTTGAAATTGATTTCTAATTCCACACCATTGTGATTGGAGATGCTTGATAGGATTTCCAGCTTCTTCGATTTTTGGAGTCTTGTTTTGTGGCCTAACATGTCATCTATTCTGGAAAATGTTCCACATGCACTTGACAAAAATGAATATTCTTTTGAGTGAGATGTTCTAAATATATCGACTAAATCTGTTCCATTTTGTCATTTAAGGCCACTATTCCATTGTTGATTTTCTGCGTGGATGATCTATCCATTGGTGTCAAGGGGATGTTATTACTATGAATCTCTCCTTTACGTCTGCCAATATTTGCTTTATGTATTTAGGTGCTCCCATTTTGACTGTGTAGATGTTTACAACGAGTTATATTCTCTTATTGGATCGATCCTTTATCATTATAAAGTGTCCTTTATTTCTTATTAGCCTTTGTTTTAAAGTCTATTTTTGTCTGATATAAGTATTGCTACCCCAGCTTTTGTTTCATGTGCATGTAATACCTCTTTTCATCCCTTTACTTTCAGTCTGTGTACGTCTTTCAATCTGAAGTGGGTCTCTTGTAGGCAACATATGTATGGTTCTGGCTTTATTATCCATTCAGCCACCTTATGTCTTTTGATTAGAACATTTAGTCCATTTATGTTTAAAGTGATTATTGATAGGTATTCAGTTATTGTTGTTTTAATAATTATTTTCTGTTCCTTTCTTATTTCTTGCTCTCTTCTATGTTCATGTCTTTCTATACAGTGTTATGTTTAGACTCCTTTCTCTTGATTTCTTGTATGTCTCTTACAGATTTTTGGTTTGTGGTTACCATTTTCTTTATATACACCAAGCTATGTATACAGCAATTTAGGGGGTGGTTGCTTAAGCTTGAACACATTCTAAAAATGCTACGGTCTTTACTCACTGCCTCCACATTTATGTTTTATGTTGTTAAACGTAACTTGTTTTGTGCATATGTTTGTATCTCTTACTTAATTATATTACACATGATCTTCATACTTTTGCCTTTTAAACTTTGTACTAGCTTTATAGTTGGTTAATCCACTGCTTTTGCTGTTTGCCTTTGTCAGTGAGAATTTTTCTTTCCTATATTCTCTTATTCATATTTTTGATCCTTTCTGCTTAAAGAAGTCCCTTTAACATTTCCTGTAACATTAGTTTAGTGGTGCAGAATTCCTTTAGGCTTTTCTTGTCTAGGAAACTATCTTTCTTTCCTTTGATTTTAAAATGGTGTCCTTGCTGGTTACAACAATTGTGGTTGTAGGTCTTTGCCCTTCATCACTTTGAATATTTTGTGCCATGTCCTTCTGGCTTGCAAGGTTTCTGTTGAGCAATCAGCTGACAGTTTTATAGGAGCTCATTCATACATAACTAACTGCTTTTCTTGCTGCTTTTAAGATTCTCTGTCCTTAACCTTTGGCATTTTAATTATGACGTGTCTTGGTGTGGGCTTCTTTGGGTTCATCTTGTCCAGGATTCTGCACTTCTTGGACTTGAATGTATATTTCCTTTTCCAGCTTAGAGATGTTTTTGGTTATTATTTCTTCAAATAGGTTTTCAATTTCTTGATCTCTTTTCTCTTTCTGGCACCACTATGATGAAAATATTGTTATACCTGATGTTGTCACTGAGGCCCCTTAAACTATACCCATTTAAAAAAATTTTTTTTTGCTGTTCCAATTGGTTGTTTTCTGTTATCTTGTCTTCCAGATTGCTGATTCAGTCCTCTGCTTCATCAAATCTGCTGTTGATTTCCTAATATATTCATTTCAGTTATTGTATTTTTCATTTCTGACTGGTTCTTTTTTAAAAACATGTTTATTTTAGACAGAGGGGAAGGGAGGAAGAGAGAGACAGAAATATCAATACGTAGTTGCCTCTCCTGCACACCCTGCTGGGGACCTGACCTGGTCTGCAACCCAGACATGTGCCCTGACTGGGACCAGTGACCTTTTGGTTTGCAGGCTGGGACTCAATCCACTGAGCCACACTTAGCCAGGGCTCTGGCTGGTTCTTTCATATGGTATGAAAGATGTATCTGTATTTTGTTTTCTCTTTGTTGATGTTCTAACAGAGTTCATCGGTTCTTCCCCTTGAGTTCATTAAGTATCCTTATAATCAGTGTTTTGAATGTGGTCTCTAGTAGCTTGCTTGTCTCTATTTCATTTAGTCCTTTTTTTTTTTTTTTTTTTTGGAGGGAGTTCTGTTTTGTTCTTTCGTTTGGGACTCATTTCTTTGTTTCTTAACTTTGGCCAACTTCCTCTGTTTGGTCCTATGTATTAGGTAATTCCGCTGTGTCTCTGGGCTTGGTGGAGTGGCCTTATGCAGATGTCCTGTGGGGCCCAGTGGCACAGTCTCTCACCTGAGCTGGGTGCTCCAGGGGTATCCCTTGTGTGGCTTGTGTGTGCCATCCTTTTGTCGTTGTATTGACTGCTGTTGGCACATCAGTGGTTATGATTAACCCTCAGGCTGACTGTGAGGGCTGGCCATGAGTACTGTAGACTAAGTGTTGTGAGGGGACTGAACCTATGACCGGGAGTCTCTTTAGTGGGACTTTAGTGCCAGTTGTCTGCCTTTGGGTACATCATTTGTGGAGCTGATTGCGTCGTAATCTGGTGTGGTCCAAAAGTGGCTATGTGGTATGTTGGTTTTGGAGCCTTTTGGGAGGGCCTCTGGTACTGGTCAAGGTCACCCATTGCTTGTGACAGCTTGGGAGCTACAAAGTGATCTGCAGTTGGTTGCTGCTGCTGTCAGGCTAGGGAGACTGGTGGTCACTATGGTAAGCTGGGGTCAGCTCCCACTTGTACTAGGTTTGTGTTCATTTAGTTGAGGCCACCTTCTGAGCCAAGACTGCCTGCTGCTTACACAGGCTTGGGGTAGTGAGGCACAGGGCACACTGAGGCCAGCTGCTGCTTGTTGGGGTTTGTGAACCTTTGAGAGATTTTAGGAAAGTCTGCATGTATTGTGAGGTGAGGCATGTTGCTTATGTGCAGAAGCCATTGGAGGAGGTTCTGCCAAGTGCTAGGTTAATGGGGAGCCCAGGTTTGGTACCTCCCTCCTTCTGTAGGCACGTGGGAGTATTAAAGCAACAGTGACAGCTGCCACCTGCCAGTACTTTTGTCCTGGGAGAGCTGTCTTAACCCCTGCCCATCTAGCCCTTGCCCTGAAGCGAATCAATTTAGTTCCTTCCCTGGTGCTTTTTGAGTTGCTCTGTGCTGAAGCCCAGAGTGAGTTTGTGAGCAAGTTCATCTGTGTGCAGTCCCTCTGAGACCTGCATAGCCTAGGTCTGCAGCAACCCTCTGTCTCACTTGGAGATACTTGCTGGTTTTCACAACCATGTTTTGGGGTCTCTTCTTCCTGGCACTGGTGCACTGAGTTGGGGGTCCTTGCGTGGGACCCCTCACTCCTCAAGAAAACCCTCTGCAGCCGTGGTATTTCCCCCAATTCTTAATCACCACTCAATGGGTGATTAACCTGCCTGTTTTGTCTCCACCTCTCTTACCAATCTCAATGTGGTTTCTTCTTTATACCCTTAGAACAGGACTTCAGTTCAGCTCCTGTTTAGGTGGTTCTCAACGGTTGTCCTGTAATTTAGCTGTAATTTTGATATGACTGTGGAAGGGGGCAAGTGTTTATCTATTTTGTCATCTTGACTGGAAGTCTGAGACCATTTATTTTTAAATGCAAAGAGAACATTACAATAGACCCCCTCCTTTGTTTTTCATGTTTTTTTTTCCCCACTAATAAAAATTTCTTGAACAGTCTGAATTCTGCTTACTGAGGAAACAGGGACATCACTTTATCTCCTCTGTAGCTTATCACCTCAATCAGCCTTGTCTCTGCATAACATTCTCTCCTTACCCTGCAAGCATGATACGGTGCTACGGACTGTCCTTCTCTGTCCGAACTTCCGACGGAATTTGGTTTGGATGAGTACACGGGGGTAGAGTTTATAAGGGGATAAAGTGACCAGAGTGTTTTCTCTCTCACTCTCCACCCTGTGAAGATACAAGGTGGCTGTCTGCAAACCAGGAAGAGGTCCTCAGCAGACACTGGATCTGCTGGGACCTTTATCTCGGACTTGCCAGCCTCCAGAACTGTGAGAAATAAAGTGTTTTTCAGATCATAAGATGCACCTAGGTTTTAGAGGAGGAAAATAGGAAACATTTTTGAATAAAAAAATGTGGTAAAATATTTAATAAGAGAAATAACATATTTCACCAATTTAAATGTAAACAGAACTCAACAGCAGCATTATCAACCATATTCCTCCCAAATGGGGCAGGGGTGATACATCTTATAGTCTGAAAAATACGGTATGTTTAAGCCCTGGTCTATGGAGCTGTGTTACAGTGGCCCAGGCATACTTTAAATGATATCCCACAAATAAGTTAGACCAGCAGGCTGCTACCCCACAAATTACTTTTCTTGAGTTGTGTTTTGGTATGATGACACTGACTCATGGGCTGCAGAAACAATCCTGTGAATCCTGTATTTATTATCAGGATGTTGTCTGTAAATTAGGTTCGTTTTGATGAGGCTCATTAGGAGGAAAAGCCTTTATAATAGGGACATTTTTCTCTGGAGCAACTAGCTTCCTTTTATCTTATGGCTGCCCTGAGTTAGAGGACTGACAACATTCCTTTTTTGTGCTGCATTCCAGGAAGGCTGGGACTAAATTTAACCCTTACCTTTACGTATGATTTAGAACTTCTTGGGCTAAATGTTTTGTGTATGTCCACTGTAGATGTTGTTCATGTTTATTGTCATTATAGAAAGGAGGGATTTTATGTGATAAAATGTATGTAGGTGTGCTAGAGGGAGAAGAAACATTAAAGTGATTTTAAAATCTCCACTTAAAATCCAGAGGCAATATGTATGGGAAACCCAAAACCACAGGAAGCTGATTTTACATTTAAAATATATATAAGTAGGAGATTCATGAACCATTAAAGTAAAATATGTATACTGTATTCTTGAACTTTCACTAGTTTCAATAACATAGTTATTATATTAATATTTCAACATTATATTTAGACAACTTACTTTCCTTCCAAGTATTCTCTCATTTGTCAAAGATAACAGGAGAATGTACAATGTTAAAAATTTATTTCTGAAATGCTTTATTCTTATAATCAGTACACATTATATTAAGTATAGAATTTCCTTAAAAATTAACAAACTCTAAGTTTCACTGTTAGGACACTGATACAGAGAAGGAAACAATCTGGCTCTTTTGAGTTTTCTTTTTACATTTATCCAAGTCCAAGCAGATTCTCGTGTTAAGGTTCTTCTGTGCTATTTCTGTCCAAGTTGTGACAGCTAAAATAAATCATAAGATCATAAATATAACATTTTGTTAATCACAAAAGACAAATGCATTCAAACATTTTTAAACACCTTAAAAATGCACATTTCCATCATGGTAAAAATTAGAGTTCTTATTTCATTAGCTACATTTCTTGAAGAGTACATTTTTATTCATGTTTACCACTAACTCAAATATTTAAGATTTGTAGACTTTTGTTTTTATTTTTAGTATATGCTATTGATTATGCTACTACAGTTGCCCCAATTTTTCCCTTTGCTCCCCTCTGCCCAAAAGCTCCCTTCCCTCCAGTAATCCCCCCCGCTTAGTTCATGTCCATGGGTCGTGCATTTAAGTTCTTTGGCTTCTCCATTTCCAATACTATACTTAACGTCTCCCTATTTTGTGACTACCAATTTATGCTACTTATTCCCTGTACTTTTTCCCCCATTCTTCCCCTTCTCCTTCCCACCTGATAACCCTTCCAAATGATCTTCATATCTATGATTCTGTTTACATTCTGGTTATTTGCTAGTTTGTTTAGATTCAGTTGTTGATAGTTGTGAATTTGTTGCCATTTTAATGTTCGTAGTTTTGATATTCTTTTTCTTAAATAAGTCCCTTTAACATTTCCTGTAATAAAGGCTTAGTGATGATGAACTCCTTTAGCTTGACCTTGTCTGAGAAGCACTTATCTGCCCTTCCATTCTAAATGAAAGCTTTGCTGGATAGAGCAATCTTGGATGTAGGTCCTTGCCTTTCATGACTTGGAATACTTCTTTCCAGCCCCTTCTTGCCTATAAGGTCTTTTGAGAAATCAGCTGTCTGATGGGAACTCCTTTGTAGGTAACTGTCTCATTTTCTCTTGCTGCTTTTAAGATTCTCTCCTTATCTTTGATCTTTGGCATTTTAATTATGATGTGTCTTGGTGTGGTCCTCTTTGGGTCCAACTTATTTGAGACTGTGCTTTCTGGACTTGTATGTCTACTTCCTTTGCCAAATTAGAGAAGTTTTCTTCTATTATTTTTTCAAATAAGTTTTCAATTTCTTGCTCTTCTTCTGGCACTATGATTTGGATGCTGGTACATTTAAAGCTGGCTCAGAGGTTCCTAAGCCTCCCCTTGTATTTTTTTTTTTTGATTCTTGTTTCATCTTTCTGTTCTGGTTGAATGTTTATTTCTTCCTTATGTTCCAAATCATTGATTTGAATCCAGGCTTCCCTCCCTTTACTGTTGGTCCTCTGTATATTTTTCTTTATTTCACTTAGTGTAATCTTCATTTCTTCCTTTATCTTATGGCTGTACTCACTGAGCTCTCTGAGCATCCTGATCACTAGTGTTTTGATGTCTGCATCTGACAGATTGGCTGTTTAGTTCTTTTTTGGGGGTTTTGTTCTGTTCATTTGGGTCATATTTCTTTTTCTCCTCAATTTAGCAGCCTCTCTGTGTTTCTGTGTATTAGGTAGAGCTGCTTTTACTCCCTGTCTTAGTAGCGTGGCCTATTGTAGAAAAGGCATCTGTAAATGGTGTTGAGGCAGAGCCTTAGGTAATTGCCAGGGCAGGGTCACCTTCATTGCTTTGGGCTGTGTGTGAGTGGGGGTGTGTCAAGAGGGGACTATCCCACTGCTTGGCTTCTGGAGGCTTTCCCAGCACTCATCCTGCTTCTGGTCGCCTCACCCACCTCCTATATGTGATTGGTGCCCTTTCAGCTGGGGTCTGCATATATTCTAAGCCTATGCGGACCCGTTAAGTGGTGAAAATTTGGCAGTTTCTTCTGCTGCCCCAACCCCAACTGGTTTTTACAGCCAGAGGTAATGGCGGTTTATCTTCTCAGTGCTGGAACCCTGGGCAGTGTGGTGTGGCCTGGGGCTGGGATCACTTACTCCCAAGGTATCCCTCCCAATTTTTATCCACCACATGTGAATGTGGGACTGCCTGTTCTATTGCCACTGCCACGTCTCCGTACCCCACTGCATCCTCTCTGCATCTCAGCCCCTCCTACCCGTCTGGATGAATGTGGCTTCTTTAAATCCTTGGTTGTCAGCTTGTTCTGATGGTTCTGGGTGTTACTTGTTTTTGAGATCTGGTTGTAATTCTTTCTATGGTTGCACGAGGAGGTGCAGCATTGTCTGCCTACGCCTTCATCTTGACCAGAAGTCCCAGAATGCTTTGCCTAGTCATTTCCATCAGGAGTGGACCTGTCCTCATCTCCCTCCCATTGCTTCAGGATCTCTGTAGATATTTTAAAACTAAACAGCAATAAACACTGTCATGACCAAAAAGGTGGAAAAATATTTATAATTGCAAATTCAACTAATGAAAAACAAAAACCCTGAGAATGAAAAAATTAATATTAACTCAATATTAAAATGTAAAGAAAAAATGTTATGTGGGACTTCACTGCTGACAGATCACTTCTCCATACATTTTAATTGACTTTATATTTCTAAGAGGTAATTAAAAGGACAAGACTTTTAATTTGGAAAAGCTGAGTTCTCTCTTATTGGATGAATTCTCTCAGAGTAGCAATTATAAACTTTAAACAAAACCAACTACCTGAAGGCAATGGAGAACAACTGAAAGGCAGGTCTGGAAGACAGTCTAAACCTGGAAGGAAGGGAACAGCACTGGCCAAGTTCCCTGGATCCTGTGGTTCTTAGCCTGGAGACAGGCTACAGTTGTTTCTACACTGGTAGCTAAAATTCTGATAGAAAAACTGCAGTCTTTCTGGCCTGAAGGACCAGAGGAGTTTGGGGACAACTGAAGCCACTGGATAGTGAGGTGAAGTCCTGGAAAGGAACGAGCCAAAGTGAGGGATTCCTAAACTCTGTGTAGAGACTTTTCCTCAATATATGGTAAAACCCTGAACCACCTGTTACTGCAAGAGACTAAGAAGTTAGATTTGAACTGCTGCCCAAAAGACAGTTTGAAATTTGAGCACAGCCAAGCTAATTGCCTGCTAAAACCACAAATCAACACTCTTTAGAGAAACAGAATTCAGTTTCCAGTTCACAGTATTAAGGATACAAGCTAAAATTATTCAATATATGAAAAAACAGAAAAGTGTGACTGATTCTCTAGGGGGAAAACAATGAAGACTGACAGTGAGATGATCCATATGCTGTCATTAACAAGTTTTTTTTTAAATCCTCACACAAGGATATGGTTTTTTTTTCCCAAAAATGGAATTCATAGAGAGAGGAAGGGGAAGAGAGAGTAGAAAAGTTGATTGGTTGCCTCCCGTACATGCCTCGGCCAGGGAATGAACCTGCAGCCTAGGTATGTGCCCTGACCTGGAACTGAATCCACAACCTTTTGGCATAGAGGATGGTACTCTAACCCACTCAGCTCCCCAGCAAGGGCAATAGATAAGGTTTGAAAAACAGCTGAGACAACTATCCTCAAAGGAACTACAGAAAACATGCTAACAAAGAAAAGAAAAGAAATCATAGCAGAGAAATACAAACTATATTTAAAAAACCCAACTGAAAATTCTAGAACTGGTAAGAAAATTCTCAAACTGGTAAATACGACATTATTCAAACAGTAGAATGGGAATAACAGTAAAGACTTAGTAAATCTGAGGACAGGCCAGCTTAAACTGTATACTCTCATGAAGAGAATCCTCAGGGATCTGTGAGACAATAAGAAAGTTGAATATAAATGTATATGGAGTCCCAAAAGGAGAGGAGAGAGAAAACTGGGCATACAAATATTAGAAGATATAACAGCTGAAAATCTCCTATATTTGGTGAATGTATAGATTTAAAAAATTCAGTGATCCTGAAACAAGATACAGAAAAAGTCACAAAAGTTACATCATAATTAAATTGCTGAAAACCAAAGATAATGAAAAAAAATCTTAAAAGCACCCAGAGAAAAATTATATCAGTCTGAATAACTGCTGACTTCCTATCCGAGACATAGAAAGAAGATTATGGAATAATCTTTGAAGTGTTGAAAAACTATCAATTCAGAATTCTATATCCAGCAAAAATATCATTTAAGAGTAAAGGTGTAATAAGGACATTTTCATATAAAAGAAAATTAAGAGAATTCACTGCTAGCATACCTGAGCTATACTACCACACCGACATTTATGGAATACTGCTAAAGCAGTGTTAGGCAAGAGTTTTAATTTTACTGCTTTTTAAATGCTTATTTTGGAAAAGAAAAGCTAAAGTTGTTGACTTCATACTGGAACTTCAGAAGCTAGGGAAGAGAACCAAGTAAATCCAAAGTCATCAAAACAAGGGAAGAATTGAAACCAATGACTAGGAAACAAACAGAGAAAATTAGCACACACAACATCTGGCTCACTGGAAAAGATTAATGAAATTGAGAATCCTCTAGTTAACTTAACCAAGCAAAAAGATCCTGTTTACATGATATTCTAGAACAGGCAAAACTAATCCATAGTAGGAAAACATCGAGAGAGTGTGGTTGGCAGGGACTGACTGGGAACAGCCACAAAGGATCTTTGTGGTGTGATGGTTCTATGTCTTGGTAGGGGTTCGGGTTACTCAGGTGGACATATCTGACAAAACTCAGGATGTACACTTAAGATTTGTGAATTTCACTACTGTAAATTTAAACTCCAAAGACTTAAAACACCTCTAAACAATGAACTCCAGGTAATGGTATTGATACAGGTATATATTAAGGGTGAAGTGTACTGATATTTACAATTTACTTTAAATTAATAAAGCTGGAGTGATGAATAGAATGAATGATGGATAGATGGGTAGGTACCTTATAAAGAAAGTACAGTACAATGTTAATTGGCATTGTACATGTGCTCACTGCAAATTCTCCCCAACTTTTCCATATATTTGAAATTCTCACAATACCATTGGGCCACTGGGGTAAGAAAGTAGTGTTAGAAAACAATACTAGGGCTCTGGCTGGTGTGGCTCAGCTGGTTGGAGCACTGTCTCATAAACCAAGAAGTCACCAGTTCAATTCCCAGTCAGGGCACATGACTAGGTTGTGGGTTTGGTCCCTGGTTGGGGGCATAGGAGAGGCAACTGATCGATGTTTGTCTCTTTCATCCATGTTTCTCTCTGTCCCTCCCTTCCCTTCTCTCTCAAAATCAATAAGCATGTTCTTGGGCGAGGAAATAAATAAGTAAATAAATGAATGAATGGAAAAAAGAAAATGATACTAAGAACTGGTACTAAAAATGAGTACAGGGAACAGTCACTATTTTGTAGCAGTCAAGATAAAGATAAGGACATTATTGATCAGTCTACTGAGTTCAAGCTTAAAAGAGCTAAAGTTAATATAATTACTGAGAACATTAGGGGGAAAATACTAAAACAATGTGTAGACCCTCCCACCTCAGTACTGCTGTCATTAACGCTCAAGGTGAATGAGATTCCCCACTGTATCACCTGAGCTCACTTGGTAGTAACAGCCCAAGAAAGTTACTTTATTTCTTAGCCCAGTTTACCATGTTTGGCAAAGACAGAAACATGGACAGTATGTAAGGAAATGCTGAATTAAATTTTTCCTGACTACACTATTTGAATTTTAAATGTTCTGAATTTACCTTTTTGCAGATTTGGGATCCCGGAAATAATGTTACTCACCAGAGTTTTCTTTACAGTTGCTCATGGCAAAACCTTACATTCTTATAGCTCTGTGGTTTTAGCTGGTTCAGATGAATATAATAATACTCATGTTCGCTTTTGAAAAATACCAACAGCAAAACTGGTATTTTGAAAAATACCAATACCAATACCAACAGGGTAGGTTAACAGAAACAAACTGAAAAGGTATGCTTACCTGTTTCAGGAACTGTGCAGCATTAAAAAGTTCACTGCAGCCATATAAAATGTGTTTGCCTTGCTTCCCCTGTAAAAACCAGGGACAGAAAACAGATACAAGTAAGTAACAAGTATTCCCAAGAAGAGGGATAAAACCAGACTTTTGGTTATTCTTGAAGGTTTTTTGGGGGGTGGTGCTAGTGGTGGGTTTTATCCTAACATTGCATGGAATAAAGTGGTGAAGTGCCATAGTAGTTTTTAAAAATATGCATTATGGGATCCTACTGGTGCCTTTTCAACTGGAAATACAAGGAATCTGATGACTGTTACATTTCATACTCATCTATAAAATTTCACATCAACATTCTTGTAATACAGGATCTGCATTATTTAGTGAAAATAAGTCTTAGACGTTTGTTATGTGGGAAGTAGGAGATAGTGCAAGTAGCATGGACTATCGTTTTAGTCTCATTTGTGCAATAGAGTATTCACATGTTAATATCCCCAATCTGTTTTGTAACAGTGAACTTCATTCCTAATTTTGACAGAATGTGGGAATCCAATTACAGCACTCAAAACTCTTCTACTAAGAATTTTGGTTAAGTCCTTAATCCTAAAATTCTTATGTATACTGTGAATTGAAGTAAGAAATCTTAGTAAGATTTCTTTTGTAAAGTAAAAAATTTATTCCATAATACAGCAAATATAACTCATCAACGAACAAAACAATTGTGGCTTTTTAATCCAAGAGAAGGGCAATTCTCTGTGATGTGTAAGGTGAATAATCATCGTTGGATGAATCAATTTCCTAGAACCGGCCATCTCTGAGAACAAATAAGACAACAGTCACATTTCACTCAAGTTTTTCAAAATGAGATGGTAAGTGCGGCAATTACAGGGTCATAAAATTGGGATTCTTGAGGCCACACTGGCTATATTTACATAAGATGTTAATAAAGGCAGAGGCCACAGCATCTAAGAATCAAGAAAGCACAGGGAAACAGAGGGGCCCATCCATAACTTCTAGGCACAGTCCCCAGGATCCCACCTTAGTAGCACAGGACACATTTAATTTTTAAATGGAGATACCTTGGCTCAGGGGAGCTCCACTGCTGCCCAAAGAGGGGTCTTTTATCCTCGTCGGCCATATGGCCAAGTCATGATCAGGCTCAATAGCAGAAACAGGAAATCATGACAGAAACCAGGTGTAAGCCATTAATCTCCACATTTTCTATGAAACAATGCTGACAAGCTAGTGCAAGGCAAGTTATCCTCTGGTCTGTCTTGGATGCTAGCAAAATTTCATTCAGGAATGACCAAATTTCTTTATCCATTTGCCCACTGATGGGTATTTAAATTGTTTCCATACCTTGGCTACAGTAAATAATGCTGTAATGAACATAGGGCTACATATCTCTTTTTGAATTAGTGTTTTAGTTTTCTCAGATAAATACCCTGAAGTGAAATTACTGGTTCATATGGTAAGTATATTCATAATTTTTTTAGAAACTCCATACTGTTTTCCATAGTGGCTGCACCAATTTACACACTCCCACCAAAGGTGTACAAGCACTCCCTCTTCTTGCTAACACTTGCTATTTTCCTGTCTTTTTGATGATAGCCATTCTAACAGGTGTGAGGTGATATCTCACTGTGGTTTTGATTTGCATTTCCCTGATGATTAGTGATGTTGAACATCTTTTCATGCGCCTGTATGGCCATCTGTGTGTGTTCTTTGGAAAAATGTCTATGCAGATCCTCTGCCTACCTTTTAATTGGATTTTTTTAAATTTATGAGTTCTTAGTATATTTGGATCTAAGCACCATATCAGATACATAATTTGCAAATATTTTCTCCCACTCACTTGTTGATGGTTTCCTTTCCTGTGCAAAAGCTTTTTAGCATGATGTAGTCCTACTTATTTATTTTTGCTTTTTGCTTATGTTATCAGATTAAAAAAAATCATCACCAAGATTTACATCAAAGGAATTTACTGCCCATGTTTTCTTCTAGCAGTTTTATAGTTTGAGGTCTTATGTTCAAGTCTTTAATCTGTTTTGAGTTAAAATTTGTGTGTGGTCTAAGACAGTGATCCAGTTTCCTTCTTTTGCATGTGGCTCTCCAGTTTTCCTAAACACCATTTATTGAAGAGACTGTCCTTTCTCCACTGTATTTTCTTGGCCCCTCTGCTGCAAATGAACTAACCATATAGGTGTGGCTTTATTTCTGGGCTCTTTATTCTGTTCCATTGATCTGTGTATCTGTGTTTATGCCAGTATCATACTGTGTTAATTAGTAAAGCCTTGTAGTAGAGTAGATTAAAACCAGGGTGCACAATACCTCCAGCTTTGTTCTTTCTCAAGACTGCTTTGGCTATTGGCACTTTTTTTCGTGGTATTTTTGGATTATTCTATCACTTTGGAATTTAGATAGAAATGGCATTGAATCTCTAGATTTCTTTGGGTAGTATGGACATTTTAACAATATTGATTTCAAATCATGAGCACAAAATATCTTTCCTTTTATGTGAATCTTCAATTTCTTGTAGTTTTTAATCTAAGGTCTCTCACCTCCTTGGTTAAATTTATTCCCAGGTATTTTCTTTTTGATGCAACTGTATGTGAGATTTATTTATCTTTCTGATAGTTCATTATCAGTATATAAAAATGCAAGAGACTTTTTGTGGACTGATTTTGTATGCTGCAACTTTACTGAATTAGGGTTTTCTATATACAGTTAGTCCTCGAACAACATGTTTGAACCACACAGGTCCACTTATATGTGGATTTTTTTCAATATATACTTGTACTATTTTTTATTGTGTTTGAGAGTCTGCAGATGTGAAGAGCCCAATGTATTTATTGATATACACAATTTTATGTAGGGGACACGAGAATCGGTAGATTTTGGTATCCCTGGCGGGGGGTCCTGGAACCAATCCCTCATGGATAACAAGGGTAGTTATGAGTTACATGCAGAATTTTGAATGTGCGGGCTCCCCTAACTCCTGTGTTGTACAAGAATCAACTGTATAATGTGTTGTCAGCAAACAGTGACAGTTTTATTTTTTTCTTTCTAATTAGGATGCCTTTTATTTACTCATCTTTTTGCCTAACTGCTCTGGATAGGACTTCCAAGCACTATGTTGATTAAAGGGGTGAGAGTGTGCATCTTTGTCTCATTAGTATATTCAAATGTTTTTTTTTAAATCAATCAAATTAATTTTATCAAACACATCATTGCTATACCAAATAGCAGTTACATTAAGAGTTGGATCAGGGATTCTGGCCAAGACGGAGGCGTAGGTAGATACACTTTGCCTCCTCATACAACCAAAACAAGGACAACAAATTTAAAAACAAAAAACAACCAGAACTGCCTAAAAATTGAACTGTATGGAAGTCTGACAACCAAGGAGTTGCAGTTAAAGAAGAAACATTTGTCCAGACTAGTAGGAGGGGTGGAGAGGTCACATGACAAGGCAGTAGCCGGGGGACTGCGTGGGCCAGGCTGGTGGACTGGGTGGTCCCACATTTGTGTGCGGAAAAACTAGGGAGTGAGATAGTTCGTGCAACCCAGGATTCTAGTGCAGGCAAAGAAAGACTCAAAACCTCTGGCTGTAAACCTGTGGGACTTGTGGCAGTGGGAGAAACTCCCAGCCTCATAGGAGAGTTTGCTGGAGAGACCCACAGGGTCTTACAATGTACACAAAACCACCCACTCAGGAATCAGCATCAAGCATCAAAAGGGCCCAATTTGCTTGTGGGAAGCAGGGGAAGTGACTGAAAGCTGGCAGAGAGCTGACCAAGCAGCACTGTTCCCTCTCGGACCCCTCCCCCCGATACATAACCACTATTAAGTGAACTTAAAAACAAAAACTAAGCGAACAACTAGAACAGGAGTAGAATCACAGAAATAGAGATCATGTGGGGGATTACAGTGGGGAGGGGGAGGGGTGATAATGGGGGAAAAGGTACAGGGAATAAGAAGTATAAGTGGTAGGCAGAAAATAGACAGGGGGAGGTTATGAATAGTACAGGAAATGGAAAAGCCAAAAAACTTATATGTACAACCCATGGATGTGAACTAAGGTTGGGGAATGATGGTGGGAGGGTGTTGCAGGGCAGGGGGGTTAAAAGGGAAGGAAAAAAATGGGACAACTGTAATAGCATAATCAATAAAATATATTAAAAGAGTTAGATTAACATTACTAAATTACTAAATGAATCAATTAGAATTACTGTATTTTCTTTGCCTTTCCGGCAAAAATGGTACTTGTCCATTGTGTTGTGAATTGGTAAATCAAGGGCCATACTAGATGATTCCTGATTAAAAGTCTCTTGTAGGCACATCTGTTTCATACAACAGGTTGTGCTGACAAGGGTTTCTAAAGTGATAAGGGAGGCTGTCATAGACCTATTAGCCCAGTTCCTCAGGAATGGAGCTGATAGGAAAAAAATATTAGGATTGTTCACAACAAACGAGACAGTAAGACTCCAAGGGATTAAAAAAAAAGAAGAACTTCCAGGACAATTAAACTGGCTGGCTTAGTAGCTACTAAAAATTTAATGGCTCTGTGAAAAAAACCTAAGGCTAACATAATACTTAATGGTAAAAGACTGAATACTTTGACCCTACGATCAGGAAAAAGGTAAGGAGATCTACTCTCGACTTTTCTATTGAACATCTATCCTAGCCAGATTAGGCAAGAAAAAGAAGGAAAAACATTCTAGATAGGGTAAGAAAGAAGTTAAATCAACTCTATTCACAAGTAACATGATCTCCTACTTGTTACCCACTTAAAAAAAAACTACTAAAACTAATACAGAAGTTAAACAGGGTTGCAGGATACAAGATGAATGTACAAAAATTAACTGGATTTCTATACACTTGCAATGGACAAACCAAAAATGAAATTAAAAACCAATTCCATTCTCAATAGCATAAATAAATAGCTTATACTCTGAAAACAAGAAAAACAACAGAAACTACAAAACAAAAAGTAGTTGAAAGAAATTAAAGAATATCTAAATACACTGAAAAACATCCCATGTCATGGATCATTAGACTTAACACTGTTAAATGAAAATATTCCCAAAACTGATCTACAGATTCAATGAAATCCCTCGGAATCCCCACTGACACTGACAAACTGATTCTAAAATTCATACAGAATTGCAAAGGACCCAGGAATCCAAAATAATCTTGAAAAAGAAGGATAAAGCAGGAAGACTCTCATGTTCTATTTTCAAAACTTACTATGAAACAATGATGATGAACACAACATAGCACTGGCTGAAGGACAGACCTATGTTTCAACAGAATTGAGAGTCCAGAAATAAATCCATGCATGTATGGTCAGCTGATTTTCAATACGGCTGCCAACACAGTTCAACGGAGAAAAACTAGTCCTTTCAATAAATGGGGACATTTATCCCGGGGAAAAGTAGATTGCCATGACCCTTACTTAATACTACACATAAAAATTAATTCAAATGGATAAAAGACCTAAGGTAAGAGCAAAAACTGTAAAATTAGAAGAAACATACGGGTAAATCTTCATAACCTATGACTTGGCAAAGGATTTGTAATATGACCAAAAGCATGAGCAACAAAGGAAAAATAAATTAGACTTCACAAAAATAAAAAACCCCAAACACTGGTACTTTGAAGGACATCATGTAGAAAGTTAAAAAACAACCCAGAGAATGGGAGAAGTTATTTGCAAACTATGTATCTGATAAGGGACATGTATCTACAGTATACAAAGCACTCTTACAACTCAATAATATAAAGGCAAAATTACCCAATTAAAAAAATGTGCAAAGGATCTGAATAGACTTTTCTCTATTATCTTTATAATAGAGAAATATCATAAGATATTAATATATCTTATTAAGTAAGATATATAAATGTCCAGTAAGCACACAAAATGATGTTGACATCATAAATCATTAGGGAAATGCAAATCAAAACCACAAATAAGACACCATTTCATACCCACTAGGCCAGCCAGGATCAAAAAGGTACCAAGTGTTGGTGATGATGCTGAGAAATCAGAACCCTTACACACTGCTGGTAGGAATGTAAAATGATGTAGTCACTTTGGAAAATAGTCTGACAGTTCCTCAATAGGTTAAAACAAAGTTATGATTACCCAGCAACTCCACTCCTAGGAATATATACTTAAGAGAACAACAGTGTGCTTAAGGAACATCCTATATAACAGCAGGACTCATCAGACCTTACCAAACACGAAGTAGTGGACTGACTGGAAATTGAACAGGCAGTTGAAACACCTACTTTCTAAATTGGGCATATCTCTTACTAATAAGAGACAGAAAGAATGGCTTGCACGATAGAATGTGTGTTAAAAACATAATAGGCATTTAAATTAAATAAGGGAAAGCAACACTGGAGAGAGTAATGAGATCCTGCAGGGAAAATAAGGGTGGGAGGAAGTAGGGTATTAACACAGGAAATAACAAAGATTTCTTCTGCCTTTCCAAAAATGTTTCTTTTGCTTTGCCTGATCCTGTGGTACAGGGACACAGATTATATTTATAAGTTCTGAGGGCAGGATCAATTGCAAACATGACACCAAGACAACACCTCTGAATCTGTCCGTGGAATGCAGGAACGGGGTGTTTCTTCTTTTCACCTGTTTTAGCTGGGATTAGTAATTTCTGCATCCTTCCTAATCAGTGCACAAGGCAGTCCTTTACGCTCACACTTTCTTCACTTGACTGGGAATTGGCAAAGGGAAAGCACCGGCCAGTCTCACAGTGCTGCCAGTTCCACAGATCAGTTATCTTGCTGAATCTAATGATGGTCTTCTAAACCAGGGGCCAAGTTGTGGGTAAAAATTAATGACGAGTGAAAAGAAGTTGTGACTCTCAGAAAGGGAGCCAATAAGTTAATACTAAAAGGGAAAGCTAACAGTATCTTGGTACCTTGTAAGAGGCTGCAAGACTATGGAGAATCATAGTCTCAGCTACATCTACAGATGCTCTTAGGGCCTGCAGAAACTCTCCTTTATTTGAAGCTGAAGGTCCAAGACAGGTCCTTGGAGGGTTAAGCAAGATTTACTCTGCAGTTATTCATGTGATATATCTTTATACTAAAAACATCTGGGAGATAAGCAGAATAATTTTAATGTTTCTTTTTCTTTTACAGGTTCTTATTTTACAGGTTTCTTATATTCTAAGCAGGGGTGTCAAACTCATTTTTGCCGGGGGCCACATCGGCCTCCCAGTTGCCTTCAAAGGGCTGAATATTTTAGGACTGTATAAATGTAACTACTCCTTAACTAGGGGCAAGGAGCTCGGCGCTGCCGCCGGATAGAAACAAGGTGCTGGGAAGGATAAAACAAGGTGGAGGGCTGGATTCGGCCCACAGGCCTTGTGTTTGCTCCTTGTGTTCTCAAGGATCCCCATGGAGAGGCAAAATTAGGATACTGTTGGGCTCAAATGCATGCAAAAGATGTTGCTCCAAATCAGAGTCAAAGGCCGCCGTGTACAATTTCTATAAGCTAAGAGGTGATTTTAGAAAGGTGCCTGGATACAGCAACATTAAATATCTGCTATATGCCTGACTAGTCATAGTTTGCACTGGAATGCTTGGTAAACTGCACTGTTTCCTCAAAGTTATACTGGCACTTCAGTCACTACACTACACAAATGATTAGTATTTTTGTATATACCCTTCTTGTTTTTTTCTGTTCTATCAATGTCAAAAATAAAGATACAGGAAGAAAAATGCTGACAAGTGTAATTTAGAAAGCTGGACCAAGGATGGGGTGTGTGGAATGTACCGCACAGGATCAACTGCAGCAGGTCTGTGGCAACTCTGTGTTTAGCCTTGGGAACACTTGGAACCAGTCATGTGGTTGGTGCTTGGTCTAACCTGAATGAAATGGACCAGTGATTCATACAGTCCTGTGCAAGGGGCATGGGTAGACCAGGAGACAACCTGCACTAGCCTATCAGCACTGTTTATAGAAATTGTACACTTTGCACCTGGTTTCTGTTATGTTCTCCTGGTTTTCGCTTGTGAACCTGGTCATGCAGCTGATTCTGGCTATATGGCCAGAGAGACTATAAAAGACCCTTCCTTGTACAAGACGATGCTCCCCTGAGACCAAGGTATCTTACCTTGATCTTGGTGGTTTATACTCTAAAGATGAAGTATGTCCTGTACAAGTGAAATAGGATCCCAGCAATTTGAAGCTTTGTGGCATCTGCTTATATGTTTGTTTTTCTTTTCTCCTGCTGTACTAAAATCTCTATCTTTATTAATATCTTACATAGGATGTAAGGAATGATCATTACTGTTAAGTGAATAAATGAAGATTACAAAATGTCATTCTAACAATCACTAATTCCATTGGCCCCTCATTTTAAATGGCATTTTTGTTCTTCAAGTTATACCCTTTCCTTCATATCGCTCTGGCTTGGTTGTCTGCCCCTCCGTGAGGCTGTGTGCTCTGAACACTACTCCACTGCTAATTTGCTACCTCTAAAGCTCTTGTCTGCTGAAAATGCAGACATTCTGCATTCATTAGAAGTATGTTATTGATTTAAGTCAACAGGATGGGAGAAAAGTGCTTATGATTCAGTAAATGCATCTGATAAATCATCTCACCAAGGGAGACTTTTGGAAGAGGGGTTTACCTGAGGTTGCCAAACATTTAAAGTCATATTAAGATAGATGACTGCAAAGTACATTACATCAAAAAGATGTGGAAGACATTATATTCCACATCGCATACAATTTTAGGCCAGAATGAAAGTGATAGGAATAAAAAACAATGAATACACAGGCATTTCCCCCTATATGCAGGATTTTTAAACTACTTCTAGAAAAGGGCTTATGTAAGAATCACAGAAAGCCCCCTAGAGAAAGCTAGTTTTCTAAAGACAGAAGCACTATGAAACATCAAATAAAAATAAAAAGACCAACATATACCTTTATGTAGTCAACAAGATTTTGATACTCAATGTAGTTGCCTCCTCCCACCACAAAAACAATTGCCTAAAATGCAAACAAAAACAAAACAGGTTAAGTTAAAGAAATAGTTAAAGCTGTATTTTAATTTTCAAACATGGTTTTTAGGCCGATGCATATTCTACAACTTAGATATTAAAAACAAACAAAAAAAATCCAGCTGGCAAAGGTCATAGACACATGCCTGACGTTACTTCAACTATAAAGAAGTTTGTTTCTAAAAGTCTATAAATTTATAAATTTCTAATGTCTATTGAGAAGTAAATGAGGAAGAGATTTTTCAGAAAAAAGTTAGAGGAAAATAAACCTCATTCTTCACCTAAGTAAGGGCAAATAAATTCACGAGCTTTCTCCAAAGGCATTTTTGAATTTGAGGTTATTTATTATATGTAGAAAAAAACAGGAACACTTAACATTTGTATAATTTTTAATATATAGGGTGGGGAAAATATAGATTTATAGTTGTTCATATGGAAAATAATACAATAATTAATAAATAATACCTACAGTAAATACAGTATATTCTTTACTGTATTTATTTTTATTTAGAAACTTCTTTGTATTTCAAATGAAAACACAGTCATGATATCATCACAAAAGTTTGGAATCCAATCAATTCCAAACATGCAGAGACTTTCTTAAAGACTTCTTTTTCAGAGAATTACTTAATTTTGTGTCAGTTGTTTCAAGCTTGAATGATTGTCAGTATAAGCAACTTTGTAAATCAGAAAAGCATAGATGCTAAGGATTATTTTCAAAAGAATCATGGGCACACAAAGTTGGATTCATCAGGACTGCCCTAGAGTCATCAGAAGAAAGCCATGTTTAGGAATGAAGATCTTCTTGACTGCTCAGTCACCTTTTCAACTTTGCTTTTCAGGGGGAATTATTTTTATGGAACTTACCTCTTGGAATGGATTTTTGTTCCTTGGAACCGAGCTGTAACAAAGAAAAACCATACTGAAAATTTCACCCAAGGCTTTTCTGATAGATAAAAATAAGCATGGGAGAAACACACACACACACACAATTAGATAGGAATTTACGTCTTCCTCCTTTATCTTCTTGGAGGGTGAGTCCTTTAGTTTTGTGTAGCCAGGAATGAATTGGGATGCAGAGGAAGAATATAGAGAAGAGGTACATGTCTCAGCATCTAAAAGGAAATGGACAACTTGCTGACTTTAAAATAAAATTCTAGGGGAAGACTGAGCAGGAGAAGGAAAGGCTAATAAGCAGCACTCCCATAAGGAATGGAAGTCTGGGTATGAGATGAGATGATAAAGTATATATTTTAGTGGTAAATGATGTAGAATTTTACCATATTCAACACAATATCAGTGTATCTACATGTGTGAAAAAACTATGTAGACACATGTAGGGGAAGGATAACAATTTGGGAAAGAAAGAGGGATGGGAGGAGGGATCTGCATTTGCTGTAGCTTATTTCTTTATATGTTAATACTGCATATAAATTACATATTTATTTATATTTTTATAATATATTTTCAAAATACTTTCTTGGTGCCCAACAGGTCTTTTAGTAAAGATGTTTTCAAAGCTTTGTGAGTCAGATATATACTTCTTTTGAGTGCTAAAATAGGCTGTACAGAAACAACTTTGTTTTTCCTCAGGAGCAATATTTAAAAATCCCAACCAAGAGAAGTGAGCTATTATAACTTTTCTTAATTATTCAGAGGCAGATTCCACAGTTCTGTCGTCTTTCCCTCATTTTTATGGCCCATCTAAATATCCCACAGAAGGGACCAGAAGCCCATCTGATTGAAACACCTCATCAGTATTTAACTTCCTTCTAGAGTGCAATTTCTCTAAGAAGAAATTTCTCTTTCTTCTAGAGTGTAATTCCTTCTAGTTTCTCTAAGAGCAGACATGGAGTGAAGAGAGGTGACACTTAAATATTAAACAGCACAGCATTATTGGGTACTAATAACCAGGGTCTAGTGGTGATGAGATAGCTCAGGGGAAGGAAAGTCTAATAAAAATGAATGCCTGAATTCCTCTGTCTCATCAAGGCCAACATTCCCCTTCATTATCATAAACTGTAAGCCAGATGAACAGAGTTTCTCAGTAAGCTCTAAGTGATAGCCTTATGCAAACGCAAGGAAGGGCAAAATGTAACTTGGGGAATATTGAGATAGGAAAAGAGTTGTAAAATCCACCATTTTAAAGTGTCTACTCTGTGGTTTTTAGTATATTTACAGCATTGTAAAACCAATTTCAGAACCTTTTAATCATTTTTAAAAGAAGCCCATACTCATTAGTTATCGCTCTTCATTCTCTCTCCTATAATTTATCCTTTGTCAAATTCCTTCTTACCAGCTCCAATCAGCAGCTTCTTTTGCAACTTTGGTAGTATTTTTGTAAGTTCAGAAACAAGTATAACCTTTTAAGTTACCAAAAGAACAAAACTACCTGGAGATTAGATTATCTGTGCTGACCACCTACAAAGACATGAAGGCCTGGGGCAAAAGCAAAGTCAAAATTCTGAAGATCCCGAATGTAAGGTATGAGCAAGAAAGCAGCTTCATCCAAGTTCTGGTGCTGAAGACCATGATTCCAACCAAGGTTTTTCTCTCTGCTAATTCTGCCTATTCTTTCTCTGCATCTTGTAGGTTATTTTTCATATCACCATGAATTAAATCTTGAAAAATAATATCTGTAATAAACAAATACCTTATCACAGCATTTTTGTTATAAAATAGAAATTATCTGTAGAATATCTCAGATACTGTGTAAAATTGCCATAAAGAAGTATTTATAACCATTCGTAGCAACTAAGATTAAATAGACCAGTTAAATAAAAACAAAACAACTGGTAGCTAACATAAAGCCACTTTTTCTTCATGTGGCCCAATAATAATATTTATTTAAAAAGACACACATCATCTAAATTCCCCCTCTGCTGCAGCTTGTAATGCCACCATTATTTCACTAAAAACAAAACAAAAACATGTAAAGGTACTTTTTTTGGTGTATATATTGGAAGAAAGAACACCAAAATGTTTTAAGTATACTTACCAGTCACTATCTCTGGGTAATGAGATTATACATATGTTTACTTACCAGTTTTCTATGTAGTTTGAGTTTTTAGTATTAAGTAGTTATTGATTTATAACAAAAAATCAATTACGTTATTTCTAATCTTGACAGGGTTAGGGAAACCTACAACAAACACACAAGAGCTGCTTACCTGTCATTGCCCCGTAGCATTTTGGGATCAAAATATCTATAGTCATCAGTTTCCTATTAAAAAACCAGAATTTTACCATAACTGTTCAGAAAGGTATAGTGGCTTACAATAATTTATTTTAATGAATCTATTCATTTGGTAGAATGTGTAACTACCACCACCACCACCATCATTCACCAAGCATTTAATATGTGTTAAGCATTATTCTAATACTTTCAATGAAATTACTTAATCCCAATAGTATTTATGAGGTAGTTATTATACCTACTTTTTAGGTGCACAAGCGAGAGTACAAAGAGAGCATGTAACTTTCCCAAGGTCACATAATTAGCAAGTAATGTTAACTCCAGTAGTTGAGCCCACCCAGGAAGTCTAGTTTTAATGCCCCAGCTCTTAACCACTAGGCATAGTCTTCCTTGAAAATATAGGGTTTGTTCAAAAATACTCCAGTCATTGTTAATATAATGAGAATGGTCTGAGTGACATCGACATAACCTGGCAGCCAAGGAAAGTGGACTGGAATGCTCATGTGTGAACAATGACAACTTCACTGTACTAGTCAGTGGGGGGTAATAGATGGCATTGAGTGAGCATGTGTACTGTGTGGCTGTTGCACCCAAAATGACTGAACAAATAGAGCATCAAATTTTGGATTAAGCTTCAACATTTCTCCACAGAAACTATTCAGATGATTCAGAAGGCACTAGCTATGGGCAGCTGGTGACTAGCAGCTTCATCATAACAATGCACCCGCCCTTCTCATGCAGAGTTTTTTTGGCAAAACATCAAACCACCCAGGTGACTCAGCCTCTCTACATCCCAGATTTGGCACCCTGTGACTCCTGGCTTTTCCCAATACTAAAATCACCTTTGAAAAGAAAGACATTTCAGACCGTTGATGAAATTCAGAAAAATGCAATGGGGCAGCTGATGGCAACTGGGAGAAGTGTGTGAAGTCCCAAGGTGCCTACTTCAAAGGGGCCTAAGGTGTCATTGTCCTATGCACAAGATTTCTTGTATCTTGTATCTTCTTCAGTAAATGTCTCTGTTTTTCAGATTACATGGCTAGATACCTTCTGGACAGAACTTGCATGTTTTAGAAGTTATGTAATTTTGTTTTTAGAATTTTATTATATTATTTGTCTGCAATTTTATCAAATGCACATAATACCCAATATAGGTTCACAATCTCTCTTATTTGAAACATTTGGAGTTAGGTGTATTTTGGAATTTTGAATTTTAAAGTAATTTTTAAAAAATTTCATTTATTTTTATTTTACTTTCAGAGAGAGGGGAAGGGAGGGAGAAAGAGAGGGAAACATCAATGTGTGAAAGATACATCAAATCAATCGGTTGCTTCTCGTGCACCCCCAAATGGGGACTGGCCCAAAACCCAGGCATGTGTCTTGACTGGAAATCAAACCGGCAACCTTCTGGTTTGCAGACCAGTGCTCAATCCACTAAGCTACACCAGCCAGGGCTTTAAAATAATTTTAGATAGATCGTGTCCTCCATGAGCTGTACATGTTATACTCCCAGTGGGCAGCACCCATCATCTAAGGCAGTACTATTCCTGCAGCTAAATATATGAATATTAACACAAAGTGAGATAAATAAAAACTATAAGGGCCTCAACTTGAATTAAGGCTAGGTTTTGCCACCAAATGAATTATACAAAATCTTTTAGGTTTCACAGATTTTTGGACTTCAGCAGTGGTGGTGAAGTGTGGAGCTCATCTAAATTGGAAACTAGCTTTTTTATATTAAAGGAGTTGGAAAGTACTGCTTTACTGCCTGTGAGCCATAGGAGAGCATTCTTTTTTGGAGTGTGTATGGTGCTACCCAAACCTGACTGATGACAAATTATGCATGTATTGTCATTGTCACGTACTGTACTCAGTGGTGAACAGTGTCACAGAACTCTCAGTGAACCCAAACACAGTGTCAGAATCCATTAACACTTTGCTCCAGGAAACCCCTAACAGCTAGATTTACAAGGCAAGATAAAACTTATCTGATACAGCTTAATCCCTTTCTTTCAATTTATTTAATCAAGACAAATCAAAAGAGAACACTTCATTAACCAATGTAAATTACAAAAACACATTGAGAAGTAGCCTATAGCATTTTAAAGCCTTTGAGATAAGATATATTCGAGATTACTAACCAGGTCTAACTCTGTACACTTGCTAATCTCGTCTATGCCTCTAAATTAATTTATCTAACTGCAAACAGGAAAGGGATCAGAAAAAGTGTAAGAAGATGCCTCACCTAACAGATAGATGAAAAAGATGCTTTCAAAGCAGAAATTATTCACCCCATATTTTGCCATGAATAATGCGCACTTTTTTGCCCAAATTTCTGAGGGAAAAATAAGGCTGTGCATTATACATGGATAGTACTAATTCCATATCTATATAAATGTTTCAATTCTTTTATTTATGCTTATGAGTTAAAAGTATAACTCTAGAAAGTAGTAACAATATCTGTATGCAAAACAATACCCTGGAATATGATAACTGTTTTTTTCTAAATATAAATAAATGTAAAATTGGATGAAACAATTAAAATGAAAGATTTCCCCCCTGAAAGTTTGGGCCAAAAACATGGGTGCGCATTATACATGGCAAACCATGGTACTTTTTCTAATTAAAAATATCTGTAGTAATGTTGCTTCAATTATGAAGAGCCAACAGAACTACTGAACTTATACACTTGGAGAAACATCTGGATAAGACTCATAATTTAGTAATCCATGTGTCCATGACAGAAACTGGTGTGGAAGGCATGTTTATGGTGGAATGAGCAGTCGGCAGGAAAACACAGTAACAGGTTTTGGATTCCAATCCTGCAACTAAATACAGTGTGTCTTGGGAAAAGTCACTTAACATCTCTTGGTTTCCTCTCTTCCATTTCCAAAATTTACTTCTAATGTTTTCTTAAACTAAAGTTTCATGAAGGTCATAGCTCTTGCCCTCAATAATACAGCATGGTGGTGAAAAATGTGGCCTGCCCAGTTCTGCCTTATTAGCTGTGGGTCTTTGAGCAAATTAATTGGCCCCATTGTGCCACAGTTTTCTCATTCCCAAAAATGAGAATAATAGTAAAGTGGTATTTTTCTTAGAAGATTCTAATAAGGACTAAAAGGGATAATGTATAAAAAATGTTTTGAATGGTTCCTGGCACCTATGTGTTCAATAAATGTTAGCTATTACCATTATTATTATTATTCATCATCTCAACTTCAAGATTAGGGACAGCAATAAAATATACTAAATTTCCTTAACTCCTTGTAGATTTGGCATCTGTCTAAAATTTTGTGTTTATTTATACTTTTATTCTTTATTATTGTTTGGAATATTTACTGCCTATAAAGAAGTAGTATTCTCTAAGATAATTAGTTATAAATTATCTTCTTGCAGGCTTTTTCAAGAGAGCTCCTTCTTCATATATTCTGGGATATAGTAAGAAAGTCTAGTATTACTACATTGTATACCTCTTTGTCTATATTGATTCTTAGATGGAAGAATCCTATTCTTTTTAGCTTATTATTATACACAATTCTCTAAACTCCTCTCATAATTGTAATTGCCCCTCTTGAAGATGTTTTATTATACTGTTTCTTGGTTTTCACATGGGAAGATTTTAAAATTTGTTTTTGTTAATGTCCTTTAATATCATTAAAATCACATTTTAATAATTATGAGAAGTTACACATTAATCTGAAGATCTGTTCTAATTCTCTTTCTCAGTGTACTCAAGTTTCCATAGAAACATGTAATTCTAAATCAAAAGGTCCTTTTAATGTGTGGGTGTATTGAGTTTTTAGTACAAATACATGTTTAGGATCTTAAGACTCACTACCAAGGCTATGATGATCCAGACCAACCCAAACTAGTGCACTGTTGGGATTAGGATCACGCTGCCTTTCTCATTTGCAGACTGTGGTGAAGATAACCACTCTCTAGTTGCCACAGTAACAAGCCGGGCTGTTTTAGAAAACAAAGTGTGGTAATTTTTACATTCCTGTCTTGAATTGTAAACAGATACCTTGAAAACCCATTCTTTAAGTAAATGCTAACAACACTTACTCATTTGTCTATTCACTCAACAATTTAGTTTTCAGCCCAGAAGAATTTAGTACCACCTGAATATATGCACTTAAAAACTCTACTATGCATTCCTCCTCTAATTTAATTTTCAGAAAATTGGTCTGGTACTCTATATTGTACCAGCCTGTGCTTACTGGTCTTTTTCATTTATAGAAACTTGTTCCTTAGGGTATATTTTACATTTAATTATACACATAGAGTCTAATCTACATTTAATTTGGATGAGAACTGGCCATAATGGAGGTAATAGCAGCTGTGAAACCAACTCCCATTACCTGTGATAATGGCTAAAAGCGGCTCTCTGAGAACATTGACTCTTTTCTTTCCCCCATGTAGTCTGTTGTGATTAAGGTCACAACAAACTCAGATTTTACTGGCTTTCATACAGTTTAATACGTTTAAGAATTTTACAAGTATAATGTTATATGCTACTCACGGGGTTTGACTTCATCTCCATGAGATTGTCTAAAATACGAGTAACAGGTAGATTCTGTGGAAGAGATTAGTATTTTTATGAGAATAACAAATCAAAGTTCTGTATTGTCACAACCTAATTATACTATAGTTAAGTATGCTTGCCTTTCAATTAAACACATTCTAAGATTAAGTATTCTGTGAATGGTTTCATAGACATAAATACTATTGGAACTACTGAAGTTTCCATAGAAAAATAAAATTCTAAATCAAAAGGTCCTTTTAGTGTGTAGGTACATCATGTTTTTAGTACAAATGTATGTTTGGGTTTTTTACTTTTGTTAGATGTTTGTTTTTTAATACTAGCAATTGTAAGTTTTTGTTTTGATCCCATAAGATTCCTATTGTTATTTTATTTCCTTTTTCCAAATTTTAAGTTTCTTTAAATACAAAGCAACTTAAAATTTGTGAAAATGCATGAGATTAAATGACCTAATAGTGTTCTTTCATTTCTAATGCATATTCTTCAAAGCCAAAAAGATACCTGTGCTCTTTAAAAAATGGGAAAATTAATATATACCAACTTTACTGACCATTTTTATTGCCTGTCATAAACTCCCAATTTTCAATGACTTGCTGTGGTGTCTCCTTACAGAAAAAAAACCCCACCTTGCACATGAAATGTGTAACACTGGCGTTGGGAGAAGACTGCCTTTTGACATGCTTACATGCCTTGAGATCAGGAATACTACTGTTACATTTCCGTCTGATGATTTTTATCATTGTTTTGAAAATAACAACGCATGGAATACAGAAAATTTACTCTGTGACTATTACACCTACTCGAAGTGAGTCCCTACGGGGATGGTGTTCTGCCCATTCTGTACTGATGTTTCCTTTGTGAACTGCACAGGATGTTCTGAAAAAAAGTTTAGTGTCTTCACACAAAAAGGCAACATTAAATCTGATTAGATAACAAACACATTATATTTTACAAGGAGTTTTACTTTCCTTAGGTCATAAAATATTTTCTTGTTACTAAAATGGACTACCACTAAGGAAAGTACTGCTTTGCACAAACAGAAGACGTGCATTTTTTCTTTGACTTTCCCTAGATTGTAAAGACAAGTTAAAAGCCTTTGCTTTTTGTTTGTTGTAACATAACAATTATTTTATTTATCTACGTGCACAACATTCTCAAAGTAGCTGATTTTTTTAACTGTTGTTCAAGAACAGTTGTCTCCATTTTCCCCCTACCACTCTTCCCTGCCCCACCGAACCCCACTTGCCCCATTCCCTCTGGTTACTGCCAGTTTGTTCTTAATTTCAATGTCTCTGGTTATATTTTGCTTACTCGTTTGTTTTGTTAATTAGGTTCCACTTATAGGTGAGATCATGTGATATTTGTCTTTTACCACCTGGCTAATTTCACTTAGCATAATGTTCTCTAGTTCAATCCATGCTGTTGAGAAGGGTAGGAGCTCCTCCTTTCTTTCTGCCGTGTCACATTCCATTGTGTAAATGTGCTACAGGGTTTTCTTTTGAAGTATATTTTATTGATTATGCTATTACAGTTGTCCCAATTTTTTCCTCCCTTTTATTCCCCTCCTCCCTCACCCACCAGCACCCACCCCCCACAGTTCATGTCCATGGGTTTTATATATAAATTCTTGTCTCCATTTCCTACACTATTCTTAACCTTCCGCTGACTATTTTGTGCCTACCTATTCTGCTTCTTATTCCCTCCACTGTCCGCCTCCTGCTAAACCTCCATGGGATCTCCATTTCTGTGATTCTGCTCCTGTTCTAATTGTTTGCTTAGTTTTTGTTTATGTTCAGTTGTGTACTACAGTTTTTTGATCCACTCATTTACTGATAGGTACTTAGGCTACTTCCAGCACTTGGATATTATAAATTGTGCTGCTATGAATATTGGGGTGTATAGGTTCTTTTGAACTTGGTTTTTCAGGGTCCTTAGGGTATAATCACAGCAGTGGAATTAGGCAAGTAAAATTCATTATTCTCTGATATTTGTGTTGGCCAGGAACTTTTTAATATAAACACAAGGACCAAATGCTCAAGCTGACTAAATGTGTTCCCTGAATTCTATTTAGAATTTTAAAAAAAGGTAGCACAAAATTTTACCTTTTAAGTTTTGTTTTGAATAAAATTGAGCTTGTTCATATAAGAATAAGTATCAATCAAGACTTTTCTCTAAATCCAAGATTTAAATCTATAAAAATGCTTTATCCAAAAGAAAAAACTACAGTTATAAATTTGTTCCATGCAATACTATCAGAAGATGATGAAGTACTTTGCAGCAAACATAACAAGCAGAAATAATTTTAAAAAATCTGGATCATGGGAGTATTATAAATGATAAGATTTTACTAAAATTAATTTTATACATTTCTCTGTTCACATATAATTCTGTTTAGTTCCCTGCATTGTTTTATTTGATCTGTGCAATGGAGAAAAATTCTGAAAAGATTTTGTAAAAATAACGCCATGAGTCATATTATTTTTATTAGTGAAAATAATTGAAAAATTTAAATATTTATAACGTTTCATGATAAATCTTCATTTACTATAAAAGTAAGATTTTTCTAAAAGACACAAATTTTGACTTATTTCATGGCTCTGCTTTAGATATCTGAAGACAAGACTACCAGTGAATAGGTCATTAAATAACTAAGAAAACTTTGTTTTTAGCAGAATAGTTCAAAAGTTCATGAGCCCACAGACAATTCTTTACATTTTTGTCTGGCCTTCACAACCAGAAAACACCAAAGAATCATCTATCACTGCCGCACCACACAATATTCACACACTGCCACAGATGAAGGAAAACTTCAAGTGTAGAAAATGACAAAGGAAATTAATAATGCTTTTAAAGGCATAAGAAAGAATATTTCAGAAAACAACTTCTGAGACCTCTCTCTCTCCAACTAATGCTTTACCTAGTTTTATTCTTTACCTAAATGAAGGCTTGAATTGAGTTATTAATCATTTTAAAATCTGTTTTATATTAACAATAATTTCTATACAAGATTAATCAACTTTTATTAACTGAAAAAACTGAACTGTGGCAGCTAACATACCAGCAGAGAAAAAACAGAAAAAAAACCATATAATTTTCTTAGCTCAACAAACAGACCATTAGCTTATTCATCTTTAGAAACATAAAAAATTTGTGTACCTCAATATAAGAGGTATAAGTGAAATACAATACAATAACTCATTGTTTTAAAAATGCTGAGCATATTTTTGTTGTTTTTGGAAACTATTTTAGAAATAAAGTAAAAAAGATTATTGTATAGGTTAATAACCAAATTTTTCTATATTAATAAAGAAAGCCCTTATTAATATAGATTTGAGAGACAAAGTTCCATACATAATGAATATCCTAAATTAAGGAGCACTATTTCTAGAATCCTCGCATTTCATATATGTAAACTAGAAATTTTACCAGAAGAAAAAAAATAGTAAGAAATCTAGTTTTAAAAACCCTTCTGGTTTTATGACCATTAGGTTTGTGAGTTTAGTCACTGTAAAAGTTAAACGATGTCAATTTTACTTCTGATGGTATACTTAAAAACAAATATGAAATAAAATATGCACATTAATTAAAAATCAGACATCTAAGAAAAATGACACAACTCTATACCAGTTAAAAATTATTTCCCCTGTAGTTCTCCCAGGTTAGCCACTTGTTGCCCTATGCCATCTGTCTATGGTGACCATTTCTAACTCTGCCCTTGCAGCTTGAGCTGACAGCCTGATGCAGAAGCCAGCAGTGCGGTTGGGACAAGAGTTGATGCTACCCCGATTATCAAAGCCCTGGAGAATGAAAAGCAGTATGGACCTCCTCAAAGAGACTGCTTACTTTGAAGACTGTATTAGCCAGTAAAGAGTAAGGTGAAGTGTCGACACTGGAAATACACTGGGAATGAGGGAAGTATCAACAATAGAAGGGGTGGAAAGTTGTCAGTGAAGACAGGAGGAGGGGAAATAAGATGGATCATCTATTTCCAAAATGTTAAAATTGTAAATCCGTAATGAAAGGTGAATGCAACATCCCCATCGACATCTACAGATGAGGAAATAAAAAATACATGAAGTGGCATTTCCCCCAAAGTCTTAGCATATTAATAGCAATAAAATTCAAAACAAAACAAGATTACATCAACCCAATAAAACACGCCCAATCCTCCATCACTCAGCTTCAATAATTATTGGCTCGCAGCAAATTTTATGTCGTTTATATTCTCACCTAGTATCCACTTTCCTAGGTTGTTTTCCAAATAAGCTCCCAATATCAAACCATTTTAGCTATACATATCTCAGTACGTACCTCCAAGATACATCTTAAAAAAAAAACCCTCTACCACTATTACCACACCTAAAATAATTAACAATTTCTTAATGTAGCTCAAAATCTGGTTAGTGTTAAAATTTTCCTGTTGCATCAACTTCCTTTTCAGTTTTCTTGTTTAAATCATAATCTTACTAAGGGCCATACACTGAAATTGAATGATAAGTCTTTTAAGTCTTTTTTAATCCATTGAATTCCACTGCTTGCAATTTATTTGTTGTTAATTCATTTTTAGGAAGGATTACTTTAGCAAACAAGCCAAATAAAGTGAAACTGAAAACTTTTAAATTATGCAACTTTGTGCAACATTATTCATCATCACATTGCTGTACCATTACCCTCACAAATATATTCCAAATCTGTGAGTATCATTTGAGTGGTCTTATGTGATAGCTGACACTTGTGATGCATAAAACTTATACTGCCCAAGAAAGAAAGCATATAAAACTCTTACAAGTGATCTAAAAAACTGAATGACCAGAAAATGTTTTTTCTACTTTATTTAAAGCTTCAGATCTAAAAAACTGAACGTGACCAGAAAACGTTTTTTTCTATTTTATTTAAAGTAAAGTCCAAAACAATATTCAGAGATATAAAAGACATAAGTAACTCAGGGTTTTATTAAGTGTGAAACAGAATTCATCTCTAGCAGTCTCTTCTCTGGCATCTCTTTCCTCTTAGCTCCCCAACGGCCCTAGATTTCCCATCACAGTGCCTCTAAAATGTAGAACATTAGGACAATGTAACTTTTAAAATGGATTTGTATTAACTTAAATATTTCTGAACAAGAAACTTTCTAAAGTAATGAAATGGCAAACATTATAAACACATGTGTCGAGATTTGAAAATGATGTGGAGAAACAGACACTGTCATGGCAAATTGGTACAGCTTTTCTGGAGGATAATTTGGAAATATTTATTAAGAACAATTAGAAATGTTCATTCCTTTGATTCTACAATAGAATTCCAGGAAAGTGTCATATGGAAATAATCAGAGATAAATACTCAACTGGAAAAAGACATTTAAAATGTAGGTGTACACAGTATATCTTTGAGTATCCTCTATTTTTTTCTTTCATCTTGGATTTACTGTTCTGTAATATGACTTTTATTTTTACTTCACAATATGAACAGTCTCCCACCCAAAAGTATTTCCTCTAATTTGAACCTAAAAAGTCTTATTAACATCCACTTAAAAAATGGCATGGCTTTTCTAGCAGTGGTGGCAGTAATGTCATATAGAGAGGGCCACTAGTCATTTCAAATTTTACTTTTATAAGTGAGCAACATTCTGTATCAAAGTTGTTTATTATTTGCAATCTTAAGAAACCAAAGGGACTTGTGGTCACAGAGAACAATTAATTTTTGTATTTTAAGAACTTAACTCTAAATAAAACAAATTTTTAATATATTTTTTACTGTATTTTTTCCCATTAACATTTCATTCCCTTATATATCACCCCCCTCAAACTTTGTGTTAGCACAATAAAATATTTGAGTTGATAAGTTTAGATACCCCTTACTGGCATCATTAGGGGACATATATCATGTGACTATAAGGTAATGAGTTCAAAAATAAATAAATATGATCATTTCAAAGATTTAAGTCTGTAATGCTATGAGTTATTTATGATAAACTGTTTACAGAATCTTACTATTGGGATTTCCTTCTAAAAGTGACAGGTTAAAAAAATATGTAATTCTCCTTAAAAATAAATTTAACTACATGTGGTTATACAAGTCTATCTAGCAAAAGGTAGACATTATCTTACGAACTGGTCATTCCCCTCTGCTTCCCGTAACAAACGTCTAGTCCAGCATAGATGATAAATAGACTGGTGTGACAAAAGACTCTCTTCCTGCCACACTTCTACTCAGGCTCTTCTGAGCTGCTTCAACTGGGCCTTGGCTTTTGAACTTCTGTCTTTGTACTTTCCAATTTTAGAAAGAATCCTGCTAAGTCAGTTTAGCCAGAATCCCCCATCCTTGATATCTGGTCATCCTTGGTATCTGGATCAGGTTACTTATCCTCTACCATCTCCCAGGTGATGTCCGATCACACTGGCCTGTCTTCAGCAAAACCCTGTTAGGTTGGTTTGGCCATAATTCCCCTCTACCTCTGATGTTTACTGTTAGTAATTTTGCATACATTGACCCTATCCTGCTCCCTGGCTATAAATTCTCATGTTAACTTGATGTATCTGGAACTGAGCCCAATCTCTCCCCCCAGCTGTAAAACTGCAGTGGTTCCCAAAACCTTTTGCAATGGTCCCCCTGAATAAAGTATGCATTACTATTCTTCTTTTTTTAAGTAATTTTTATTGATTATTCTATTACAGTTTTCCCAGTTTTTCTCCCCTTTATCCCTCCTCAGCCCTGCCTTCCAAACCTCCAGCATTCCACCCCCTTAGTTCATGTCCATGGGTTGTACATATAAGTTCTCTGAGTCCTTTTTTCTATACCGTTTTTTATTTCTCCCTGTCTACCTTATGCCTACCATTTATGCTTCTTCTTCCCTGTACCTTCCTGTCTATTCTTCCCTTCCTCCTCCCCATTGAAATCCCTCCATGGGATCTCCATTTCTCTGATTCTGTTCCCATTCTAGTTGTTTGCTTAGTTTTTGTTTTCATTATTTTTCTTTTCTTTTAGGTTCATTTGTTGATAGTTGTGTTTGTTGACATCTTACTGTTCATATTTTTGATCATCTCCTTTTCTCTTAGATAAGACCTTTTAACATTTCATATAATAATGGCTTGGTGATGATGAACTCCTTTAACTTGACATTATCTGGGGTGCACTTTATCTGCCCTTCCATTCTAAATGTTAGCTTTGCTGGACAGAGTAATCCTGGATGTAGGTCCTTGCCTTTCATGACTTGGAATACTTCTTTCCAGCCCCTTCTTGCCTGCAAGGTCTCTTTTGAGAAATCAGCTGACAGTCTGATGGGAACTCCTTTGTAGGTAACTGTCTCCTTTTCTCTTGCTTCTTTTAGGATTCTCTCTTTACCTTTAATCTTGAGTAATTTAATGATGATGAGCCTTGGTATGTTCCTCTTTGGGTCCAACTTCTTTGGGACTCTCTGGGCTTCCTGGAAGTCTATTTCCTTTGCCAGATTGGGGAGTTTTCCTTCATTATTTGTTCAAATAAATTTTCAATTGCTCTTGTTCCTCCCCTTCTGGCACCTCAATAATTTGGATACTGGAATGTTTCCGGTTGTCCCAGAGGTTTGTAAGTCTCTCTTCCCTTTTTTGAATTCTTATTTCTTCATTCTTTTCCAACTGGATGTTTATTTTCTCCTTTTGTTCCAAATTGTTGCTTTGAGTCCTGGTTTCCTTCCTATCACTGCTAGTTCCCTGAATATTTTGCTTTATTTCATTTTGGGTATCTTTCATTTGTTTTCTCATTTTTCGACCAAGCTCAATCAGTTCTGTGAGCATTTTGATTACCAGGGCTTTAAATTCTCCATCAGCTAGGTTGGCTATTTCATCACTTAGTTCCCTTTCTGAGGTTTTGCTCTGTTCTTTCATTTTGGCCCTATTTCTTTGCTTGGGGCCCCTGATAAGTTGTGAGGGGGTGGGGCCTTCACTATTCACCCAGGCCGGCAACCTTCCTTGCTGTGGTGAGGTGCTGCTTATAGCGGAGGGACCAGAGAGGGAATAGTGCAGCTCACCTGCTTGTCTTTAAAAGTGCACTTTCCAACAGACTGACGTGTGAGACTGGGGGTTTCTCCCACCAGGGGCAACTACCGCCATAGTCCACAGTCAGCTCTGAGTATCAGTTTCCCTTTAAGTCAGCCCTGCCTGCCTGGTCTACTGCCTTGCCTCGGTTTTCCTCAGTCGGCCTGCATGGTCTGCTACCTTACTGGTCTGGTTGTTCTGGTTGATTTTTTCTTTAATTCCTTGTCAGAGTTCCATGCAGTTTGATTTTCTGGAGCTTCTGGTTGTTTATTGATTTTAGATTGGCTGTTATCATCCTTTTGGTTGTACGAGCAAGCAAAGGGTTTCCACCCCCGCCTCCATAGTGGCTGGAACTCCTGCCTTACTATTCTTTAATAAGTGCCATGAGTCTGTTTTCTTTAGGAGGTGTTAGGTTACACTGTATAGTAGGTTGGTCTCTAATGTGCCTAACTTCCTATTTTTGTGCCTTTTTACCTTTTGTAGTCCAAGTGAGTGAAGATAAACTGACTCGAGAAAGTACTGTGAACCAGTAAACAAAAGTGCAGTATTTAGTAGTAGCTTCCTACCAGGAGAGAGGTAGAATGGAAGGGACTGAACATAGTTCCTAATAGGGAGGAAGATAAAAGTATTCCCAAGTATTTAGAAAATAATGCAATCTGGAATGCATCTGAAGGAAAGTTTGAAAAGTAATAGACTTTTAATTAAATAAAGCAAATTAGCATTTCCACTGACTACATGGTTTTTATAACAAAATGTTATTCACTTATTCATATAAAAATTAAATACCTATTTATGCAAAGCACTATGTAAAATTCAAAGATGGGGAAGAAATTCCTTGCATCAAGGAACTCACCATCAAGAAGTAAAACACTATGTCAATTATATCTCAATAAAACTGGTTAGAAAAGCAAAACAAAAATGAATAATGTCAATACAAAATACCACATGCAAACATTAAAAGAAAGCTAAAAGTATGAAGGAATGCAGAGAAAGAAAAGATCTAATTTTTTCTATAAACAAGCAAAAAATATCCACATCTGAATAACTGATAATTCCATCTTTCTCCTTAATTTGGCCTTTAAAATCTTTTCATTACAAATTGACATATTTGTGTGAATATTATGTCTCAGATTTAGTTTAAAATAGCCCAGTAAAAATAAGTATAAATTTAAAAAATTTAGGTAGGGAAGATAAAACAAGAATGAAAGGATCTTGAAGCTTGGTAAAGGGCTTAGCAGAGTTTGATATATTAATATATATCTGAAAATTTCCATAGAAGTAAAAATCAAATTGTGTTTGAAAAGAACCAAATTAATTAATGACTCTCTGAAGCAGAATATCTATTTGTGTTATCTCTTTTGTGTTACTCATTAGAGTAACACAAAAACAATTCAAGTACAAAAATCATTTAAGCATGTACTATGTATAAACTAAGACAGTTAAAGGAAGCGTTATCTAAATCAAGTTATAGTTTTATTACCCCAAAACATAAATTCTACTTAAAATATTTTATTTATTCAAATTTACACAGGACTTAGACTATTAAATTCATTATTCTCTTAATATGTTAAAATGTAAATAATATGCATTATGCAGCAGTGTGTTAGTTGAAGTAAGTTTAGTTCATTTTGTGCAATTAAGGTACTTTCACAAACCTAAGGTAATCAAAGAAAAATTAAAATGTCAGTAAAGTCCAAGAGCAAATAGAAAAAAAAAAAAAAAAAAAGCGATGAAAGACCCCAAAAAACATTATGTAAAACTTCTTAAATACATCAAAAAAAGACCCTTGGTTTCATTTTATTCTTAACAGTTATAACTTGAACATATCTAGAAATTGCTTTAGCTGAGTAATCAACGTGTCAACATGTTAACTTATGCTTAAAAGTTACCAGTATGCTCTCTAACTAGTGTACTTACTTGCTGTTTCAAAACCAGGTTCTTCACTCCTTCCATCACAAACTGTGATCCTGTATTCATGACTCGTGATAAGAGACTAGGGGCAAAAAAGAAGGATAACAAAAAGCATAAATTACCTCTCCAATATGTTATAGATAAAATATTTGCCTGATTATATACCACATCTGTTACCCTCTGTACCTACCATCTTTGTTTTCACTAACCAGAAGTAATCTCAGAATTTCTGTATTACTGCTGCAATTTTATTTAACAATAAAAAAGTAATAAAATACTAAGCCATTAATTATTACTCAAATATAAAGATAAAGGGCTGCCCTCAAAATAAATTTTAATTGCTTAGCCTTAGCTATAGTTCTTAGGCAAATTATAATTTGTGGAAAACTGCTTGCTTTCCTGATTGCCTTACTGCTAAGGCAATAAAATTAAAGATAGTAAATTAAGACAAGCTGCTTTAGTAATTCAAACCATACTAACACATTTAAGCTACATACGCCTATAAGTATGATGAGTAGGTCAAAAGTTACTATGTTCTCTTTATCATAGCAGCTAGATCCAATCAGGCATTGTATACTGTCTCCCTCACTATACATAAACTCTATCATATAAAAATGTGAAGCGTAACACACCTAATGAATTTTCCCTCAATTCTAAAGAATGTTTGTTGTCTAAATTTTTAACATCAAAAATAGCACCAACAAATGACTTGCCATATTAGATTTATATTTGTGTCTCCATTAGTTTCTCATTTGGGATCAAAGGATGCTTTGTGAGACGGGTTGGTAATCCTTTATTGTGATATCAGAAGGCTAGAGATATCCTTTAAATCATCCAAAAATTTTCTTATAACACATTTTATTAAAATTGTCAACTATAAAATCTATAAGAAATGTAAAAGTCTTTTAATATTCAGTAAGATTTAATACATGAAACTGGTAAGTCTATTTACTGCACAGATAAAAGTAATTTTCCAAATACAGTTTCTTTTTCCCTAGCTTATCCTTATCCCCTGTGAAATGAAGAAATGAACAGGGTGGAAACCCTTTCTTTACCAGAAACAACAGAAAGTAATCGTTACTGGAATGGACAGTTTCCAGGCGATTCGCTGGCGCCAGGCAACTCTGAGGGACGAAGCTAACCTGCAGAGCACAGCCTGACGGTGAGGCCGGCTGGATGCATTTTCCCAAACATTTACAAGGCCTTGCATTGTGACAAGTGCTTTTGTTTTTAGAAACTGTTTCATTAAAACTAGTAGCTCAGGGTGGGGCTAGGATAGACTTGTTTTTCTCTGGGCTTCATGTTTTTGCTCTAAACTATAAAAAATAAGCTAAGGATTTGAAACTATTATAGTATGGGATAGGAAAGAGTAGCAAGAATTACCTTAATTAGCATCTTTGAAAATCATGCAGACTCTAGAGGACACTCTGAGTCAGAAGCCAGCCCCAGGCCTGGGGACTCCCTCCCTATTATCTAGTAGGATGCCCAGGTCTGCCTTGAAGCTAGCTCTTGAGTACCTAGCAGCGAGTCTATTACATTAGTTATCAACATTGATATGAAAATAGCTTTATCCTTAATATATCTTCTGAAAATGAAAACTGTAATGTTTTAAGAAAAGGGAAGTAAAAGAAGTCAAATATTCATATTAAATAAGACATATTAACTTACATTTTAAAATGAAAATTTAAATTATCTAAGAAGCCAAACGCATGTTGACATTTATTCTCTATCACAATAAAAATATTTTGCATTCAAAGTGTCAGTGTGTTTTTAAGGCATGAAAGTCTAATTATGGTCTGGAGGACCAGACAAACTCAATCAGAATTATTAAAAATACTTACCCCATTGGTTTAGTGGTAGTGTTGCCATAGTTGGCAGGAGCTGAGGCCATTTTGGCAAAAGCCCTAAGATATAAGAAAGTTATAAGTAAAGTTACATTAGTGCTACCATTCATGGCATTAAAATATCTATTGATAAATTTTAACTTTTACTATGCAGACATTTTCTTAAAAGAGAAATAATTTTTTTCTATAAAACAATTATCAGTCTAGTCAGCACCAAAACAATTATATAAATGAAGGTTATATAAATGTAAAATAATGTCCAAATACAGTATAATTAATACTGAAACACTAAGATAATTTAGAAAACAATGCATCAATTCTCCCAACTTTACTATTTTTCTTTTCCCTTCTATCCAATCATTAACATAAAACAGACTCGCTGCCTTAAAAGAACCACCATGTACTACTTACTGAGTCTCTCTAGCCCTTCCCATATTCCATACTCCTCACTCCCAGACACTTACCTCTGTTGATGCTGTCCTGTGAGGGGTATACACTTACTGCCTTCTTCTCCAACAGAAACCGTACATTTCCTTTTAAGACTCAGCTCAAAACCATCTTCTTCATGAACAATATTCTAGTTCTACTACCCAATAATTTTTCCATTTAGTTATATCCTAAACCACACTTCTATACTTAAATGCTTACAGTCACTTATTTTTCAAGTCTTTTTAAGTGTCCAGAATCCCTTTAAACTAAACTGTAGAATTCTTGAAAAATGGGAAAAAAAGATGACACTTAGATGGATTTTTAGAAAATATTTTCCTTCTGGGAATATGCTCACTGGAGAATCCAAACAACAGAGTACTTTCAGAAGAACCCTTTCACTGTGAGGTAACCTGTTATGATTTTGGTGTATACTCTTCTAATCCTTGGACATATGGACATATAACATATATGCTTTTAATAATAAAGTTAATACCATATTGTACATACTGTTCTATAACCTTTAAGTAGCATACTATAAACATTTTTATGTGAATCTTAACTCTTTTATATTCTTATTTCAAATACTTTAGTAAAAAAAAAAGTCTACTTAAATACAAGAAAACCTTATGAGAGTAAAAAAATACAAAGGAATCACTAAGATGTGATAGCTGAAATGCTGAAAATATTCCATTTCAATCTGGAGAAATCTCAAACACAAAAATCACAATCTTGTTCATAAAGGAGGATATAAATCAACTCTTTTCAGCAGACTGGAATTTTTGCCTTTAATAAAAATGTATTTTTCACTAGAAACAACTATATCTAAACCATAAAGAAGGGATAAATAATAACACATTTGTAGGCTGAATATTATGCAAATACTAAGTCCTGCTATTGAAAACTAAGATAATGAAAAACTGCTATGATGAAAGGTACTAGAAAACGAAAATATAAAACTGTATCTACAGTAATGATTTCCTGGTTTTCAAAACTACATAATACACTCATAAAAGGACAGACACTTGGGGAGAAAATACAGACAACTGTAATTGAACAACAACAAAATAATTTTTTTAAAAAAGGATATACACTAATGTTTACTTGTGCATTCTGAATGTTGAGGTTACAGGTAAATTTTAACTTTTTTTACACCTGAGTTTTCTAAAATTTTGTTGAGTAAACTACTGTAACTCTCATAATCAGACAAAGAAAGTTACAAATCAGAAATTAAAATTTTTGCTAATCACATGAAAGGATGCCCAAGAATACCTTCCTCATAAGAGCAAACTTGATTAAGGAATTCCCACACAGTCATAATGAAAAACAAAACAAAACAATGACATTTGCCACATAGCCAAATGTGTAAGTGTACAGTTTATGAAAATTGGAAAAGATGGTTTTCAGTTTCTCTTTTTAAAGAAAAGGTTTTTGTATATTTTTCTTATAAGAACACACTTAAATAAAATTTGAAAAAACAAAGTATAGATAATAAGAAGCATTCATAAAGCCACAAATCAGAGATAACCACTGTTAACAACTAGTCCTATTTCTCTAGCCATGCATATTTAAAAAACATTTTTAAATTACAGTAGACACAATATTATTAGTTTCCGATGTATAACCTGTGACATTATGTAACTTACAAAGTGATCACCCTGATAAATCTAGTACCTATCTAACACCATAGTTATTAAGATATCATTGACTATATTCTCTATGCTGTACTTCACATGCCTGTGACTGTTCTGTAACCACCAATTTGTAATTCTAAGTGCCTTTACCTTTATCACTCATCCCCTCAATCCTTTTCCCATTGGCAACCATCAAAATGTTCTTTGTTCCTGTGAGTCTGTTTCTGTTTTGCTTGTTTATTTTTATTTATTATTTATTTTAAAGATTTTTATTTATTTATTTTTAGAGAGGGGAAGGGAGGAAGAAGGAGAGAGAAACATCAATGTGTGGTTGCCTCTCATGTGGTCCCCACTGGGAACCTGGCCCACAACTCAGGCATGTGCCCTGACTGGGAATCGAACCTGTGATGCTTTGGTTCACAGCCTGCACTCAATCCACTGAGCTATGCCAGCCAGGGCTGTTTGTTTATTTTTAGAATTCCTCATATAAGGAAATCACCTGGGATTTGTGACCCATTACACTTAGCACAATACCCTCTAGGTTCATCCAGGTTGTTGAAGATGACAAGATTTCATTCTTTTTTATGGCTGAATCATAGTACATTATATACATGTGCGACTTCTTTATCTATTTATCTATTGATGGATACTTAGGTTGCTTCCATATCTCGGCTATTGTAAACAATGCCGCAATAAACATGTTGATGCATATGTCTTTTCGATTTACTGTATTGGGTTTCTTCAGTTAAATATCCAGAAGTGGAATTCTTCTTTGTCTCTTTTTAAAGCCTTTGTTTTAAAGTCTATTTCATCTGGTGTAAGTATTGCTACCTTAGTTTTTTGTTCTATTTCCATGTTCAAGAAGTATCTTTGACAACCCCTTACTTTCAGTCTCTGTGTCTTTTGATCTGAAGTGAGTCTTTTGTAGACAATATACTATGTAAGTGTCTTCTTTTTTAATCCATTCAGTCAGTATATATCTTTTGATTGGAGCATTTAACTCATTTGCATTTAAAGTAGCTGTTGATAAATATGTACTTATTGCTATTTTATGATTCATATTTTTATTTTTGCCCTTCTTCTTCTTAAAATGACCCTTTAATGTTTTTTATCCTCACCCAAGGACATGCTTATGTATTTTAGAGAGAGAAGATGAGAGGGGGAAAGAGAAATAGAAACACTGATGTGAGAAAGAAACATCAACTGGTTGCCTTTCATAAGCATCTTAACCAGAGATGGAACCTGCAACCTAGCATGTGTCCTGACTGGGAATGGAACCTGCAACCTTTCCGTTTAAGGGAGATGCCCAAACAACTGAGCCACACTGGCCAGGGCGATCCTTTAACATTTTTTGTAATACTGGTTTAGTGGTGATGAACTCCTTTAGCTTCTTCTTGACTGGGAAGCTCTTTATCTGTCCTTCGATTCTAAATGATAGTTTTGCTGGGTAGAGTAATTTTCATTATAGGTCCTTCCATTTTATCAATTTGAATGTTTCATGCCAATCCTTTCTGACCTATAAATTTCTACTGGGAAAAAGCTGACAGTATTATTGGAGCTGCCTTCTGGGAGCTGTCATTTTCTTGCTGCTTTTAAGGTTTTTCTGTTTTTAACCTTTGCCATTTTAATTATGATGTGTCTTGGTGTGAACCTCTTTGTATTCATCTTATTTGGGATTCTGTGCTTCCTGGACATGTATGTCTATTTCTTTCACCAGGTTAGCAAAGTTTTCCGTCATTATTTTTTCAGATAGTTTTTAAATTTCTTGCTCTCCCTTTTTCCAGCAACCCCAAGATGAGAGTGTTGGTATGCCTAAAGTTGTCCCAGACATGCTTTTGCTCACTTTTATGGATTCTTTTTTCTTTTTTACTGTTCTGATTGGGTGCTTTCTTATATTCCAAGCTGCTGATTGATTCTCTGCTTCATCTACTCTACTGTTGATTCCCTGTAACTTATTCTGTATTTCAGTTAGTGTATCCTTCATTTCTGACTGGTTCTTTTTTTATGGCTTCCATGGCCATTTTTATTTTGTTGAAATTCTCATTAAATTCCTTGAGAATCTTCATAACCAGTGTCTTGAATTCTGTATCTAGTAGATTACTTGCCTCCATTTCATTAATTTTTTTTTTCTGGAGATTTCTCCTGTTCTTTTATTTGGGACTTGTTTCTTTGTCTCATTTTGGCTGCTTCCCTGTGTTTATTTCTATGTATTAGATAGAGCTGTTATGTCTCCTGGACTTGGTAGAGTGGCCTTTTGTAGTAGGTGTCATGTAGGGCCCAGGGGTGCAGCCTCTCTGATCACCTAAAGTTGATGTTCCAGGTGTGCATCCTGTGTGGGCTGTGTGCACTGTCCTATTGCAACTGAGCCTTGACTGCTGTTGACATGTCATGGGAGGGATTGACCAAGGCTGACTGGCTGTGACTCTAATGGAGGAGTTGCTGTTCAGGGGCCAACCCCAAGGAGCAGAACTTACTCTAGTGTGTCTTTGGTGTTGGCTTTTTGCCCCTTGAGTATGTGCAGAGGTGGCTGGGTTATAATCCAGTGTGGTCTGAAGTTGTCCACTTGGTGCACTGGCTCTGGGGCTTTCCAGGAGATACAAGGTCAGCTACAGCCTGTGCCCTGCCCATGGAGGGCCACTTGGCATAAGGTACAGAGTGATCTGCAGAAAGCTACTACTTGAGCAGAGCTTGGAGGTGCCTGAGAAAGGCCAACTGTAAACCGAGGCTGGCTCATGCTAGTGCCAGCCCTGGGACCACTCAGCAAGAAGTATAGGACACACCAAGTCCAGATGCTGTCTGTTTGGGAGATTTTAGGAAAGTCTGAATCATGTGTCAAGAAAGGCTGTTTGTATGGAAAAGCCACTGGAAACAGCTTGCATGGCCTGCAAGTTGGGTGGGACAAGAACTCAGGTAATCACCAGGGCAGGGCAAAGAGTGATAGCCAGGTTGATAAGAGACTAAGATATGGCACCCACCTGCCAGCTTTGCAGGGGGGAGGTCCTAAGAAAAGGAACAATGGCCTCTGCCAAAACTACCAGTCTCGATGTGGCTTCTTCTTTATATCCAAAGTCATAGGACATCTGCTCAGCTAGACTTCAGGCAGTTCTGAATGATGGTTATTCTCTAGCTGTGCACATTTTTTGAAAAAGCTGAGATCAGAAAACACTCTTGTAGCCTTAAAACAATTATTTTAAGAAATACTTTGAGGGTAAAGTTTGTTGTAGAAAAATTTGGAAAATAAACATCCCCAAAGAAAAAAATTCTTACCACTCAAAGTTAGCTACCAATAACATTTAGGTGTACGTAACTTCGGCTATGTAATTATATGGATATAGGTGTACGTTCATATACAAACATACATGGAGAAATGGATATTACAGATCATACTATTAAAAATGTCTATGGAGACTTCCGGTCAAGATGGAGGCATAGGTAGACACACTGTGCCTCCTCACACAACCAAAATAAGGACAACAACAATTTAGAAACAAAAAACCCAGTACTGACAGAAAATTGAACTGTATGGAAATCCAGCAACCAAGGAGTTAAAGTAGACACATTCATACAGACTGGTAGAAGGGGTGGAGTTGGGCTGCTGGGCAGAGGGGATGTGGCAAAAAAAAGCAGTGGCTGATGGACCGAGGGCGCAAGGCAGCAGCTGGCAGACCCTGGTGCACAAGGCGGCAGCGGGTGGACCCAGTGAGGTGACAGATTGTGGAGGGGTGCTGGTGTCCAAGGAGGCTGGCAGGCTGGCAGACTGGGTGGTCCCACATTCGCACGTAAATAAACCAGGTGAAATCGGGGAGCAAGACAGACCCCACAACCCAGGGTTCCAGCGTGGGGAAATAAAGCCTCAAAACACCAACTGAAAACACCTGTGGGAGTTGAGGTGCTGGGAGAAACACCCAGCCTCACAGGAGAGTTTGTTCCAGACAAACCACAGCATTCTAGAACATACACAAACCCACCCACCCAGGAATCAGCACCAGAAGAGCCCAGTTTGCTTGGGGGAAGCGGCGGAAGTGACTGAAATCTGGCAGAGTGGAGCAAGCGCCATTGCTCCCTCTTGGCCCTTCCCCCACATGCAGCCTCACAACCCAGCAACATGGGTTGCCCCACCTGGGTGAACACCTAAGTCTCCGCCCCTCACTATGTAACAGGTGTCAAGACACAAAAAATGGCCCAAACAAAAGAACAGATCAAAGCTCCAGAAAAAATACAACTAAGTGACAAAGAGATAGCCACCTATCAGATGCACAGTTCAAAGCACTGGTGATCAGGATACTCACAGAATTGGTTGATTTTGGTCACAAATTAGATGAAAAAATGAAGGCTATGCTAACTGAAATAAAGGAAAACGTACAAGGAACCAATAGTGACGGGAAGGAAATTGGGACTCAAATCAACAGTGTGGACCAGAAAGAAGAAACAACGAAACAGAAAAGAATGAAAAAACAAGAATTCAAAAAAATAAGGAGAGGCTTAGGAATCTCCAGGACATCTTTAAATGTTCCAACATCGGAATTATAGGGGTACCAGAAGGAGAAGAGGAAGAGCAACAAGTGGAAAAGATATCTGAACAAATAATAAAGGAGAACTTCCCCATTCTGGCTAAGGAAACAGACTTCCAGGAAGTCCAGGAAGCTCAGAGAGTCCCAAAGAGGTTGGTCCCAAGGAAAAACACACCAAGGCACATCATAATTACATCACCCAAGATTAAAACGAAAGAGAGAACCCTAGAAGCAGCAAGAGAAAAGGAGACAGTTACCTATAAAGGAGTTCCCATCAGACTGTCAGCTGATTTCTCAAAAGAGACCTTGCAGGCAAGAAGGGGCTGGAAAGAAGTATTCCAAGTCATGAAAGGCAAGGACCTCCACCCAAGGTTGCTCTATCCAGCAAAGCTTTCATTTAGTGACACTAACTTTAGTTGAGTTCTGGTAACCCACTACCATCGGACCAGCCTAAAGCTTTCATTTAGAATGGAAGGGCAGATCAAGTGCTTCTCAGATAAGGTCAAGTTCAAGGAGTTCATCATCACCAAGCCCTTATTGTATGAAATGTTAAAGGGACTTATTAAGAAAAAGATAAAAAACATGTATAGTAAAATGACAGCAATCTCACAATTATTAACAACCACACCTAAAACAAAAACAAACTAAGCAAACAACTAGAACAGGAACAGAACCACAGAAATGGAGATCACAATGGAGGGTTAGCAACAGGGGAGTGGGAGGAGGAGAGAGGGGGAAAAGGTAAAGAGAATAAGTAGCATAGATGGTAGATAGAAAATAGACAGGGGGAGGGTAAGAATAGTATGGAAAATGTAGAAGCTAAAGAACTTGTAAATATGACACATGGACATGAACTAAAGGGGGGGAATGTGGATGGGAGAGGGTGTGCAGGGCAGAGGGGAGTGAAGGAGGGAAAATGAGACAACTGTAATAGCATAATCAATGAAATATATTAAAAAATGTCATCTATGTTTTGGCTTAAATATCACCTCCCAGAGATTTTTCATTTCTCTTCAACAAATTTAATTATTGCCCTCAACAAGTTAAGATATATATTACTCAATATGATTTAATATTATTTTGTTCATTTGCTTATTTGTTGACTTATTGTTTCCTCAACACCAATGTAAAGTTAATGTGCGTAGGGGACTTCCTTAGCATGCTCACTATTGTATTCCCAAGGTCTAGAAGAGTCCCTAGGCACACAGGAAAAAGAAATAGATATTTACCAAACAAATCATGCCATACTGTGGTAAACTACTATTTCAATTTCAATATAACATGGACATTCCCCAATGTCATTAAATAAGTCTTCTACAACATGATTTTAATGACTCTGTTGTATTGTATCTTATGGAAATACCATAATTCATTTACTAATCTTATTGTTGGACATTCAGATTGGTTTTCAAAATTTCAATATTGTAATTGCTTCTAAGACTTCAGAACTCCAGTTCTCTTTGGGATAAATCCTCAAGAGTAGAAGTTTTAGATCAAAGGCACTTTATTAAAAAACCTTTATATATCATGCAGCAAAAATGTGACAATTTATATTTCTAATAGCAGAGTATAAACTAATTAATATGCTTGTATCCTTCGCACCCTGTTTTGTAAATCTTTGCATTACGTAATTTCCATTTTTTTGATTATTGGTGAAGTTAAAATTTTCCTTTAATGTTTTTGGGACATTTGATCCAAAACTTTATTCTTTGACTTTTTCATCTTATCAGTGAAAAAGTATGAACATGTCTAGGAAAGAAAGACATCACTATTTTATGTAATATTAAATTGTAAATATGAGGGACAGATAAGAGAATATATAATTAATTGAATAAAAAATATTAAGGCATTGTTCAGCTTTCTTAGTAACACTGCCACTTTCTTGAGAAACTTGTACGGTACTCTCCAAAATGAAAAAATTTAAAATGAAAACTTACTTCCACTGTTTGATATATTGCAAGGGATTAAGGTCACATCCTGCATCAGTTAAGGCTTTTTTGTATTGCTCCAAATCAGCCTGAAATAAGCAAAGAACAATGACAAAAACATTTCCTTTATGAAAAAGAAGACCATTTTGTTTGTTGTCATTTGACTACTCAAAGTTAGACCAAAGGTGAATCTGAATTTGAGGAACCCAAGTAGAATGCAGCTGTATCTGAAGTAAGTATCCAAGTAAGGACCTGAGACAAAAACCACATATAATGAAAATTACCTTTGACAGACTCCCAAATTACCCATAAAGCACCATGTTTTGTCATCTCTCAGTAAGTCCAAAAGAGTCAGTTTTTTCTCTACTGCTGAAATAGATTGCCTTTCCTTAGGAAAAGCATTAAATGAAAGTACTTGGCTTGACCAATGATATTTCAAAACACAAGGGGAAGGGCACCAACAGAAGGGAACTGCAGATGTGCGTTTTCCCATCTCATATTCACTGCAGAGGTCTGAATTCATTAAAGGAACAGAAACTGTGTTACACTTTTTAAATGATTGTTTTCTTTTTCTAGCTCTTTTTTATTTCCTGATGAGTAATTCTAATTGAAACTGTAATTTTTAGGAGTGACTCCATTATAAAAATGTTACAAGACAGAAACCTTTAAGCTCACCTTCAACCAGAGATGTTTACTACTTTGCATTTTTGAGGCTATTAATCTGATTATCAGTAGCCATAATTTGCTTTAAGCCTCTTAATGATCATTTAAACTATGAAAAAACATAATCCTTACCAAAAATCAATGAAAATAAAATGTGGTCAAATTTCAAAAATCCTGAATTAAGTTTTAAAATCATATATTCAGAAAATATTATGAGAATTTCCTAAGATACAGGTATACCCCCATTAATGAGAGACATATTTCTAAAAAGAAAATGACATATTCTTACTGAATTAAAATAAAGGTCAAAAGATGTATTCCGAGGATAAAGTAAAATTGGCCAAAAGCAAATAATAGGTTTAGTTTGCTTTTTTAACATGCCAAAGATTTTTGGCCAAAAGCCTTGCCATATACCATATACATTAAAAAAATAAATGTAACCAGCAAAGGAAAAGAGTTATAAGGGCCTTATCATTCTAGATGTCATCTCAGAGCTTTTTGTACTTGATGCTTCTCCAGTAAAACGATACTGAGTTAGCATGAGAAAGAGTTTGCAGGACTCTAACCCAGCAACACGACTGATGTCAAAATCACTGCTTTCCTTCAGAGCAAGTTAACTGCCTATACGTACTTAAATATTTATTCTTCAAAAGCACCTGATGACTCATTATAGAAAATAAAACCCCAAACAATTAAATTACCTACCACCACACTTCCAGTGAGAAAAAAATCTTCTAGAAGGAAAATTTGTCATTTTTCCAATCATTCTTAGGAATTATTCTGACATAAAAGTAGTTATTTTATTGCAATACAAAGTATCTCAACTTTTTAACAGAACTTTTGGGAACACTGGATATTTTCCTTCTAGCGAATCCTCCTCTATAATGGACACTGACAAAACTAACCTTTCAAAAAGCATAGCAAACTTCATTAACTTGGATTAGAATAGCTATTTTCCAGAAATAAGGATTTTGGCTACTTGAATTCAGTTCATATTTCAACAACTTGAAAGCAGTTACACACTTAATGAGAGGATAGTTCTCTTGATAACAATAAAAACTGCTATAAAACTCAGCAGTAAATAGAACCAGCCTTAACAAACGGTTTTTCTTTAAAAAAAAAAGGAATAAAGTAGTTATCTGGCCATAGTGATTTTCACTTCTATTTTTGAAACAAACGAGTTATTTCCCTTTCTGCCCAACAAATGAATACACAGGACCTACCTCAGAAGGTGCCTGCTGTGTACTTATATAATAGATAAGAAACAGCCTCATTTTATCTTCCGGAGTTCCTGCTACATAGGGGAAAACAGAATTTAAAAGAACCCTTCACAATTCTGGTTAAATATTTAGTTAACACTTATATAAACATTCAAGGCATATCTAAATGTGACTAGACAAATATGGTTCTTGATTTGGCTGATTTAAGGTTATAAACACTATTAATTACAACCAGATAAAATACAAGTATGGAAAAAGATTTTATGCTTTGGGATTAAAGAGATGGAATATGGAAGTATCTCCATTCTATCTTCCAAACTCTGTATTATATTGAGATTTATCTTTGAGATATAAACTCAAAAAGAAAGAAAAATATAGGTACAGTAATCATACAATTCTAAAACCAGATACTACTGAGATGGAAGGTGATGTTAGTAATAATCATTTAAGGACAACTGGCATTAAAATGGAATTGTCCTGGGAAACCATTGGGTTTTGAAACCTTGTTGGCTAAAATCACCTAGCTTAGTCTAAGGTCATACTTCTCAAATTGGTTTGAAGGGCATTATATCACTTATATAAGATTTAGGAAAATAATACATTTATATTAAACACTGATGTGTTATGCATAATACATTTGTCTGAAATTTCAAGACAGAACATAAAACTTCAAAAAATTTTTTGCTTGCAGTGGATGCCGTGGGCTACTATTTCTGTTACCCAGAGCTGCAAACTCTCTAGAGAAAATAATGTATTCTCCCCTCTGTTACTGGGTTTATTTGGGTGCAAAGTGATAGACGTCATAGGTAACACAGCTTCACTCCTCAACAAATATCAATATGCACTCTTACTTCAAATTGTGTGTCCTGATACTCAAGAAATCAGAATTGTTTTACTTTATTACAGAATAAAAACTAGGAGAATTTTTTCAAAACATGACTGATGAACCATCGATTTTTAAAAAAAAAATATGGTCAGAATCCAGACAACACCCTCCTTCCCCTCTAAGAATAAATAAAATCTTAAAAAAAAAATCCAGACACCCATTCTCAAATTATCCTCACTCCCTAAATATGAAAAAGAATGATGATACAAAGCTTTCTCCAAAGTCCTCATGTTTACTAATAAATACAGTATCTTGGGCACTTTGAATATTAGGTTATGAGATCCATGGTCTTATTTAAATCCTAGGAGAAAGCTGGTATTTTTGTTTTAGCAGGTAATTAGCCTGGCTGGGTTCAGGCCAAAGTTCCTACCACCTTCTTGTGGGTTGTGGTTCCACTGTTGATTCTATTTTCAAAACCTTTTGCAGCGCCATTGGGATCTTACTGCCCAGTGGCTGACGTGGGAGCTGGGATGTTATCTAGACCATCACCTCATAGTCTTTGGAATGCTATTCAGGATCAGATTCAGAGATATGCAGTTCAAAGGTGAGTCCAGGAATTTATAAGTAACTTGATGGGGTTGCTTTCCTGTGCTCCTTTCTCTCTGCAACCTCCCTGGTACTTCCCAGTTCCCTTGGCCCTCCCTTTTTGGTGTTCTCGCCAAAAGCTTTGGCTTCAGTTACCTTGCCCCAATGTGCATTTACTGCAACTGTGACTAAGCAGCTAGAGGAAAAAGAGAGGAAGTGGGTAGAGGTAGAACAGGGTATAATAAATAGGTGGGATAAATAGTAATGAAAAAAATACAATAAAAATAATGTAAAAAATATAAAAAAGATCTGGAGGAAGAAAAGAGGAATGTGCCTTCCTCTAGGCTCTTGGGACCATGGCTCCTAAGATAGGAAAGTGTTCCTCCCACAGAGTTTTAGGGGCCTGTGGGTCCCTGCTGTTGCTTTTAATATCTCAGTATTTAGCATAGCCTGTTCTCATAGTAGGCACATAATTCTGCTTAAAGAAGGAACAGTTCCCATTCTTCAAGGAAAAACATTTTCTAGTTGCTACAGTGTAAATAAATGCCCCGAAACCTCTGCTAAGGTTTTTAAGAGTCATGATGGCAAAGGTTATAGGGATCTGGATGCTTAAAATGAACATGAATCACAGGGGAACCAAATGGAAATTGTAAAAATGTACCCTTCACAACTACAAGCACTCTAGAGCCGGTAGCTACAGCCTAGATCCTCTTGTCACACCTAAGTTTCTACTGTAACTGTTTTAAAGTTAGAGTTTCCAGCTCATCATATACTTTCTTTCCCTACTTCAACCCTGGAATCAACTACTTCTCCAATGAGTCCTAGTGTAAAATGGTATTTATAAGCTAAAACCTTACTAACAGATTGGAGTTGCTCCCAGCCCTGCTCAGTTGGCAGAGCTCAAATATACATATTACACGTACACACATGCTATTTATTTCTCTATCTGACATACTGAATATATACTAAGCCCACACCAACACCTTCAATTCCAATCTAACATTGTAGGATTCATTCTGGTTTTCTACCTTTCCATATTTGTAACTCCCTTCACTGACTCCCTTTATGTTATCTGATATTTTTACTTATTTAACCAGTCCCCAGTATGTAATAAAGATCTTATCCCTGCTGCCACCCCTTGCCTGCATAGAAGTCTTCTCACTCCACTTGGGCTCTGATTCCCTACAACGGACCCACCCGCATGCCTGGTCATTCTTCTCACCCCATCTGGGTTGATGATGGGTTGACCTGTGCAGCCCAGGGCTGGGTTGTTCCTATGTGTGGGCACTGCTCACTTCACTTGATGTCAACATCTTGTGCAAGGTTACCAACCCTACCATCACCCCACGTGGATGAGCCCTTCTCATTCTGCTCAGGTTCCAACACCTGGTTCTGGGCGAAAGTGACACCAGACTTCTGCTTGGCATAAATGCCTACCTTGTTCTGCCTTATTTAACGTCTTTAAAAATAAGTTGTTTGGGATTGGGTGGGGGTGGGTGGAGGTACTGAACAAAAACGCAAAAAAAAAAAAAAAATTGAGAAAGGGAAAAGGAAAAGGTTCTGTTTGCCATTTTATCAACACACTATTGCTTTAATTTTACTCAAGTTATTGTAAATAACTCTGAAATAATGGACATATATCTTTTGCATTTTTTCATTGTAAAGTGCAAATGTTTAAAATACTATGATCTCCCTACAAATCTAGTTTTTAAAAGTGTGAGTGATACTTATAGCTTCTCATAAGTTTTATGAATGGAACCTTTAATCACAAATAATTGTGACTTTTTAAAAATTGCTTTTCAATTTGAAATAAAATCTAAAACTCATACCAAAACTCTAACTCAAAAACCATCATCATTCAGGTGAATAGCTTTTGTGCAAAGAAAAAGAGCTGAGATCTGAAAAGAAAACTACTCTGAAATGATCAGTAAGTCTCTTACGTTTATAGATTTTTAGAAGCTAAAATCCTACGTAGATTCCATCATTATAATTGAAAGCAATGACTAAATTACATTTTCCAAGTAGAACTAGTTATACCTTATTTCAAGAAGAATCTAACATATAAATATTAGATGAATGTAAAATATAAAGAGATTGACTAAAGAGTTTCTTTAAAAGTGAATTCCCTAAGTCCTGGCTGGGTAGCTCAGAATGTTAGAGCATTGTAGCATATACCAAAAGGATGGGGTTTTTGATTCCCAGTCTGGGCACATGCCTACACTGGGGGATGTGGATTCTGTTCCTGGTCAGGGAGCATGGTTTCTCTCTCACATAGATGTTTTTCTCTTGCTCTTTCTCAAATCAATAAAAACATACCCTCAGGTGAGGATTTTTTTAAAAAGTGAATTCGCTATATATTTAAAATATAATTCAGTTTTAAATACATCTTTTTAGAAAACTCTCTAGGCTTAAACCAGAGTAATTAGAAAAGTGTTTCACTTAGAGACCCTTACTTTGAATGCTGTACCTTCAAATCTTCCTGGAACCAGAAGAAATTGAGCTTAAGATGTATCATTTTAAATGAATAAATACAAAAATTGTTCAAATACCATCAAAGAAAAGTTCAATGAAATAAAATGCAAACCATTTTCTACTTTATGAACTGTCGTGCTACAAACTTCTTAAAAGAAAGTAGTTCATTTAATTATCTCATTATTAACATAGATTGTCAGAAAAACATTAATTCTATTCATATTTTCCTAAAATTGAAAATGCTGGATCCATCAGATGTCAAACTTATATTAACTTCAAATTTATGGTACATACCATCAGGGTCTGATATTATATCTAGAAGAGATTTATCCAGAGTAGTTTTGCTCATTATTTTTTCTTCACATTCAAAATACACATCTAGTTTTCTTGCCTGTTTCAAAATAAATATTAGATTAGAATACCTCAAGTAATAAAAACACACTAAAGAGTTCTCAGTTTACAAGTTTCTATTTTCTATGATCAATTTTAAAAGCAAAGATCATTCCCCAGTAGCATTTATTTTAAAGTTTCCTACTTCTGATCATATATTTAACGTAAAAAACAACAGACTATTTTGTTTACCATATTTGACTTATACATTCAAAATTAATTCTGCATGTCATATTTATATTAGCAAAGCTAGAAATCACAGAAATCTCAATATTCTGTGAATTAGTAAATAGCATACGAATATTACTGTATTCCATGCAAATTAATAGCCATGTTACGGGTTTTTTTTAGTACACAAATCCACATATTTTCACCTTAACTGAACAGAAAGTTATCCTAATTAAATTACTTTCAATGTTTTTTAAGTAAAATTTTCTCATTAAAGATCCCACTTAATACTTTGAAGTTTTAGATAATGGAAAAGTAGTCAAACTTAGCTTTTCGGTACCACACCTTTTCCCAAATTTAAAATTTTTTGATCAAAATTATGCAAATGAAATTAACATGTTAGGATCCTCCAAAGGAAATAAAAATTATTACTAAGTAGCTATTAAATTATGTTTCAGATAATACAAAGGAGAGAAAAGAACATGTTTTCTACTGAAGGCGTTAACAATCTAAGGCAGTGGTTTTCAACCTACTTCACCCCATGGCACACATACACTAATCACTAAAATTCTGTGGCACACCAAAAATGTATTTTTTGCTAATCTGACAAAAAATAGGTATAATTTCGATCATTCACAGTGGATGGCAATTGTTGTATTGGCCATTGTCACTTTTTTATTTGCTAATCTAAGGAAAAAGAGGTCAATTCCCCTGACTAAAATAGTCAGGTATCATGTGTTTTAAAAGTTCTTGTGGGATGCCAATTGAAAATCACTGATCTAAAGGGGAATAGAAACCATTTATGAAATAAGTTAGAATATTTATAGATACCAACCAAGAACCAATATATAAGTATAGAACATAAATAAATATATTAAGCTAGATGACAGAATTAAATGGTTAATCAATTGTGGAGGAGGAAGTGGTAAAATTTGAGCTGATTTTTGAAAGTGACTTGGAGACATGGACATATAAGTTCATTTCAGTTAACAGGAACATACAAAAACATAATCACACTGGAGAAACCTGAATGGTAGGCTAAGAAGTGGCTTCATATGAGGCAAAAGGAGATCAGTCAGAGTCCCTCAATCCCACTGCTCCCCAGTGGCATACAAGGCCAGAGTTTTAAATAGATGAAACATTCAGTTAAAAATTCCAAACAGCATAAAAAGGTATACATTGTGATCTGTCCTCATCCCTGGTCTCTTCCATCCTATTTCCACCCATTACTATGGATATTTGTTTCTTGAATAGTTTTTCAGTCTTTTTTTCTTGCAAATGTAAGCAAACAGGGTCTATAACCCAACATCCCTCCATCTTCTGACACAAAAGGGGGTATATACTGTATTCCTCTGCCCCTTGCTTTCACTCAACAATATACCTCACATCAGTACATTGAGAATTTCCTTATCAATGGGCTCCTGATAAGAATATAATAAAGTTTAGGAGTTTTTCTTTTTATAAACTCTTTGTCTCTTCATCTTCTTCAGACTCCCTGATATAGGAGCTATTTCGGCTACTGTACAAATCTATTTTGAATACCAAGACAGATGAGGTGAAATTTTAGGAATGGAAAAATATAATATTAAAAATGGATGAAAGAAAGAGAGATCCTGGAAAATAGACCCTGGAGGTGGCTGTGGACATGGAAAGGAAGACACAGATAATTAATAATTACATGAGAATGGCTATGAAAAGCAAACCAGTGAAAAGTCAAAGACAACTCCTGGGAAACTAGGATGATGGTAGTAGGAATTATGTTAATGCAAATATTAGATTGGGAAAGGCTAATTATCTGTAGACTGATGCCAGAAATGGGGGAGGGTGAAAGCAATAAAATAAGATGTTATTCTGACTTGCAGACCCACACTGTCTATTCCAGCTGACCTTGCTACTGAACCACTGTACCCTAGGGTAAGTTCCCTCTAGTCATATCAAAGAACTCACTTTTCATTAGACACTGTGTATCTAGGCAAAGGCTCTGATTATTCCCTTAGCTTTTAAAAAATATATTCCTCTTCAATCTTCTGCTTGGTGAATTCTACTCATTGGTCAAGGACCAGCTTCTTTGCAACTCTTTCTTCAATCTCTGTTCTTTCCACGTTTTGCCCCTCCCCCGGTCTCTTTCTCAGCTCTTAGAATTTATTACTCCTTTAAATGTGTACCAACAGCACTTTACATACCCCTCCACAATAACAACAATCTCACTACATTATTCTCTTTTATTTACATGCTATCCTTCTAAAAGTATAAACTCCCTAGAGTGTGTCTACTTAATCATTTAACCCTAATAGTCTAATGAAGCACCATGGCTCATAACAAGGACTTGACAAAACAAGTGATGAATTTCTAAGCTAAGATTAGGACATACACACATAAGTAACCATCTTAAGAGTCATGAACCCTGGCTGAGTAGCTTAGTTGGTTAGAGTGCTGTCCTGATACACCAAGTTGTGGGTTGGATCCCCAGTCAGGGCACATACAAGAATCAACCAATGAATGCATAAATAGTGGAACAACAAATTGATGTTTCTGACTCTCTCCCTTCCTGTCTCTCTAAAATCAATACAATCAAATAAATAAATTAATTACTTAATTAATTAAAAAAAAAAAAGTCAGAGCCTGGCTGGGTAGCTCAGTTGGTTGGGACATCATCCGCTCACCAAAAAGTTTACAAGCTGAATTTCTGGTCAGGGCACATACTTAGGTCGAGGGTCTGATCCCCAGTTAGAGCACAAATGGGGGCAACTGACTGCTGTTTCTTTCTTTTTCTCCCTTTCTCTCTTTTTAAAATCAACTGAAACAAACAAACAAACAAAAAGAAAAAACAAACACAGAGCCCTACTGCTGTGGCTCAGTTGGTTGGGTGTTGTCCTGCAAAGATGAAAGGCCACCAGATTGATTCTGGGTCAGGGTGCCTGCCTAGGTCACAGCCCGGTCCATGTGGGCATGTGTGTGAGAGAGGCAACAGATCAAAGTTTCTCTCTCACACTGATGTTTCTCTCCCTCTCTTTCTTCCTCCCTACCCCCTCTCTAAAAAGAAACAAAGTCTTTAAAAAATGAATAAATAAAAAGTATTCTCAGGTGAGGATTAAAAAAATAAGTCATGAAAGTAGATTAATGAACTTCTAGAGGTGAAAGATGTAAACAACGAAGTCTTCAGTGATTTGATGTATAAAAGCATGCTAAATGAAATGATATAATCAGTAAAGAAACATTAATTTGTTTTGTTCTTGATATATTAATTTACTCATACTTTAACTTCTAATAAGCAATGAAAACAAAATCCAAAAGCAACTTTGATTGGTAATGGGTAGGGGAGCTTCTTTTGGAGGTGAAGAAAATGTTCTAAAATATACGATGGGTGTGGTTGTACAACTGTGCGTGTGAATATACTAAAAACACTGACTTGTAAATTTTAAATAGGTGAATTACACGGTACACGAATTATACGTCAATGAAGCTGTTAAACAAAAGTAACTAAGCCTTTCAGTACACTACGTGGGAGAGAGTTCCATGAAGGAAGGAATGGATTGAGTAGAAATTTTCTAACCTGCATAAGAGAATGGCTATCTTTCAGTATTATGTACAAGCACTTTACTTACAGCTATGGCATTCAAATGTTTTTAAACAGTGAACCTCAGAACCCTCTCTTTCAAACCAAATCTTGTGCAGACCCTAATCATAAAGTAGATACAAGTGATCCATTAAATGTCTCAAGTGTACCAGAAAACAGTGTTTAAAAACTACTAACATAGACTATCTTATTTTAATTCTCCAAATAATACTAGGAGCTAGAAATTATTAGTCTCATATTAAAGATGAAGAAACAGACACATAGAAACATATATTACTCAAGGTTACCAGAGGAGAAGTAGTAGAGTTGAGATTCAAATCCAGGTCAGACTCCAATGTACACCACAGATAAAGAGTAGAAAAAATTATATTTTCCTCAAGTACAATGTATTGCTTCCTTTGTATATATGCTTCATGAAAAAAAGTATATATGTCAATTAGTACATATTTGGTTTTTTTATAATATACATAATTTATGTATATGTGTCAAAAGGTTATTTTGGTCAGAGACATAATAATTTATAGGTCCTTTTTCAGTTTATTGAAATAAGGAGTAACATACATAAGGGATCAGAGAATTTCTATAATCCCCCAAACTGATTATTTTTATGCAATATGACTTCAAAGGAGAATACAATTTAGATGATAAGAGTTATATAGAAAAATTAAAATATAACATAATAAGATCAAGATAAACAGATTTTTGGTAGATTCAATAAATATTAAGAATGAGTAAGAAAGGAATTTTAGAGAAAACAAAGTCTATGTATGGAATATAAATTTTAGCTAGTAAATAAATATAAATTCGGAGAGCCATGAACTTCTCAAAAATCTCTTTTAAAAATCAGCTGTCCCCTTTCTGCACAGTAATGGAACACTCTTAAGAGTTATCTAGGATGTATAAATACAGTTGACCCTTGAACAGGAGTTTGAACTGTGTGAGTCCACCAATACATGTGGCTTTTTTCAATTAATACACAGTCAAACCTCTGTATCCTGGGCTTTGCATGAGTGGACTAAAACAACCTTGTACCAAAAATGCTATTTTTGATTTTAACTGGATGTGGGTGGTGACCCTACCTCCTGTGTTGTTCAAGTATCAACTGTAGCATACAAATTTTGCCTTTTGAAAATCATTAACTGAAAACAATTGCCATGACCCATATGGGACATGAAGTGAATTAATTCCCTTTTCCTTCCAACAACTGATGAGTATTTTTCCTTCTTTTTACTGTTCTTCTTTTCATTCTAGCCAGGTGATCCATAAAATTATATTTGAAGGAGTTCTATAACACAGGTGGTGGGATGGATATATCTACTCTGGGGCACTTGCTCATATGTCAGACTGACTTACAGACATCTTGATAAAATTCGCCCCACACCTTTACCTCATTTCTGTGCAGAGACGGAACAGTGTCCTGGTGCGGAACCTGGTTAGGATCTTCAATTTCTACGACAGGTTATCAACCTTACTACTTGGTAATCTCATTTCCAAATATATACATTTTTTTTCTCTCAACCCAAACCACCAAAGTTCTAGGATCTAGGTTCAAATCTGAATGTGTAACCTCAACTTCTCTGCTAACTCCCATCAAACTCCCAACTGAAAAAAGTGATAATATATTAAAGAATATGCAATCCTTTAATTCTTTCCACTCCAGACATTAAAATGGTATAAACTCAGAACTTACTACCCTGGTGACTAATAAAACTACTCTCATTTCATTGTATTTTAATATTACACCCTTGACTTTTACTAAAGTTGCCATGAAATCCATGATTGTAACTGATACTAAAATACGGCATCATCAAGTCATCTGGCTTAATTTAGACAGTGCCTGATATGAGCAATGTCTTTTGTAATATGATGCTAAGAAACACTTTGCTCAGAATAAAAACACAAAAAACAGAAATTTCCCTTTCTGATTCGAAGCTTAAGTTTTGTTCTTTTTTAAAACTTAATCACCTCTCTCTCTTTTTAAAGTCTTGGTTGCAGAAACTTCAAAGCCAAATTTGAGAATTACCATTTTAACTATATAGCAACTATGAGTTTTTACTTCATTATTCTGTCATATGTGCTATGAAAAATGCCTTAAACCTCTTTAAGAATAAGGAAACAACTTTATTTATAAATTTATCCTATACACTGACTCCTAGTAAATATGTTTAAATTCTGACTAAAGTTACCTATGAATAAAACACTTAAAATGTACATGAAGTAATCTTTATAGATGACAAGTATTAGAAAATACAAACATTAGCCCTGGCCAGTGTGGCTTGGTTAGACCACTGTCCTATAAACTGAAGGGTCGCGGGTTCAATTACAGTCAGGGCACATCCTTAGGTTGCAGGTTTGGTCCCTGGGTGGGGTGCACATAAGAGGCAACTGATTGATATTTCTCTCTCACATCAATGTCCTCCCTCATCCCTTTCTCTCTCTCTAAGCATTTCTTCTGGTAAGGAAAAAAATACTAGTAACCTTATTATAATAAAATATGAAAAACTGCTTTATAATATTTCTGGAAAAGATAGAGGTTTACATGGTACTTGTAAACTATTATAAATTTTATTTTACTATGCCTCTCAGAAGCACTTAGTTTTAATTAAGCAAATTAAATCCAAAGATAGTACATGAAAAGAAACAATAAAGCCTAGAGCAGAAATCAATGAAATCAAAAACAAGAAATCAATATAGAACAATCACTGGAACCAAAAACTGGTTCTACTCCCCACCCCAAAGATTTTACTTATTTATTTTTAGAGAGAGGGGAAGGGAAGGAGAAAGAGAACGAGAGAAACATCAATGTGTGGTTGCCTCTCGCATGCCCCAAACTGGGGACCTGGCCCACAACCAAGACATGTGCCTTCACTGGGAATTGAACTGGTGACCCTTTGGTTTGCAGGCCTGTGCTCAATCCACTGAGCTATAGCAGTCAGCGCTAGTTCTTTAAAAGATCTTTCAAATTGATAACTCTAGTCAGGTTAACTATGAAAAAAGGAGAGGGAACACAAATGACTAATATCAGATATGGAAAGGGCTATCCTTACTGATCCCATGACATTATAAACCAATTCCTTGAAAGACAATCTACCAAAACTCACTACAGGAGAACAGATAATTTGAACGGGCCAACAGGTATTAAAGAAATTAATTAACAGTTAATGTTTCCAAAACAGAAAGCATCAGGTGAAGATGGGTTCACTACTGAATTCTCCCCAACATTAAGGAAGAAGTTACACCAATCCTCTACAATGTCTTGTAGAATACAGAATGCAAATGAGAAACTAGATGATTTCCTGCTAAGATCAGGAACAAGGCAAAGGATGCTCCCTCTCACACTCCTATTCAACATTATACTGGAAACCCTAGTTAGTGCAATAAACATAAAATGAAATAAGAGGTATATGGATTGGGAAGACAGAAGTAAAACCATCTTTTTTTTGGATGACATGATTGTCAATGTAGAAAATTCCAAAGAAACAACACAATACTTCTGGAACTAACAAGTGACTATAGCACAGTTGTAAGACACAAGGCTGATACACAAAGTCAACGGCTACATCAGGAAAAAAGGCAAAAACATCCCCTCTCACTGTCAACATCGTTGAAGGTCCTAGCTGATGTAGTAAGACAAGAAAAGGAAATCAATGGAATACAGCATGGGAAAAAAAAATAAAACTGTCTTTGTTCACAGATGACATGTTTGTTTATATAGAAAATACCACAGAAAAAACAAAAATCTCCAGAAACTACTAAGTGACAACAGCAAGGCTGTAGGATACAAGGTTAATACATAAAAATCAATTGTTTTCCAATATATTAGCAATGAACAACTGAAATTTGAAATTGAAGAACAATATCATTTCCATTAGTACTCAAAGCATAAACAAATGGAAGTTATAAGTCTAACAAAACATGTACATGATCTGTCAACAAAGATATTGTGGGACTGAACAATGCCCTAGAGGAAATGGACTTAACTGACATATATATAGGGCCCTCCATCCCAAAGAAGCTAAATACACATTCTTTTCAAATGCACATGGAACATTTTCAAAGATAGACCACATGATAGGACACAAAACAAGCCTCAACAAATTCAAGAAAATTGAAATCATACCAAGCATCTTCTCGGATCACAAGAGACTGAAACTAGAAACCAACCCCAAGGAAAAAAACCCAAAACACTCAAAATCATGGAGATTAAACAGCATGCTATTACACAATGAATGGGTCAAGAATGAAATTAGGGAGGAAATCAAAAAGTTTCTGGAAACAAATGAAAATGAACTCACAATGAAACCATAATGAGATGCCACGTCACACTGGTCAGAATGGCCATCATAAACAAAGCAACAAACAAGTGTTGGAAAGGTTGTGGAGAAAAGGGGACCCTAGTGCACTGTTGGTGGGATTGCAGACTGGTATAACCACTATGGAAAACAGTATGGAATTTCCTCAGAAAACTAAAAATGGACCTGCCTTTCGACACAGCAACTCCCCTGCTGGGATTATAACCTGAGAACCCTGAAACACCAATCCAATAGAACCTATGCATCCCAATGTTCACAGCAGCACAATTTACAATAGCCAAGTGCTGGAAGCAACCTAGGTGCCCATCAGCAAATGAATGGATCAAAAAACTATGGTACATTTACACAATGGAATTCTACGCAGCAGAAAGAAAAGAAGGCGCTCCTATCCTTTGCAACAGCATGGATGGAGCTGGAAAGCATCACGCTAAGTGAAATAAGCCAAGCAGTGAAAAACAAATACCGTATCATCTCACCTTTAACAGGAACCTAAACAGCAAAACAAACAAACAAGCAAAATATAGTCAAAGGCACTGAAATAGAGAACAGGCTGACAGTGACCAGAGGGGAAAGGGGAGGGAATTTCAGGGGAGAATGAGAAGGGCTTACAGGAATATAAAGGACACATGGACAAAAACTGGGGGGGGGGGGAGGGGGGTGGAAATGGGAGGGAGGTGGGGAGGAATGGGTGGGTGGGCTGGGATGGGAGTAAAGGACAGAAAACTGTACTTGAACAACTATGAAAATAAAATTTAAAAAAACACGTACATGATCTATATGAGAAAAACTACAAAATTCTGATAAAAGAAATTAAAAAAAACTGAGATACCTGTATTTTTCAGACTATTAGACGCACCCCCAGATTTGGGAGGAAAATGGGGGTGCCTCTTATAGTCCGAATGTACCTTACCTGGCTCGCTGTGGGGGTGGGGGTGGCGGCCTATGTTATTTATGTTATTAAATATTTTACCACATTTTTCCCCCTATTTTCCTCCTCTAAAACCTAGGTGTGTCTTATGGTCCGGTATGTCTTACAGTCTGAAAAATTTGGTACCTCACGTTCATGAATAGGAAGACTCAGTATTGTCAGTATGTCAGTTCTTTCCAACTTGATCTACAGAATCAACCAATCCCAATAAAAATTGCAGCAAGTTATTTTGTAGATAGTGACAAAATGATTCTAAGGTTTATATGGAGATATGAAAGACCCAGAATAGCCAACACAGTCAAGGAGAAAAAAATAAAGGAGGATGGACAATACCTGATTTTTAAGATTTACATAATAAAACTATAGTAATTAAGACCATGTACTAGACAAATACACCAATGGAACAGAAAAGAGAGTGCAGAAATAGATCCATACAAACAAAGCCAAGTTTTGTCAAACAAATCTTTGACAAAAAAGCAAATGCAATTAAATAAAGAAAAAGATAATCTTTTAAAAAAATGGTGCTGGAACAATTGTATGTCCCCATGTAAAAAAAGACCCTACCACTTCACAAAAATTAACTAAAAATGGATAAAAGACCTAAATGTAAATTGTAAAACTATAAAACCACAGTTTTATAGGAGAAAATTTAGATGACCTTGGGTATAGTGACGACTTTTTGGATACAACACCAATGGCACAATCCATGAAAGAAATACTCAATAAACTAGACTTAATTAAAAATTTCTGTTCTCTTAAAGACACTGTCAAGAGAATGAGAAGATAAGCCATAGAAAGCGGAAATATTTTCAAAAGACATATCCATTTAAAAAACTCTCCCCTCCCCAAAGTACAAGGAACTCTTAAAACTCAACAGTGAGAACAATTTGATGATAAAATGGGCCAAAAAGTTGCACACCTCACCAAAGAAGATATAGGTGGCAAATAAGCTTATGAAAAGATGTTTCACATCATATGTCCTTAGATTTGCAGATTAAAACAACCAATGAGAATGGCTGAAATCCAACAATGACAACACCAAATGCAAACAAGGCTGCGGAGCAACAGGAGCTCTCATTCACCGCTGGTGGGACTGCAATGGTGGAGCCCCTCCGGAAGACGTCTGGCAGTTGGCAGTTTGTTACCGATCTAAACATACTGTTACCATATGATTTAACAATCATCCTCTTTGGTATTTCCCTAACAGAGCTGAAAACTCTGTCTACCCAGAAACTTTCAAGAGAATGTTTATTGCACCCTTTTTGTATTTGTGAAAAAGCTGGAAGCAACCAACACATCCTTCAATAGTTGAATGGACAAACTGTGGTACATTTAGATGAAAAAAAATATAGTCAGAAATAAAAAGAAATGAGCTATCAATCCATGAAAAGACATGGAGGGATCTTAAAATGCATATTATGAACTGAAAGAAGCCAATCTGGAAAGGCTACATACTATATGATTTCAACTCTGTGACATTCTGGAAAGGATTAACACTGTGGAAACAGTAAAAAGGTCACTGGTTGTCAGGGGTTCACAGGATAAAACAGGGATGAAAAGGTAGAGCACAGATGATTTTTAGGGCAATGAAACTATTCTATATGATACTTTAATAAGAATACATGTCTTTATATATTTGTCAAAACCCACAGAATGAACAACACAAAAAGCCCAATAAACATGACCTTAAGTAATAATGTATTAATATTGTCTTATCAATTTTAACAGATGTCCCACACTAATACAAAATGTTAATAACAGGGTAAACTGGGAATGGGTGGTTCAGGGGGTATATGGAAATTCTCTGTACTTTTTACTCTTTTTTCTACAAAAATAAAACTGTACTAACTTTTCTTTGATACCCTGAGAAGGGCCCATACAGTGTTGTTCTCATTTCCCAGGTAATTTAAAGAGAAAGTTTCACAATGTCTGGAGACCTTAATGTGCTGCAAATGAAGGAGGAGAATGTCCTCAAGTTCCTTGCAGTAGGAAGCCACTTAGGTGGCACCAAACTTGACTTTCAAGAGGAATAGTACAGGTGCAAAAGGAAGAGTGATGGTATCTACATCATAAAAATGTGAAGAGAACCAGGGAGATTTGCCAGCAGCTCGTGCCACTGTTGCCACTGAAACCCTGCTGATGTCAGTGTCGTATCGCCCAGGGATACTGGCTAGTGAGCTGTGCTGAAGTTTGCTGCTGCCACTGGAGCCACTCCTGCTGCTGGCTGCTTCATTCCTCCACTAACTAGGCGCTGGCAGTCCTCCGGGGGCTGAGACTTCTGGTGGTGGTTACTGATCCCAGGGCTGACCACCAGCCCCCCACAGAAGTGTCTCATGTTAACCTCCCTACCACTGCTCTGTGTTACAGACTCTTCCTCTGTGGTATGTGGTCACTGTCACCCCTGGTAACAGCAAGGGGGCTCACTCAGTGGGTCTGATGTGGGTCAGTGGGCCTAGAAACCTACTACAGGCACTGCCCTGCCAAACATAGGGAAATAATCCTGGACAGACTCAGACTAGTGCCTCGGGGGAGAGGGAACACACCCACCATCTTCCTTGATTCCTGAAAGGCACCTGCCATGGGAGATCCAGGAATCACAGCCCCACTTCCTCCAGAAATCCTTTCACAGTCAGGTCTGAGACTAGTCTAAGACTGAGAGCAGGTCAGCAGGCAGAGACAGGTCGAGGCAGATCCTGTGGTGACTTGGGATGTTTGCTGACATGCCTCTGGACTCAGTGCTGACAAAAGCCAAGTTTGCAGAGCAGCCAGGATCAGAGGAATCAGCCACAAACTGTGGATCGCTTGTAGCCTCGAAAAGGCAGCTGAGGGCCAGATGTGGACAGCACCTGACATTGGCTTATACCAGACTGACATCAGAGTTGTATCCAAAGGGAGAAACCAGAAGGCAAGCTCTGAACTCTGCTGAGACAAATCCACTTGGTTCCTTTTTCATCATTTTTGCCATTTTTTTCTTAGCTTTTTAATTATTTTTTCTTTTCCTTTTATTTTTGGTGCTCTAATTTTTTCTTTCATATCTCCAACTCTACTTTTATCTTTGATTACTCCATTGTTACCTTCTTCTTGCCCTTTACTACTGTTATTTTTTCTGTGCTCCTTTCCCTGTTTTCCTCTTTCATTCATTTTGAGTATTAGTTTTCTTCCCCTTTCTTCTCATAATCACTTTTCTTTCCATTGGTCTTCTCATACTCTTTTTCCTTTCCCCCTTTCTCTACTCTTACATTTCTCTTTTCACTTTTATTATTCCTTGCTCTCTTGTCATTGATAATGTTGTGGTGGTTGGAGGGTTGCTTGTTGTGGTGTGGTTTTTGTGTTGTTTTGCTTTGTTCTGTCAGCACCCACACGACAGTGTACAGCACACAATGGGGGCTGAACATCTTAGTCAGCCAGCCGGAGGGGAGTTCCCGCCAACAAAAGGGCCAATAACAATCAGGACCCAAATACAACAGAAGAGTCCACATGGCCGCCACAGAGGACATTCCTAGAGCATCCAGATCAGGAGATCAAGGAGTCTGCACCACTGGGTCCCTCAGCAATCCTAACCCACAAGGCACTCTACAACACAGAAAGTCAAAGCAATCTATCTAATACATAGAAGCAAAAACAAAAAAAAACAAACAAAAAAAACCCCCAGACAACTAAAATGGGGAGACAAAGAAACAACTACCAAATGGAAGAAAAGGAGGAGTCTCCAGAGAAAGAGCTACATGAAATCGAGGCAATCAATTTATGAGACATAGAGTTCAAAGTAATGGTTATAAGGATGCTCAAGGAACTTAGTAGGAACTACATGAGCATGAAAAAGGACACAGAAACCTTGAATAAGAACCAGCTGAAAATGAAGAATGCAATGTCTGAAATGAAGAACACACTAAAAGGAATTAAAAGGAGGCTAGATGAAGCAGAGGATTGAATCAGAGAGTTGGAAGACAAAGTAGAAAAAAAGAAACCCAGGCAGAGCAATAAAATGAAAAAAGACTACAAAAAAAACCCCAAAACAACAACAACAAAATAAAACAACCCCCAAAAACTAGGATCGTTTAAGGGAGCTTTGGAACAATGTGAAACCTAACAATATTTGCCATGGGGGATACCAAAAGAAGAAGAAAAGGAGGGATAGAAAACCTATTTGAAAAAATGACAGAAAATTTCCCTAACTTGATGAGGGAAAAAGTCACGCAAGTCTGGGAAGCAGAGAGGGCCCCAATCAAGATGAACCCCAAGAGGCCTGCTCCAAGACACATCACAATCAAAGTGGAAAAATTTACAGAGAATCTTAAAAGCGTGCAACCAAGACTACTTTTTTTTTTTTTAAAGCAAAGAACATGTTAGAACATTACAGGGGAGTTTCACAGAGCCCACCAGGATCAGTGCACCTGGGCCTTGGTGAGGAGTCAGAATCGAGTTGGAGAGCCATTGATATAAGGGCTCTTTCACCATGGTGCTGTGGCTTTTCTCTGCACTTCCCCTTTAGTGTCCTTGTTCTGTGTTCAGCTCAACTTTCCATTCTCAGTCTCTTACTATAGCTCCTGCACTGACCTATTACAAGCCAGCCATTCTCAGGGACTGGAAACCGGTCTTTGTTTCCAGTTGTAGATCCCAAGAGGTGGTCATCTGATTGGCCCTGTGGAGTCCAATGTCCGTTCCAGTCAACTGGCCAAGCCAGAGGAGGATCTGATGCAGCCCAGCACAGTAGCTGGTGACCACCACTATGGGTTCAAGGAGGGGGGCACCTGAGGAAGGGACACTGCTGGCCCATGGGCTAGGTAGACACCCCAAAAGGAGTCAGTCCTTAGCACAGGTCTTTTCAAAGCTGCTAACCCAGGAGGTGCTGGGCCAGCTCTGGGACCTCAGGGGATGTGGGCAGAGCGCCCCTGTCTCCTGTGCTCTGAGCAGGCCAAGCAGGCCCATACCCCTGAGTCTCATGGAATCACATGGGCTCCTTCCTGAGGACCATCACCAGGCTACAGAACTATCTTCTTCATGTCCTCATTCCATCCTATCCCAGCACCAAGGCTTCATACTGTTCCCCCTGACCATCTCCAACCTCTGTGCCAATCAACGCAGGCACATTGAGAGCTGCATGTCGTCTCTACCGTGTCACTTGCTGCCGCCACTCCACCCCATGCATGGCCTATTCAGAAAGGTTCCTGTTTAAAATAAAGTAAAATAAAGAGCTTTCCAGACAAAAAAAAAAAAGCTAAAAGAATACATCTCCACCATGCCAGTATTGCAAGAGATGCTAAAGGGACTGCTTTAAGAAGAAGAAATAGAGAGGAACACAGGTACAAAGGGAAAAATGGCAATGAATAAGTACCTGTCAATAACAACTTTAAATGTAAATGGATTAAATGCTCCAATTAAAAGCCACAGAATAGCTGAATGGATAAGAAAACACGACTTGCATATATGCTGTCTACAAGAGATCCACTTCAGAACAAAAGACTTACACAGGCTGAAAGTGAAGGGATGGAAAAAATTTTCCATGCAAATGGACATAAAAAAGAAGCTGGGGTAGCAGTATTTATATCAGACAAAACAGACTTCAAAACAAAGGCCATAGCAAGAAAAAAATAAGGTCACTACATAATATTTAAGGGAGTAGTCCAATAAGAGTATAAAACTCTTGTAAACATATATGCACCCAATATAGGATCATCTAAGAGAGATACACAATAATATACTCATTGTAGGGGACTCTAACACCCCACTGTCAGCAATGGGGTGTTAAAGTTTGATTTTTCAAACAAAAAAATCAACAAAAATATTGCAGCATTGAATGACATTCTACAGCAAATAGACTTGAACCCTAGGGCACTGTTGGTGGGAACAGAGACTGGTGCAGCCACTGTAGAAAACAGTATGGAATGTCCTCAAAAAATTAAAAATGGAACTGCCTTTTGATCCAGCAATTCCATTGCTGGGAATACACCTAAGAATCCCAAAATACCAATGCAAAAGAACCTATACACCCTTATGTTCGTGGCAGTGCTATTTACAACAGCCAAGTATTAGGAACAGCTTAAGTGCCACCAGTAGATGAATGTATTGAAAAACTGTGGTACATTTACTAAATAGAATATTACGCAGCAGAAAGAAAGGAGGAGGAATTCCTACCTTTTGTGACACCATGGATAGAACTGGAGAATATTATGCTAAGTGAAATAAGCCAGGCGGTAAAAGACAAATACCATGTGATATGAGTTATAAGAGGAATCTAATGAATAAAATAAACTACTGAGCTAAACAGAACCAGACACACAGAAACATGGAACAGACTGACAGCGGCCAGAGAGGAGCGGAGAGGGCGGAATGGTGGAAAGAAGGGGAAGGGACTAGTCAAAGACCATGTATGACTGACCCATGCACATGGAACAGTGTGGGGATTGATTCTGGAAACAGGGAGTGAACTGGGCAGAGGTGAGTCAAGGGGGAAAAATGGGGACAACTGTAACAGAATAAACCAGAATAAAAGAAAGATCAGTCAAAATCTAGCCAGAGAAATGCTCTAATTTCTTGGACACTAAAATTCCTTCCCTACTGTTACCTGGAGAGTAGTGAGCAGTTCATCAGTCAGTTAATGTGAAGAATGACTTAAAAAAATCTATGTTGTATATAAGCATTTAAAACATTCCTTTAACTTAAGGCCTGAAATGTAAAATTGTCTGCCAATCTTGATGGAGGTCCAAGATGTCTTCTTTGAGTACAGAAGTTCACTGACTAACATTTCCCCCTCTTTCTTGCATAAAACACTCCTAGAAGGGATCACCTATGATTTCCAGTGTCACTTTCTTTGAAGTGGAACAAAAAACTTATAGACATTTGCAAAGCAATTTTAATACTTTTGAAATTTTCTAATCTTTTATTTTTAAAATCCACTACTAATTTAAATAATAATTAAACTACCACTTTATTGAGTCTAAGGGATGAACTTAAGTTTTCTAGAAACAATCCTCTTTTCTTATTCATAAATCGATATAGGTAGATTACAATCAAATAGAAATAACTTTCTGGACTTCCGGCCAAGATGAAGGCATAGGTAGACACACTGTGCCTCCTCGCACAACCAAGATAGGGACAACAACACTATAGAAACAAGATAACAACCAGAACTGTCAGAAAATTGAAGTGCACGAAAGTCCGACAACCAGGGAGTTGAAAATAGACTCGATCGTCCCTACCGGTAGGAGGGGCGGAGTCGGCCGGGTGAGGGACACAGAGCAGAGACCTGAGCAACCAGAGACCTGAGCAACTGGGGCCGCGCACAAGTCCCCAGCAGGCAGACCCTGGGCGCACAGGCCGGCAGCAGACAGACCCTGAGCGCACAAGTGTCAGTGGCTGGCGGGCCAGGCTGGGGGGTGGCGACCGGCAGACCCAGTGAGGCGGCCATTGTGAAGCAAGGCGCTATGCGCAGCTCAGGGTCCCAGCGCTGGGAAGTGGAGCTTTGGGGCACTGACTGAGGAGGAGGACCCCGCGGGGTGCACGGGCCAACCCACACCGGAATTGGTGCCAAAGGGGCCCAGTTGGCTTGTGGAAAGCAGCGGAAGGTTCTGAGGTCCTGCAGAGAGCAGAGCAGGCGCCATTGTTCCTTCTCGGACTCCGCCCCCATATACAGTGGCGTCACTACCCTGCGACTGGGGTGCCCCGCCCTGGTGAAAACCTTAGGCCCCGCCCCTCACTACGGGATCCTATCAAGACCAAAAAAAAACCACCCCAGCAAAAGATGGCTCAAACAGCTGAGGATTGGAAAGTCCCAGGTCCCATCCTTTTAAGCAACCAAGAGATAGCCAACCTATCAGATGCACAGTTCAAAGCACTGGTGACCAGGATACTCACAGAATTGGTTAATTTTAGTCACAAATTAGATGAAAAAATGAAGGCTACTATAAGTTTAATGAAGAAAGATGCACAGGGAACCAATAGTGATGGAATGAAGGATGGGTCTC
>CM052538.1:121319751-121346219 GCA_028533065.1 Trachops cirrhosus
GCTTTCATTTAGAATGGAAGGGCAGATCAAGTGCTTCTCAGATAAGGTCAAGTTCAAGGAGTTCATCATCACCAAGCCCTTATTGTATGAAATGTTAAAGAGACTTATCTAAGAAAAAGAAGATAAAAAACATGTGTAGTAAAATGACAGCAAACTCACAATTATTAACAACCACACCTGAAACAAAAACAAGAAGAAAGTAAGCAAACAACTAGAACAGGAACAGAACCACAGAAATTGAGAACACATGAAGGGTTAGGAACAGGGGAGTGGGAGGAGGAGAGAGGGGGGAAAGGTATGAAGAATAAGTTGCATAGATAGTAGGTAGAAAATAGACAGGGGGAGGGCAAGAATAGTAGGGGAATTGTAGAAGCTAAAGAACTTATGACACATGGACATGAACTAAAGGGGGGGAATGTGGGTGGGAGATGGTATTCAGGGTGGAGGGGAATGAAGGGGGGATAATAGGACAACTGTAATAGCATAATCAATAAAATATATTTAAAAAAATAAAAAAAATAAAAAAAAAGAAAAGGGAAAACATCCACAGAATCAATTTATAGACTGAAATTGTTTCTATTCCTGTAGGTACTTAAAAACAGCAATTAGCAATATCAAGATGTGGAACAAAGAAAAAAATCAGGTTGTTAGCTTAATAGAAATTATGCAGGTTTAAATCCCATGCTGCACAATTCCCATCATCTATCTCTATATCACTTCTTTCTAATGCCCTGCGACTTTTTAAATCACTGAAAACAAAAAATGTTTAAGTCTCTTTTCCATAAATCCAAAGTGTTATCAACATCTTTGACAGGTAGCAAGTATATTCAGTTTTTTCATATTGCTTTTTCAGACGTATCCTATTAAATGGAAAGTAGAGGGTGACATCCTAGGATATGGTCAAGCTGTCACTGGAATTCAGCTCCATGTCCAGAGAATAAATACTTGTAGAATACTGAAGAACTAACTAATTAAGTCAAGCTAATATGGGATATTCATGAGTAATGAGAAAAACCATAACAACATATAGGAAGTCCACCACCTTTGTTTAGAAATCACAGTACAATAGGAGATAGTAAGGAGATGTAATGCTAACATTCACCTACAACTAAAAAGTTCAGAACCAAGTTACATAATGAAATGATATTATTAATGGATATTTTAGATGTAACTGTAATAAAATGGATTTCTAAGTCTGTATTACTGATGGTTAGATGCAGGTCTACTGTTGAAAGAATATGTGCATAGGCAGTAGTAAGGCAGTGCAACATAACAGAAATATAAGATTCTAACCTCTGTTTACTGAATGTTTGACCTTGGGCAAATGAATTCTCTCCGTAGATTACTAAGTTTCCTTACTTGCAAAAAATGAAGGTAATACTACTACCAGAATGCTATAGTGAGAGCCAAAGAGATAATGAATATGAAAGCATCTTACAAAGCATAAAACCCTATGTAAACAGAAATTATGTTGTGGGGGGAAAACAGTTACATTTACCTTTATATGTTCTAAAACAGCAGTAGCAACATTTGTGTGGAGATCAATAAGTCTTTTTTTTTCGAGGAGCTCCGGCAAAGAACTACAAGCATCAAAAAATTGAAAACCATTAAATTTTCTAAGAAAATGACATACCTTAATAAAATCCACACCTGGGTGTTTCCTCTGAGGAAACTTAAAGTAGTAAACATAGTAAGTTTAACTATCAACTGATAGTTTAACACAGGTGAAGTGCTTTTTAGTTTATCTGCCTCCCAAATATCATTATTCCGCCACTTCACTTTCTGGTTCCAAAATTTGCAGGTTTAGAATAGAATCAGATTAATGGAAATATAATTGTACCTATATTTCTAAAACACATTTTTCTCTCCTTGATGGCACTTAAAGTAGCTAAAAGAAAGTGTTTAAACTTTAGGTAACGAAGTAATAGCAGCAATGATAATTTAGTAACAACTTGCATTACTTTATCACTGATATTATCTTCTTGGCAAAATTACCCTCATTATACAATCTTCCAACTACTGAAAGAAGCAAATGATCTGCTATGTAAGGAATTTAAATCAGCTTGAATGTGTTAAAAACACAATTTAGTTTTTTAAAGATATACAAGGTCTGTCCAGAAGGTATCCAGCCACACAATAGGAAAAATACATTTTACTGAAGATACAAGAAACACTCTACAAAGGACAATTACGCTTTAGTCCCCTTCAAAGGAGGTACCTTGGGACCTCAGTTCTCCTAATCGCCATTAGCTGCCCTGTTGTAGCTTCCTGAATCTCATCGACGGTCTGAAATTTCTTCATTTTCAAAGGTAATTTTAGTTTTGGGAAAAGCCAGAAGTTGCAAGGCACCAAATCTAGGCTGTAGGGGGGCTGAGTCACCTGGGTGATCTGATGTTTCACCAAAAAATTCTGCATGAGACGTGATGCATGAGCAGGCATGTTGTGATGAAGCTGCCAATCACCAGGTATCCATAGCTGTGGCCTTCTGAATCATCCAAATAGTATCCCTGGCAGAATGTTCAAGCTTAACGCAAAATCTGATGCAGATTCATTGGTCTGCATGCTCAGTCATTTTGAATATGCTGGCCACACAGTACTCATGCTCACTCAACGGCATCTATCGCCCCCACTCTCTGATACAGAACAGTCCTCACTGTTCACACATGAGCATTCCAGTCCACTCTCCTTGGCTGCCAGGTTACGTTAATGTCACATAAACCATTCTCTTTATATTAACAATGACTGGGCTCTTTCCAGACAGACCTCGTAAGCTATTACCTACTATTTCCCATTATTAAAAAATATTAACAAATTTACCTCCTAAATAAATCTTATCAACAGAAAGACTTCAAAGAGGATATATTCCTTACTTACCTAACAGCTGATGTTAGCTTAGCAGTATTGTCAGAAAGCATACTTATGGCTCCTTCATCTTCCCCTTCTAGTCCCTGGGAAGGTAAAAAAGTTTCCAGTATTATTCACACAGCCCAAGTACAAGCATAAAAATCAAAATATTTCTAAGATCACTGATGAACTGTAAGATTTAGGTCACCCAGAAAAACAATTCTCCTTTAAGGAACAAGCATATGCCTTTGGCAGCTACAGAAAAATTCTATCAACTACCAGCCTAATAAATGGTTGATGAACAATAGCTACACAAAAGGATCAGCTGGCATTTTCAGAAAAGAAATCAGCCCAGAAACTTGTCACAGGTCACACAGTAATAAACAGTAGAGCTAAAATCTGAAGTTAGATCAAAGTATAGAATGAGTGGCACTGGAACATATATTTCTAAAATAAAGCCACATTATATATATTTTTTCAAATCATAAATTCATATCATTCTTTAAAAGTATTTTCTCTACTCCTGAGTATTTACATTTCTTTATGAAGAAAATCTTTTATATAAGTTGAGTTTTTTGTTATTAAAGTAATGAATGACCTTGAATTTTTATGAGAGGAAAAAAATGTTAACTTCTTTCTCCCTCCAGAGGACCTTCTGCTTCCCTATAATTCTAAAACAGCAAAAAGAATCTTACCATAATGCTTTTAAGTCGTTTAACTTCATCTTCCTGTGCTCTGTAAGATTCTAGTTCTTGCTGAACTGATTCAGCAACTTCTGGGAATGGACTAAAACAATATTGCACAGAAAGGGTTAATATATGAAATTTACAGAGAACTCAAGACAACTCCAAAAAAACAAACGACTCAATTAAAAAGTGAGCAGAGGACCTGAATAGACACTTCTCCAAAGTGGACATACAAATGGTCAATGGACATATAAAAAGATGCTCACTATCACTAATCAGAGAAATGCAAATTAAAACACCAATAAGATATCACCTTATATCTGTCAGAAAGAAAAAGTAGCAAAAAATTGTCAGAAAGTTATCATCAATAAATCAGCAAACAATGAGTGTTGGCGAGGACATGGAGAAAAGGGAACCCTCATGCCCTACTGGTGGGAATGCAGACTGGTACAGCCACAATGAAAAATCAGTGTGGAGATTCCTTAAAAAATTAAAAACAGAACTGCATGATGACTCAGCAATTCCACTTCTGGGTATACATGAGAAACCCAAAACACTAATTCGAAAGAATATATGGACCCTTATGCTCACTGCATCATTATTTATAATAGCCAAGATTTGGAAGCAATCCCAGTGCCCATCAATAGTTGAGTGGATTAAAAAACTGTAGTACATATATACAGTGGAATATTACTCAGCCATATAGCAGAATGAAATCTTATCATTTGAGACAGTATGGATGGACCTAGAGTGTATTATGCTAAGAGAAATATGCCAGACGGAGAAAGACAAACACCATTTGATTTCACCTACATGTGGAATCTGAAGATCAAAATAAATGAACAAAATAGAAAGAGATGGATAGGTACAGAGAATAGATTGATGATTGCCAGAGGGCAGAAGGTCTGACAGGCTGGGTAAAATAGGTGAAAGGATTAAGAAGTATAAACTGGTAGTTACAAAACAGTCATAGGGATTTAAGTAAAACACAGGGAATATAGTCAACCATATTGTAATAACTATATATGGTGCCAAGTGGGTACAGGAAATATCAGGGGGAACATTTTGTAAAGTATAAGACTGTCTAACCTGTATATTGTATACCTGGAACTAATACAAAATAATGCTGAATGCAAACTGTGATTGAAAAAAAGTTACATGCAGATTTTCCACTGTGCGATGGGTAGGGATGGGGGGAGGTTGGTAGCCCTAACCCCCTGCATTGTTCATGGGTAAACTGTATATTACAAATACTGTTTCTTTAAAATACATAATACTTATATATCTAAACAAATTTAATTTCTATTCTCTTCACTAACCATATCACATTTTTCTCTTCACCTATGTGCTATTAGGAAGAAAAGTAAAATATCTAAGTGACTGAAAAACAAAGAAGTCATGGTATATCAGTCATCAATTAAATGTTACTGCTCAAATTAAGTCACAGTGTCAAAGGGTCCACGCAACTACAAAGGAGGTATTTAAAAAGCATTACAGCCCTGGCTGGTGTGGCTCAGTTGGTTGGAGCGTTGTCCCTTCTCATAACCTAAGGGTTGCAGGTTTGATCCCTGGTCCAGGCACGTACATCCGTGATTTGGATACGTATAGTGCCCAGTCTGGGGCCTACAATACCCAGTCTGCAGAAGTCCTGAAAGGGTTTTGAGGAACATAGTCTAGTTTTACATGACAAAAGGAGGCACTAACCCCACCTCTAACAGAGTCTATGTTGGCAAAAGAATATAGCACTGAGTAAGTAAAATGTGCTATATAAACTAGATGATCCTTATAATCTCTAGAAACTTTAGGTCTCAGAGCTAACAGACAATAATTACAGCTTATGTTTACTGAGTGCTTACTGTATGCCAAACACTCTGCTAATAATTTGTCTCTATTTTCTCACTTAATCCTGAGCACAGTCTTGGTGAAGTACATGCTATCAACAGCTAAGACCAGGGACTTTGGATCTGTCAGAACTGAGTTTTATCCCTGGTTTTACCAATGAAGTCTGTGTAAGTTACTTTGTAATATCTCACTTAATCTTAACAATCTTTTGAAATAGAATAATAGGTAGAATTATCATTCCTTCATTTTACTGATGAGGAAACTGAAGCTCAGAGAGATTTAAGTACTTGTTTAACTCTATGCTGTTTCCCAGTGTCCTCTGGGTGTACATCACTGTTGTAGTACAATATTCCGAGTGAGAGTTATTCAGGGCAACTCCTTCTTACAAACAAAATTTAAAGTCCGTAATATTCACCTGACCTTTGCATTGTTCCTAAACATATGGTTGGAAGAAAATATTTGAAATTTCCTTATTTGAGTGAAGAGATACTTTTTCTTAAGCTTTTTTCTCTTAGGGAATGCAAACTTTAAAGTTAACTTAAAAATATGCTACATCCTCTCTAAACAACCTAAATATAATTACTTATATTACACCACTCTGGACAAAAATGTAAACTACAGAATTCTAAAGAGAAGAAAATCATTTAAAATAAAGTTAATCATAATAGTACTCAAACTTGCCATAGTCAGAAAGAGGAAGATAGTGGCTTCCTCTGTAGAGAAAACCAAATTCTTTGCAATGACAATATGACTTTGCAGTGTTAAAAACTTGTAAATACAAAACAAAAAAAAATAAAACATATAAAAAACCCCAACATGTTGAATCGCTACATCCTACTTCTCTTGCAACATAAAGGAGGCCAAAAAGAACAGCCATATCAAGACAGACATGTACATACAGGCCCAATAACACTTGAAGTATTCAAAATAATAATACATTTCTATAATTGTTGATGAGCAACATTCTTTTTCTCTCAGGGGAATAATTTTTTGTTTGTTTAGAATGATTTCTTTAGCCACAATGACTACTGGATGACTTTTATAACAGTGAGCCCATGATGGAGTCTAAACTCGAAGGGGAGAGAGCAACACAGGGGATCTATGTATCTGCCTACAGTAAATCACAGGGCAGCTAGTACAATGTCTTCCACCTATTATTTGTAATGTACTTTAAATAAAGCTGTTTTTCAGGCTTAGGTATTCCTTCCACAGATATATGAAACTGGGCTCGTATGAAGGCAAACATGGAACAAAAAGGGAAAATCAGACCTCAAAAACTCATTTTAATGAAAAGTAAAAATGGTTTTGTTGAAACTGGTGGGTTTAGCAACAAAATTTACAAAGGGGAAATGGCCTCTGCAAAACAACTAACCAAAACCACCCAGGAGTCAAGAAGAAATCGGGCAATAAAGACACACACCTACAAACTATTTCATTATAGCTCCTGTTCACTGCGCAGATGAACCACTGTCAGCTTTTGGATTTTTTAAAATATAAATTAAGTCAGATGACATTTTCATTTCTTAAGGGGTGAATCTTTTACTTAATGATACTTTTCTTACCTTCCTTTATGTTTCTGCCAAAATTTATCAACTGGAGTTAAATCATAAGACTTCTTGTTTTTTCTCTTTGGTCTAGCACCAGCTGGAGAATTTTCCAATCCTGAAGATTCTTCCAAATTTACTCTGTTTAAGTGAAAATCCTAAAACAAAAAAAAGTAATCCTGTATTAAACAACAGCTTTCTGAATTTAAGAACCACAACATTTCCTAAAATAACAAAAATAATAGATTCATGCTGTCTTTTCTAAGATTTCCAAGGATAAGATATAGGATCTGAAATTTAGAACACCTCCTTCCAATGTTTTGTGACATACAAATACTTTTAATTGTTTGTGTATTTTAATTAAAGTAGTAGCTGTATAGGATTAAAATTTTTAAAATATATAAAAACCATATTAAAGTTTGTGTGTATACTAGATAACATTTTTCATATGCCCAATATACAGATATCCTTTCAATTTTACTTTCATCTTTATCATGCCTACATAGTAATCCAGTATTTGGCTATATCTACTTATTTGACCAGCCCTCTTAATGCTTAGTTATTTCCAATACACACAATCTTAAATATGATTTTTTAAACTCAGAGAGAGTCTTAACATTCTGATCTGTTATTTGATGATGGATTGCATTTTTTAAAAATTCTAATAGAGGCTATAATAATACAACTATTCCCTTTCACATAAATTTTCAGAGCTAGTCAGAAAAGTAGTTGCTACAGTTTTCTGCCTAGAATTAATTTTACTCCTGTGCGGCTTAAATTTTTTTTCTCTTTCTCAAAAAACAAACATGATAAAAGTGAGTATTATTTCTATCCTTTCCCCCTCCTTCTTGCATTAGACCTGTGGGTTCCTTCATGTAATAGCAATATTTTATGGTTCAACTCTGTACAGTAAGCTAGAGATAAAACATGGCTATCAGTATGTGAGTAAATGAATAATGAGCAAGAAAGAAATTATATGGATAAATTATCTAGCCTGACTGCAATACAGTCATCTTAGTTCTAAGATTGTTAATAATTAATGATTAAACTTCTAGTCTTAGGAAATTCAATGTACTAAATACAACTTAATCTCCTTTTGATAAAACAAGGTCATCAATACTGAGTCTAGACCCTTAAACCATGCCCGGTAACTTTCTCAAATAAATCATTTACACAGCTTATTTGCTTGCCATTTTCCCTATGACAAAACCCCCCAAAAAACCAAGAGAGCAAAATATAGACGTCTAAATGCCACAGAGGCATAAATAACAAGAGTATAGAGTTATATTTCCTATTAATATTATATCTTTCCTACATGCTCCTCATATTATCATAGGATAAATATAACCAGTAACCTTATTTAATTAATCTTACTTTCCCATTCACACATCTTAACCTCACTTGTACAACAAATCACCCACATCAAAGTACAATAAATAAGCAGTAACAGCTACATCTGAGAAGAACCATTTGTTTTAAAAATCATTTAATAAAACAAAAGATACTGAAGAAGAGAAACATTTTAAAATAGTTAAGCTTTATTAACTACAATTTCTAGTGAGGTACTATTTCCATGGTGATGACACGGCACATTCACAATAAGGGAGACTTATTAGCAAAATTACTGCTCTAAAAATAGGACAGCATAGTATTCCTAAGGTTTTGGTGGAATAATAAAGAAAAGAAAATGATAAAGAAATAAGGATTTAAGAGTTTTGAGAAATGACAACAATGGCAAGAACTTTTCCATTGTTTGCATAATAGCCAGGCATATAAGGAAATGTAATTTCATTCCTGAAAACTGGGAAATTACAACATTTTGTGCTGTACTCAACCATGTTAAATAAACTGAACATTCATACAAAAAAATCCAACAGAACTAGTTTTAACATGGTAGACTCCAGTCTGTTTCCACTGATAATTCCCACTTTCCTGACTTAGAAGACTGGATATAATGAAGTCCCAAATCACCAGCTATGAATAAATTCCATTGGGAAGTGCTAAAAGCAGCCTTATTTTCATTTCACAAATTAAAGCAGACCAGAGCCAGACAGAGCTAATGTTGGCCAGATGACATCTGGATAGTATAGGTGACATCTGCTTATGCAGAGATAAGATTGAATATTCACATGATCAAAGAGGCAAAGTAAAATGAGAGTAACTTTTATTTTTGCAAGAAACTGAGCCAAATCTAATCAAGTCTATAGATCTACTATCACTTTACAAGAAATGATCTAGATAGAGAAACATGTCAAATTGTACCTGACAAGGATACAATCAACGAAATGCAGAAATATAGAAAATTCTTTAGAGAAACAACCCAATTCCTTTACCTCAATATGGCAATAGAAAATGAGTGGGAAGAGAAGTCTTGTGGTAAATTGAGAATAAAAGCTTCTCACTTAAAAGCTGCATCAATCAATGCAATGTATGGATATCATTTGGAACCCTATTTGAACAAACTAACTGTAAAGATGCATCTTTGAAACAATTCAGAAACAATGAATACAAAAATAGTATTAGGTTATTACCAAAGAATAACTGTTAATTTTGTTGGGTGGGATAATAAAGTTATGTACTTTTCCTTTTTTTAAAGATACATGCTGAAGTGTTTATGCAAAAGATAATCTAATGCCTGGGATAAGATGCGTAAGATGCATACCGTCTGTCTGGTAAGTTGAACGATATACATGGAGGTTCATTACAGTTTCTCTGCCTTTGTGTTTTTACACAGACTATCTCCTAATAAAAATCTTAACATTTTATTCATAGTCATGAAACAAGATTTAAAGTACAACCCACTACTCACTCTTTGCCCCTTGCCACAGTTTTTGTAAAAGGACTGTTGAGATGGGGCCTCATCACCCTGAATTCATGAGCAGAGCTCCCCCTTGCCCATCTACACTGAACTGGGAACAAGAAATATTGTGAATAAAAAAGAAATATTTTTATTTTAACCCACAGGGGTTTGAGGGTTGTTTTAGATTAAGCAGCGCAACCTAACCTATTCTCATTCAGAAGCCGAGGTATTCCACACAGATTCTGCAATGTCGGGGACTCTTGGCTAGGCTTGTTCTCTTGCTTTCAAGTAGAACTCCTTGTCACTCTAGGAAACATGACATGTAAACTCCCCACAGATACAGTGTGGACAATATGCCAACATTCCTACCCGTCTTTATGTGATAATCTCAACTCATAAGCAATTTATTCAATCTCTAAACTAGTAAAGAATTTGGGCCTTGATGATTTAAAAATGTACCTGTTACTACTAGTCACATGTGGCTATTGAGTACGTAGAATGTGGCTGGTATGAACTGAGATGTGACACAAGTAAAAATATATACAGGATTTTTAAGACATCTTATATAAAAAGAGAATATAAAATAATGTTTTAGGTTGCTTATATGTTACAATGCTAATATTTTTGATAATTGAGTTATATAAAATATATTATTAAAATAAATTTCACTTGTTTTTTTAAAATCTTTTGAATGTGGCTACCAGACCATCTAAAATTACATCTGCCTCTACATCTATTAGACAGCACTGATTTAGAAACACTAAACTTTGATTAATGATGACAAGAAAGGAGAGAAAAGAAAAAATGTATGGAAGACAAGAAAAAGGAAATAAAAATCAAATTTAGACAATTTGCAAGAATGATTTAATCGAAAAAGAAAATCCTTGTAAAATGGTTAATCATAAACACAGATAAAGTAAGTGTCTCAAAATCTTATGTAGTAAGCAACAAGAATATAAGGGAAAAAAGCCCGCAGCACCTACAGTTAGGTTAGTAAACAGTAAATATTAACACTCTTCTTTTCCTTAGGGTAAATAAATTTTTTTAATCTTCACCTGAGGTCATGCTTATTGATTTTAGAGAGAGGAGAAAGGAGGGAGAGAGAGGGAGAGAAACATCAACATGAGAAACAATGATTGGTTGCCTCTTGCAGGCACCCCAACCTGGGACCAAACCCACAACCTAGGCAGGTGCCCCAACTGGGAATTTAACCTGCAACCTTTCAGTTTCGGGCTGAAGCTTCAACCAACTGAGCCACACTGGCCAGGGCAAAATTTCAGCCCAAGTTCAGAAATAGAAATGAATATGGAAATACTAAGACAACACCATATAAAAAGCAGTAATAAAGTTAAGGTTGTCTTCTGGGCTTTTATATAACCTACACATCTACAGTAAAAACCTCCTATGAATACCTTTTTCAGTTATAAACAATCTGTGCTTATATTAAATCAATCAAAGTTTACATTTATACTTTTGAGTTTTAGGCAAATGCTTGAAACATCCAAAATAGTGCTGAAGAGGTTTTGTGTTAATAAAGGATCAAGAGAGCATCAACCTTCAAAGTATCAAAGTCTGAACCATACTTAAGCATCTGTTACACTGGTATCATACATCTTTAAAAAAATGAGTGCTTCTACAATAACTGTTTACATACATATGTTAATTTAGAAGCCACTTCCTTTTTTCCCCCTTGAGTTATTTAGCAAGGGGCCAAAAGCCTTCAAGTATGAAAAGAGCACAAAAGCCCTTAAGTACAAAAGGAGCACTTAAGATTTGAAAAAACAAAGGCAAAATAAAGGACAAGATACTGAGATGGAATAACATCCATCTGTTTGCCTAAGGATAACTATTTATTGTACCTTAACAATCAAATCCATCCCTCCTGCAATGAAGATATGATAAAAGGAATCCTCACTTTCTAACTACTAACTTTGCTTTTTATATTACAATAAAAGGAAAGGGCACTGCAAAGTTTTTCGCCAATTAGCTGGCACACAAGGTAGCTGTGTGAATTCTCATAGTTGTGTCCAAGGTCTGATACATAAACATTATTAATGTTCCAGATTTGGAGGCAAAGATATTTAATATAAAAAAACAAGCTCCAATTTTTAGTTAATCATTCCTATCTAGAACTTCTACTCCATCTTGTGGAAGTAAAGAGTACAATCAAGAATTTTATAAGCTTGGAGGAAGCTTCAAGTGTAAGTTTTAACAATCAACAAAAAATAGTGTTACAATTTACGGTATCTTAAGAGTTTTTTCACATCTAGAAAAATCATTAATGAGCAGGATTAAGTCAATATAAGTTGTATAGTTACTAAAACTATTCTCAAAAGACTATTTTCATAACACCTAAATAAATATTCTAATAATAATGCTAAAAAAAGACTTAGATGATAATAAAGACTGCTTAGATGATAATACAAAATCTGAGAATCTATCCCCCAAAAGTTAACTAGATATTAGTGCATTGCTCTATTATTTATAATAACAAAAAAATAAAAACAATAATAACCCAAATGTCCATAGGAATTCACTATTCTACCCAACATGCAAGCAGGGATTGAGTCTGCTTTGTTCACCTTGTATCCCAGTGACTGGCACAGTGTCTGGTACACAGTAGGCACTTAATAAATACTTGTTGCACTGAATTCTTTGGAGACACAAGGTGGCCAACTTTTTATTCTGTGAAGCGAAGTGAAGAAACTTAGAACAAAACCAAAAAAACCCCTACCATCTACTTTTACCATCTTGTATTTTTAAAAGAATATTTTAACTTCAAAGAGTAGAAAATAAAAATTAGTATAGCTTACAAGGATATAAGAATAAAAGGTAAAGCACTAAAAAGATTAATATAAAGGTCAGTCATAAAAACTCATTTCATAGTTCTTCACCTTAATATTCTCATTTCACTCTGGGATGGCAAAAACCTCAAGGACGCATATAAGCCATGTCTGGTTTGGGGAAATCTCTGTTCTAAGTTACATTCCCCAATTTTCTCTTCTGCCAATGGGGTCTCAGAACATATTCTTTATTGCAATTACTTGTACATACATCTTATCTCCTGTAGGCAAAGCATCATCGCATTGATTTCCTGCAAGAACTCTTCAAGTTCAGTCATTACAAAGAAGCAGTTATCTCAAAGCTCTATTATAGCCTCCACATACTACTGGCAGGAGTGAAGAGGTGACCCTCAAATGGTATGTTCTAAAACCCTGCCCCTCTGTCCTACTCAATAGTTCAGGCCCCACCAACCAAATCTAAGTTTAGACTATCAACTCAATTTCATCATGCTCATCAATCCCTGTACAGCTTTTTACACTGCCTGACTACCCCCATTCTGATCCCCTTCTCATTTTTACCTGACTTCTGAAACACTTCGGTCATACCCTAGGGAACTCATACTCAGTCATCAGCAAAATCTCCTATTCTGAACATCAACTTGAAACTTCCACGGTACTTTCTTGTTCTCACTGAACTCCCACTGGCTGGCCCTTTAGCCTTTAACCATTTCTTTTCTTTCTTTCTTTTTTTTTTTTTTACTTGTCACACATTTCACATCAGTGTACCTGAGACTGGCACAGGTTTATTCCTTTCTATTCCCAGACTCTTGTCCTCTTCCCTAAAATACCACCAGCTTTGAAACTCCCATCATTGGCTTATAACAGCAGTTCTCAATCAGAGGTAAATTTGCCTCCCTACACCCCCTGGGTATATTTGGCCACATGTAAAGATTTTGGTTGTCACAACTGAGGGAGTGCTACTAGCATCTAGAGGGTAGATACCAGGGCAAACATCCTACAGTGCACAGAACAGCTCCCCACAACAAAGAATTATCGAGTCCAAAATGTCAATAATGCCAAGGTTGGGAAATCCTAGTCTATAGTCATCCTTGTTACTAATGCCTCCTAGAGACCTGCAGGATATTATCTCTGGCATCAAATTTTCTCTTTTGATCATTCCCATGGAAGTACAACAATGGTCTAATTTATTTAATTTATTTATTATTTAAATTTCTCTCATTTAAAAATGTCTTTTTGACCTCACATCACTTTCCAAAAATCACCCTTTTCTCAGCTCTCCTACACAGCAAAACTCTTTTGAGGTTTGTCTACATGTATTAATTCTCTTATGCCTCTCTTTCCAATCCTTCTTAAACCCATTCAGTATTTTGCCCATACATTATGGAAGTTGCTCTTACCAAAGTCACTTAATAGGACTGACACTGCCACATGCAATGGTGACTTAATCCTCAGCATTTGTCCAAGTTGATGCCTGCCTCCTCTGAAACCTTTAATTCACCAGCTTCGAAAATAACGCAGATCTAGTTCTTATACCTCATTAGTTGCTTCTTCCTGCTAGTTCATACTCATATCCAACCTCTGAATGTTGAAATGACTCAGGTTCAGTTTCTTAGACCTCTTCTCTCTTCTATCTATACTCATTCCCTTGGTGACCTGATCTTATCTTTTGACTTTAAATGCCATCTATATATGGACTACTCCTAAATTTATTTCTCTATACCAGATGTTTCTCCTGAACTCCAAACTGATGTACCACATCCAATTCATCAGCAAATGTTATACTCCACATTCAACAGATAACCACTAATTGCACCATTTCCATTCTGGTGTAGGCTACTATCCTCTCTTGCTAAGATAACTGCAACAACCTTTTAATTGGTCTCCTTGACTCTTCTTATGTCCCCAAGGAGTCCGTTTTCAACATAGCTGATAAAGTGACACTCTTAAAAAGTGTATCATATCTCAGTCCTTCACTCAAAAATGCGTGTGACTCCACATTTCCCTCAAATTAAAAGTCAATATCCTTGCCCTGGCCAGTGTGGCTCAGTTGGTTGGAGTGTCGTCCCATCAGCCAAAAGGTCAAAGGTTCAATTCCTGGTCAGGGCACATGCCTGGGTTGTAGGTTTGTACCCAGCTAGGGCACTTACAACAGGCAACTGATTGATGTTTCTCTCTCATATCAAAGTTTCTCTCCCTGTCTCCCTTCCCCTCTAAAATCAATAAACATGTCCTCAGGTGAGGATAATAATAATAAAAATAATAGTAAATAAAAGTGATAGTTTAAGAAACTTGAAAAAAATTCAATATACTTCCAATAGCCTACAATGTCCTATGGCAGTGATTTTCAACTGGGGTGTGCTACAAAAATTTTAAAACATGCAACACCTATTTAGTCAGGGGCACTGACTTCAATAAATAACTCCCTTAGATTTTGTCAAATAAAAAAAAGAAAATGACAACTGCTAAAATAATAATAATAGCTGTCTGGTGTGAGTGAATCAAAATTATACCTATTTTTAAAATCCGATTGGCAAAAAATATCTTTTGGTGTGCTGCACAATTTTAGTAATTAGTGTATGTGTGCCATAATATAACAAAGGTTGGAAATTGCTGTCCTATGCCACATTGCTTGCTTCCTGTGTCCTATTTACCTTCATGTCCTGCCTTAGTTTCTTCCAGCCATCAGCACTGCCTTGACACAGGGCATCCTCCTACCTGGAATGCTGTTCTCCTGTATGGATACATAATTCACTACCTTACCTCCTTTGTATCTTTCCTCAAATGTGTCTCTTTTTCAGGAGGCCTTCCCTATTTTAAAACTATAATCCTATTCACCATTATTTAATTTTCCTCTAGAGTATTTTCTACCTTCTGAAATGTTATATATTTTATTTTACTTATTACCTGTCTCTCCTGCTATAGAATGTTAAGTTCCAGGGAGAAAGGGATATTTTCCTGTTTTATTAAGGCTAAAACAGGATTTAGAATGTTCTGTCAGAAGGTAGGCACTCTAACATGGTTGAGTTGATTTCCTCTTCTTCAGTCTCTTACTTGACCTCCTAAAACTAGCTTCCATGCTCCATTACTCGGAATTTAATTAGGTGGTCTCTTTGATTTTTCCTTCTCTGTACTGAATCAGGGCTGACTACTGTTTCGCTGACACTCAGAGTGGGGAATGGCATAGGATTCTAGAATAAAGAATTGTGCTAAACTACCAATTTCCATCAGTAATCCTGAAATCTGATTTATTTTAGAAAATAATTTACAGCTAAATCTGAGTTCTAAAGAAATAAACTAATAAACTATTTATATATGACATTTCAGACAATATTTGCAATAATGATACTACTATATACTACAATCCCCAGAGGCCTGATAGTAGTTAATAAATTAGAGATATATTCTAGACAGAGCCAATGATATGAGTTCAAATTCTTTAACTTCTGTGTCTCAATTTCCTTTCAAATGGAAACTGTTCTGGCCCTATTACATAGTGTCTTGTGCAGAAATTACTTGTGTATTTTCTTCCCACTGCCTTTGATGAATGGGACTGTTTTATCTATCTCTGTACTTCACCTGCAGTACACAATATTTAGCAGATAAATATATACATAAATAGAGTTTTCTTTTAAGCTAGAAATTACATATGTGAAATTACTTCAGAAAACATGGTATTATATAAAAATACTGTTTATTTTTTACCATAAAATAAGGCATAACTGAGTCCTAGAAAAATGGGAAAATGTACAGCTTTTCTTCCTAAGGAGAACATATGTATTTACATACTCAGTATAAAAAAAAAGTCATTTATTTTCCTTCTTCCCCCCTCTTCCACTATGACCAAAATACCACTGATTTATCCCATAATTTAAAGATTGTATGTTTGGAACTTCACTATCCGTCAGCATTCACAGCCAGTGATACCAACGCCCACCACTTTTTAGTCCATATTTCTCAACTCCGTCCTTCTCATGTGTGTTTCTGCAGCCATGATGGGACTACTAAATATTACGTTTTAGTAAAAAGTGGTATATTTAGCCTCTTACCAGTACATCGTGCACCAATGCTTGATAAGTCCAAGTATGGTGTAAAGGAGTTGCCAAATCTATGTTTCTGTCAACAAGGACTAATAAAGGCCTTTGGAAGCTGTAAATATATTTAAAAAAATTATATAAATCTTGATACCAGTGTATACACGTAAATTTTTCTAATATTTTCCAGTATATGTCATTTTGATACAAACAAAAAGTACGCTAACATTGATAATCCGTAATACTTTGCTTTTTAAAAGAATTTCTAAGTCAGTCAGTCAAGTAAAGGAATGCTGTGGACTACTTACAGCCTGTGTATAATGCTGGATTATAAGTCTTACTTAAGGAGCTTTTTAAAGGAAAAACAAAACTATAGAAATACTTTTATAGAACAATTATTCAAGTTACCAAAATAAGAATAAGTCTCTTCTAGCCAGATTTATATTTCACATTTTTGGAGAAAAAAAAAAAAGGAAAAGCCATTGTCAGTTTCAGAGAAAATAAAGGTAGTAGAATCTTACAAATTTACAAATGTTCAACAACAGCTTTATTAACTACAAATTACATTTTTTTCTGTCAACACAAATTCAAAAAAGCAGACTCTAGAGAAAAGCCTCACAAAACTCTACCTCATCATAATTATATAAAACAAACATTGTGCAATAAGGGTACCTAATTATATAATTATTCACTTACCAGATATTTCATATATTGTTGCACCCCATTATTACAATATGTGTATGAAAAAGACTATACTTAAAGCAAATTGAAGCAGGTATCATTTGGTTACCATGTGTTTTCAAAAGGTGTAGAGATCTGCTTTAGAGGCACTCCTGTATCTGAAGTACACATTAATGTTTAAGTCACTGCTTTTGATTGTATTACATATATGTATTTTGTTCTGCAAAAGATCTGACTATTTAGTAACTCCCTACACTCTAATGGGTGTAAGACCGTGAACTCTCCCAACTGCCAATAAGACTAGCAATAAAAGCTAGGAGTAGCGCCTTTACCACCTACCATCATTTATTACAGTGATCCCTCACCTATCGTGGGAGTTATGTTCCAGAGACCCCCGAGATAGGTGAAAATCCGAGATGTTGTGGCATTACATTTATTTTATTATTTATATATATTTCAAGGTTTTATGAACCCTTCCCACACTCCTATAAATCTTTCCCACACTCTTATAAACACTTCATATGCTCTTAAACACTTTCTACACTCTTAAACCTACGTAATTTTAACAACATATAAAATTGTACATGGGTACCCACTAGTGAAGTTTACAGTCGTCCGTCGCTACATCGCGGTTATTACAGCTTCACTGTATCGTGGGTTTAAGCCCACGATACAGTGAAGTCGCAATAACTGAACTGTGATATAGTGAGGGACGACTGTACTCTAGAGCTAGGTGGAAGGCAGGCAAGAAAGGATGGCTTATGGCAGGGTTTCTTAAATTAGCACTATTGACATTTGGTGCTAGATGATTCCTCATTATGGGGGGTTGTCCTATACACTGTATGACGTTTAGCAGCATCCTGTAACTCAGACCACTAGATTCCAGTAGCATCTACCTAGGTGTAACAACCAGATATTTCTCCAGGCATGACCAAATTCTTCTTGAGAATCATTTGCCTACAAATGGATTCAAATATATTTAAAAGTAGTCCATCAAGGTTGCTGACCCTTAATTAAAGTAATTTAGAAATGTATCCAACAAATTAAGACAACTAAATTATATTATAATTTAATTTTAAAAAATTATCCCTTATACTGGCACTATAAAAAAGGAACTATTAAGTAAGGTGTAACAGCAGTGATCGCTTCTGTTGGAATAATCAAGGGAGAATTTGATGTTTCTGCTCCACTTAGTGAGAAACACCGTGAAGAATATTTATGACCAGCAGTGAAATCACAAAACATAAATAAAATTTACAATAATACAGGAGCTGAGACAGTTAAACGAACAACTAAAACACAATGTTAGTGCTAATTCCAAGTTATAAGAATAGTACATAACACTGTAGGAATCATCAAAGTGGACTTGTGTCTATGAAAGGTTACCATTAGATTATTATTTCTAAAGGGCAGTTATACTCTGAGTATTAATTTATTCACATTTTAAATTTATTTATTCATACCCAAGGATATGGGAGAGACAGAGAGAGAGAAACATGGATGTGAGAGAGAAACAGTGATCGGCTGCATCCTGACCAGGAATCAAACCCAGAACCTAGGTATGTGTCCTGACAGGGAATCAAACCCATAGCTTTTTGAAGTACGAGACGATGCTCCAACCAACTGAGCGAGCTAGCCAGGGCAAGCTTTATTTACTAATTCACATAAAACTGAGGGGAAGAATTAATTTTCCAAAATGCTGTCTCTTCTTTTGAAATGATTCTGAGCCATTTGTGTGGATTTATTTCTTCACCCCAATTTTTGTTATAAATAATAATCAAATGTTAATGTAATTTTTAAAAGTATTTCTATTCAATAATAATTGAGCAGTCAGTAACTTTGACCTTATCCACTCAAGTGAGAGATAGTAACAAGGACAAAACTGCTTTACAAATCTAAGCTATTACTACTTCAATATTAAAAACAGAAACTGAACAGGGAGAAACAGATGTAAGCATCACAAGTACTTCACTTACTTTTTTTCATTAACAAGAAACTAAGTGATAATTTAAAGAAAACTGCTTCTGACCTTCAAAGCCATATAAACAGAAAAATTTCTCCAACAGATGCTAAAAATACAAAACAAAAATTTCTAACAAAAGAAAGTAAATTAAATATTCCACCTGTACTTCAAAAACAATGAGTCAAAACCCTGATCCTGGTTACCTCGTTTTTAAAAAGAAACAACTTCAGCTACAAGTATAAGAGTATTCTATCAGATTAAGAAAACCCCCAAAGCTCTACAAATGTTTCATTTTCAAGTTCTGTAAGTATATTATCTAACATAGTACCTGAATTGGCCAGCTCCAAGTGTGTCACCCGTGAAAAGACTGTTTCTTGCATCTCTTAGATTTTCCCGAAGTTTCTTGTCTAGTTTCTGAAAAAAGCAAAATTTACATTAACTCTCAAAGAATAGTTTCACAGAACTTTATATAGAGTAATATATAGTGTATTCTTAGTGTGATGACTAAGAAACTTGGATTTTTTTATCCTCACCTGAGGATATTTTTTTCACAGCTTTTAGAGAGTGAGGAAGGGAGAAAAAGAGAAACATCAATTTGTACACCCCTACCAGGGATTGAACCCACAACCCAGGCGTGTGCCCTGACCAGGGATTGAACTGGCAACCTTTTGGTTCATGGGCGATGCTCCAACCAACTGAGCCACACCAACGAAGGGCAGAAACTTTGAATTTTCTTTTTAATAAAATAGCAATTCTAAAATCCAAATATTTTAGCTTCTTCACTATTCAATACCATCATAACTTGGACTTTAAAAGACCAATGCTGCTTCTACCATGACTCAGGCCTGATTTAATTAACGATCCTTTTCCTTGACTATTTATATTTCATATACAGGAAATGCTTTGCAGTCATGACCCACCTTCTCAGCCCGAGCATGACTCTGCTGTACCAAGGAAGGTGACTGTACAATGGTGGCTGCAAAAGGCTCCAACAGACATGCAATATGTGAAAGAAAGCCGCCCTCCACCAACCAATGATTCATTTGGGCTAACAAAACTGACAAATGTTAATGTTCTTCCTCCATCTTTCGATACTATTTACCCTCTTTCCTTTTTGGTAATTCTGTAATTTCTCTAATCTCTTATCTACTTTTTAACCCTTAAAGTGAATTTTTGAATGCTCAATGTATACTAAATATTTTACTCCAATATAGTGGGGTAGCAAAATACACCTTACTATTTTAAAAATGGTTATGATTGTTAATAAATATTTGCTAAATAAAGTTAAATATTAAATGATTTTGGGGATCAAACTTGTATAAAATACTATTTGGAGATACAAGGCTGAATGAGGAATACATAGCTAAGTAACAAAAAAAAGGAGTCAATCCTTTTACTCCATTATACAGAAGTACATAACAATTATTTTTTATATTTGGAGGAATCCTGAAGTTATAAAATAGAAATATTTGCCTTTGGTACTTAATATGTAACCCATAGCAATCACATACTTAAAATTAACAAAAACATTTGAGATACTGATGGAGAACAGCTGATACAATATTGTTTGTCCCCAATGAATATTTGCATTAACTCACCACTGCTACCATTTCTGCTGCTGTTCCTCTTGAACATCTGATTATAGGAACAGCACCTATTTTAACAATAGATGTTAGTTAGCAATGATTTCCACGCTAAATAATTAAAATGTATCCTACATTTTACAAAATATATCAAAAAGTAACATAAAATAGATGTATATACAATTTTAGGTTACAAACATAAAAGCATTTATAATCTCAAGAGTAAAAGCAAAATTTCAAAAATGGAACTTCTCATTTGTAAAGAAAACATTAGGGAGTCAAAAAGACTATTTCTATTTTTTTCCCTTTCTAATTTTTTTTAATACCCCTGGAGGACATATTTATTTTTTTAGAGAGAGGGGAAGGAAGACAAAGAGAGAAACACCAATGTGAAAAACACTGATCAGAGGGTTGCCCTGCACACCCCACCCTGAAGGGGGATTGAACCCACAATTTAGGCACGTACCCTGACCAGAAACCTCACTGTGACCCTTTGGTTTATGGAATGACACTCCAACCAAGCAAGCCACACCGGCCAGGGCAGAAAGAGTATTTTTATATAGTGTTGGCCAATCACTGTGACTGGACTTTTTTCAATGGATTCACTAAACCAGCATTTTGACAGTTTCAAAGAGTAAGTTGACTCTCTACTCACAGGATTCAATTTAATTTGACTTAAAGGAAAAGAATGAAGAGAGTTTAGCTCATTTAACAGTTTCTTACTGTTATTTTTGACAAATTAACAATAGAGGATTATAGTCTCTTTTTGAAATGCTAATTTAAAAGGTAATAGAAAACACATTCTTCACCTAATTTAAAATGCTCCCCAAAACTGGCTTCAATTCATTATCAAATCAACTCATCAGACAGACCTCTTAATTTCTTTATTACTCCACATTTTATCAAAGGTAAAGATCCTAAAATTAAAAAAAGCAACTGCACTGAGAAGTTCATAAAACAAACTTGGAACATTGTATTACAGTATTTATGTGTTGAAATCATTGCATTTTAGATTCTATACAAAGCATGCTCAGTCAACTGCAGAAGTAACAGTGTGGACTATTAGTAAATTGTTAAACTTTATTTTGTTCTGATGGCAAGTTATTCATGCATGTCATAAAAAATGACAAAATTTTAGCCATGCATAATGTTAATCCTCTTGATTCCAACACACCAGGATAATCCCAAGAATTAGACATGGATTCTTTCAGATTATTTTCTACACATAGTCTAAATAAGTGCATGTGTGCAATATATTTAAAAAAAAAATACAGGATACTATAGTGTAACAGATTAAAATGGGTTGTTAAATAATTTACTTTGAAGAAATAACCGGAAAGACTTGAAAACTTACCCAGTGTAACAAAAAAGCAGAAGAGGCTGTCAACAATAGTATCCATAACAGTTTCCATTTCCGTATCTGTGATATCTGGCCTGTTAATAGCTAAAATGACACAAATAAAGGAGAAAAAAGTGACTAAAATTTATGCCTTATTTTTATTAAACTCTTAAAATTATTACTAACTCCTAATCAATACTCAGTTTGATAACATATGTAATGCTCAAACAAGTAAAATTTATGCTTTAAACTTTATAGTATTCATTAAAAATTATACTACCTCAAAAAAATACTATCAGTAGCAATGAGTAGTATCAATATCAGAGTAGTAGTAAGAAAAAAAGCTACCACATAAAACATAAAATTTTTGCCAAATAGAAAAATAAATATTGTATTTCATAATTTTATTCACAAACACTAGATAGCCTACAGAACCTGCTGATCTTTACTGCACGAAAAGGACAATGCAAATCAATTATGGCAAGACCAACACCACTTATCATTTTCTTTTATTATAATGAGTTACATGAATTTTTTTTCCTGATCTACTAGACTTTACATAAGTAGTTCCTAAACTTTACTAGGTATAAGAATCACTCTAGGAATATGAAAGAAATTTCTATGGAAGCTACTAAAAAGTAGAATTCTTGGCCTTTTCCCCTAGGAATATTCCCTATGGATATTCAAGAAATACGCAATTGTGACAAGCACCTGAGGTGATTCCTGGAGTGACATTTTCAGAGACACTGCTGTGAAGACTGTCCCTGACAGTCAAAGACTTTGCCTTATTCATTTTCCTGTCTCACAATACCTAGGCCCAGTGTCTGACAAGGAGATGCTCAGTAACTATTTGTTAAAAAATTACACTAAGATATTATCTATATAATATTTTTCATTTCCCAACATCCTGAATGTGAAAAAATATTATTCAATATAACTTGTAATTAGCATGAGAGAAAAGCAGTATCCAACTGGATATATCAAAATATGTAAAGAACTACTGTGTCCATGTAGACAGAGAACATAAAAAATTCAGCCAGGCAATACAGCATCTGGATGAAAAAATGTGTTGTTACTCGGTGGTGCAGATTGCCATCCGCCCACATCTGATGAGAGAAATGGCATAAGGATACATTATGAATTCTGTACCTTCAGTGGACACCAGTCCAGGAAAACTCAGCTTATTATGTTAATCACTGGTACAGGAAAATCTATATGGAAGCTTCTAGGCCCCTGGGCCTATACCCTCGTCCCATATTCCGAGAACTGACCTGAATAGTCAAAAACCTGTCCATCGATAACATCAACTCACTTGTGATAACAAACAGGCTCGTCTAAGATAAGCAGCCTGAGTCTCTCTGAGATAATAAATCTGCCTCCTTTACTGGATAAATTCCCAATTCATAAAATATAGATCATCAAATCCATGGCATTAGTATACTGGATTTATGTTTGGAATAACCTGTTTAAGATCGGCTAAAGCACTTGCACTGTTTGAGAAGCTTTGGTGCATAATTACATAACACATAACAGTGCTGTCTGTGGAGTAAGTGCCTGCATTTAGAAATCTGATTCTGCCATTTCCTTATTAATTACTTAGTATCTGAGACTCAGTTTCTTCATTTGGAAAATGGAAATAATAATAATATAATACCTACTTCACAAAGTTATTCTAAGTAGTAAATGAGCTTATATTTTAAAGTGCTCATATAACAATCTATAATTACCATTGTAACTACTACACTAATTGAGATTCTGGGCAATTAAAGATGTGATTATAGTTAAATATTTTAAATTTATCCTTTTAAATTTAATAATTAAAATTAATTAGCTAATTAATTTAAAACTCAATTTATTGTAGATAAACTTCTGTAAGTAGCAACTACCATCAAAAATTTCTTACATGGGCAATTCAGCAAACACCCTTTTATGGAGGTTGTTTAATATCTACAAGAAGGCATAGCCAGGAGCTCAGTGAAACAAAAGATTCATGTTCTCTTCCTTCAAGTAGCTTATCATTCGGTCCGATGTTCCATAATAGGATACCAATGGCATTTCAGGCAGATCAATCTTCTGTGTGAGCATGGTTTACACACTGCGGAACATCTAGGATCCTTAGTCTCTGCTCACTAAATGCTAGTAGCTGCCCTGACAATTGTGATAATTGGCACTCAGACATTTCCAAGTGTTCCCTTAAGTGGGGACATATTCTCCACTTAAGAACCACTGAAATTCCAGACATTATCAAACATCTCAGCTCTTAAGTAGCAAATTAATGATGATTTCACTGAATTGGCTAATCACATCTTCTATGGCCTGCAATTTTCTTTAAAATAGTTGACATAACTAATCAATGGACATAAAATTTCAGTTAAACAAGATGAATTAAGTTATAGAAATCTGCTATACAATATTGTACCTATAAGTCAACAATACTCTACCGTACACTTTAAAATGTTGAGAGTATATCTCATGTTAAGCGTTCTTACAAAACAACAACAAAGCAACACAGACAATACAGTGTAGTGGAGAGAGAGAGAGAGAGAGAGTGTGTGTGTATGAACATCTGTTAATTTTAGTCTATATCCCAGGAATGGTCAGTTTACCCAAACTGGAATACGAACTTCAGAGGTGGTTAGGTACAATTTGATTCAACACCCATACTCAATACCATGACTGTGGAGTCTAGCAACCTATATTTGAGAATGGCACTTATATTTCATTCCAAAACAATACTACAGAAGCTGCAGACTCTTGTTTTTGTCTGATCTTGACAAACAGCAGTATTAGCCAACCTTTTCTGAGTGTTTACCATGTGCAGAAACTTTTCCAGGCATTTTACACGCACTAATGCATTTAATGCCCACAAAAACTCTATAAGGTTGATAGTATTATTATTATTCCCATTTTACAGATAAGGAACTGAAGCACAAAGAAGCAAAATAACTTGTTCTTGTCCAAGGGTCAAAGTAGCAGAAGATTTAAATGAATCTTACTATTAAAATACTGTCTTACTTGCCATGAGATGGAAGTTGCTATGTGGTACCTAAAAGGTAAAAAAACTGGTACTTCACTGAGCTTACAAAACAGGTTTATTAAATAAATGTTGTTTATATGTGACAGAATTCAGCCTGAGACTTGTGTTCTTTGTGTGCTTTTAAAAATCTTATTCAGCTTTACTGCTGTAAACAAAGCTGGTTTTAGAGTGCACTAAACGTACAGTACACCTGTTTTTACATACCACGATATGAGACAAGCTCCTTATTTTGATTACATAACACAAACATATCATCTTCCAAAGTAATAAAATTGAGGTACTGATCAAAAACCTAGAAACAAAAGAAAAGGTTTACAAATCAATTTTACAATATTTAAAGCATATTTAGTTTTATTTAATCTACCAATGGCAAAAATGGAAAAAAATTGTAACTATACTCAATAGCTAAAAATCATTCTATGTAACAGGTTGCCTAACTGGGCAAGCAAGAATAAAGAGTTAATATCAAAAAGTAATAAAAATAAGGCTTTGAGTAATAAATTATCAACAAGGAGAGTAACAATTTCAGAAAACAAATTTATGGAGACAAGTTTTTTTAAAGTTATGGTTGGGATGGGAATGGTTATCAATTTTGTGGAAAAAGCACAATTAAAATTTTTGTAGTCAGTTTAACCACACTTTCCTAAGAAAGTCTTAGTAACTGTTTTTCTACCACAGATATTTACAAGTGGGAAAAAAATTATACTAGTTCTAAGTGCAAATTAGGAGACAAATGAAAAATAGACCTTTAGAAGATGGCGGCGTGGTAGGATGCAGCAGATTCTACTCTCCCACAACCAGGGAAAAAAATCTGAGTCATTTTAGGTAGCAACAGAGCAAAGAGCCAACATTATCACGCCATAAATGAAACTAGAAGATCGCAAATTGTAGCGGACATTGAAAAACCCGAAGAGAGAGCGTGGTTTGGTGAAAGTCTCGGAAACCACAGCATTGAAAAAGGAAAAGGCGCAGGTGCTCCGCGGGACCGGTGCGGCCCAGGCCCCGGAGGTAGGAGAAGTGGGCGCCCCTCGGGACCCAGAGAGTGCGCACCCGTGAACCCGAAAAAGCCCAGGCACTCCCCGGGACCTGTGAGGCCCAGGCCCTGGAGTATTTTGACACTCCTCTTCTTTTTGTATAGACTTCTTTGTTTGGCTGATTAAATTAGTAGGAGGAAGCTGTGAACACCTGGATACCAGAACAAGACTATACCACTGAATCTCACCAGTACTCTACAACAGAGGTTCACACCATAAACCCAGGGAGCCAGAACAGATCAATTTAAGAAGCTGAGGCTAGCAAGAGGAGTCTCACGAA
>CM052538.1:121346719-121366333 GCA_028533065.1 Trachops cirrhosus
AGCTAAAGAACTTATGACACATGGACATGAACTAAAGGGGGGTAATGGGGAGGGAGAGGCTGTGCAGGGTGGAGGGGAATGAAGGGGGGATAATAGGACAATTGTAATAGCATAATTAGTAAAATATATTTTTAAAAAATGACTAATACAGTGGCAGTAATGACATATCTACCAATAATTACTTTACGTGTAAGTGGATTAAATGTTTCTACCAAAGGACAAAGGGAGGCTGGATGAAAAAGAAAACAAGACCTAAACATATGATGCCTAAAAGAGACTCACTTCACATCGAAAGATACACAGACTGAAAGTAAGGGATGGAAAAGGATATTTCATAAAAATGAAAATAAGAAAAAGCTGGGGTAGTAATGCCTTTATCAAATAAAACAGACTTTAAGAAAAGGCCGTACGTAATAAGAGACAATTTAAGGACATTTCATATACAATTGCTTAGATATGGAAGGAACCTAAGTGTCCATCAATGGATGACTGGATAAAGAAGATGTGGTACATACACATACAAATACAATGAAATATTACTTGGCCATAAAAAAGGAATGAAGTCTTACAATTTGCAACAACAAAGATGACCTAGAGGACATTATGCTAACTGAGAAAAGTCAGACACAGACAGATTTCACTGACAGGTGAAGTCTAAAAAACCAAAGAAAATAATCAAAACAGAAACAAATTCATAATACAGAAAACAAACTGATGTTACCAGATGGAAGGGGAGGTGGAGGGCTGGGGGAGAAAGGTGAAGGGATTAAGAAGTACACGATGGCAACTAGATGGCCATGGGGATATAAACTATAGCACAGGGAACAGTCAGTGATATTTTAATAAACACATATGGTGCCAGGTGAGAGTACTAGATTTATTGGGGGGATCACTTCATTACTTACATAAATGTCTAAGTACTGAACTATACACTTGAAACTAATATAAAATTGAATATCAACTGTAATGGAAAAAAATACTAGACTACAAAATCTCCATCTTAAGCTATAATAAAGGACTTTTGAACACATAGAAAACTCACATACACCCCTACTCAATTCACATATATGTTTTCTAAAAAGAGAAAAGTAAATCTTAGTCACTCTCAAAACTAATGTGTAACATTAGTTCCAAGGCTGTAAAGAAAATTTAGTAACTTAAACATCTCATGTTAATAAGATACTCATTTAAAAACTTAAGTCCCCAAAGAGTACTTGCTCACCTTATTCTGTCACATGTATTTCCTCATATTCTAAAAGTATTAAAAATGACACTTTGAGGAGTGGTAAGAATTCTAACTCAAAATCAGTTTTAGAGTTAAGGCAAGTAAGAGTCACACCCACTAGTGTTTTTTCACAACCACCTCAGGAAATCTTTATGGAGTATAAATTGCTAATGAGATAATGAAACATGCTGTCATAAAAACATGGCTTTCTTGAATGCCACTATTTCCTTAAATAAGCTTGAAATCTTCCTGCTCTAGTTATGAGGTTGGATGTTATATCCCTCAAAAGCCATTTCTCTTTAAAATCTCAATGTAGCTTGTGAATATAGAAGTGATGGTAGGAAAGAATTTGACAATCTATGAGGGGTGAGCTCCAAAAAAACCCCTGGAATTTATTTGTAAAAAATTGTGTATTTATTCCAGTATTTATTCTGACATGTTTAAAGTTCAGTTACCTTCAAAGAATTCTCCATTGATGCAATACACCTATCAAGAAATTTTTTCCACTGCTCAAAAAACAGTTTTTGGACTCGTAGATTTTGACAGTTTCTAGTGCTGCTGCCATTTTTTTTTTTTTTTTTTACCTCCTCCACACCAGCAAAACGTTTCCTGTTGAGGACTTTTTTCATCCAGGAAACAAAAAGTCACTCCCAGGAAACAAAAAAAAAGTCACCAGGGGCAAGATCAGTTAAATAGGGAGGATGGGACACCAGGATCATGCCATTTTTTGTCAAAAACTGCTGAATACTCAGTGCAGTGTGGGCAGGTGCACTGGTAATCACCCATCATAAAATGAGCAAATGGTTGAAAGAGGCTTCAAAAAAAAATTTACCGAAGCCCAATGCAGCCTCTCACAACACCACCAGCCGGTACACTGATACAGATGGGTTCCTAAAACATTCACCTAGTGAGGGAAGCCTGTACTACAAAGGGAGTGCCTTCCAAAAGATAATTCTGGGGTTTTTGGGGCCCTCCCTTGTGTACCCAGAAATTCTCAAGTTATATAATTCAAAAGTTCAACATAGGCTTTAGAAACAATAAACTAGTATAGTTTATGCAAGGTATAACAAGAAGATGCCCATAAACAAAGAGGCAGAAAATGGAATATTAGGGGACATGCTAAAGCTTAAACTATAAATTCAATATATTGATAGATGGCTTTAACAACCTTTTTTGAATTAACCCAAAGTACTTATAAAGACTCAGAGAATTTTCAAAACCCCCAAAATTGTAACCAAGTTGATTTATTCTTAATTCCCAGCATGAGAGAAGTTTAAAGTTATTAATAAACTACTAAGTCTGAATCTAATCAAGTGTATTATCTTTTTGAAGAAAGAGCTCGAGTGAGCATGAAGTTTAGAATAAAGGGGCTCAAAGAATAGGAATTTTTAAAGATTCTCTAGCATTTCTCAGGGAGAAAGATTATGGTTTGCTTTCTGGTCCAATTAACAGTCTTACTGATAGTTCTGTATATCACAAATTAATAAAGTGGTATTTCAGCTTACAGACCATTCTCTCCAGAGTTAGTTAAAATGGAACAGTCCCTCGAGTCTGACTAACCCTGAGTGAGTTTGCAGGATCCAAATTCTGAACTTGCAAAGCTAAGGAACAAAACATCAGCCACAGTAAAGACCAATCAGACTGGCGCCACCCTGAGATTAGGATACTCTAGATGAAATGTCATTATCACTCCCTGTTTTACTCCATATAATGCTTATCAAAAAATTCACATCAATTCCTGGCCTGGTAGTCAGTTGGTTAGAGCATCATTTGGATACCCACAGGTTTCAGGTTCAACCCCCGGTCAGGGCACATATAAGCATCAACCACTGAATGCATAAATACGTGGAACAACAAATCGATGTTTCTCTCTCCCCCACCTAAGATCATTAAAAAAAGAAAAATATCCATATTAAGAAGCCATGCTAAATAAAAATATTCACGCATTACAATTAAAATGTGCTACTGTTCAGTACTAACAAGAAATTCCCTCCAGCCATCACCAATAAGGGGTGAGAAAAAGAAAATAGTCCCCCATTATAATAAACTCTCTTACCTTCCATACTGGTTCTCCAGTGCTGTTTTTAACATGCGGCACATTGAAATTCAACATACGCCTCAAAGCCACTGAAAATGAAAATAGTCTAATTAAATATTACCACTGATTTTTATGATTTCACTTTTCCCCCCACATTTATTACTTACCATCTCAAAACAAAAGGCACAAATTATTCCAATAAAACTAATTAATCAAGCAGTGGCCTAAGTAGATAATTGGTGCTGTTGTCCACTGTATTACTGAAAGCACAGATTAAGATCACACTTTCTGAAAACAAAAATTATCTATATTTTTAACCAGCTGATATGCAAAATCTTCATATAGCAGGTCTATTTTTTAGTTATCCTGAGCTACGTTTTTTTTTTAACTTTTTTTTTTTAATATTTTATTTATTTATCTTCAGAGGGGAAGGGAAGGAGAGAGGGAGAGAAATATCAATGTATGGTTGCTTCCTGTGCATTCCCTGCTGGGAACTGGCCTGCAACCCAGGCATGTGCCCTGACTGGGAATCGAACCGTGATCTCTTGGTTCACAGGCCCGCGCTTAACCCACTAAGCTACACCAGCCAGGGCTTGAGCTACGTTTTGGGACTGATTTGTCAGATTCACTGAAAACTTATATTGCTTATTGCATGATCCATCAAAAAAGTGAGAATTTCACAGAGATGGCAGATAACTGAGAACTCCTAAGGAAATACATATTTTGTAAAATCACAGCATTTATGTTTTATGTTATAGTATTTTATGGTTTTTATTGCTCATCTATTCATGTGTTACAACAGACACAGGTACACTTTCTAAGGAAAACAAAAATTCTGATATACTTCTGTGTGAAGATGAGATGGCAAATAGCCACAGCAGAGTACCTGTTAGGTGATTTAATTTTTAAAAGACTGGCAACACTAAAATCTGCTTGGTTGACTTTCAAAAGCATTTTGATTAGGCTTTATTTAGTAACAGAATAATCTATAAACCCAACTCCTACCAGAGAATTACCTAATACTCAAATCACCTGGATATCAATTTATGGCATATTCATTAATTCACTAGAAAAACTTCCATTTAAGTGCCTGTTTCTTAAGGCAGGTAAAATAAGAAATTGCACTCCAGTGACATAGTATTTGTATATTTGTGTGTGTACATACACAATACTTTGGTAAAATATTAGTACCTAATGCCCAGCCAATAGCACACATTGCCAATACTAACTTACACCTACTTCAGAAACTCTTGGGTGTTACGGTATTATATAAAAAAATACATAAATAAAAAAACACTTGGTACTAAAATAACACAGGAAGCACAGAATGTGCTCCACAATGAACTCTCTCTCTCCCTGTAATTTAGAAGCGCTCTTCTTCCCACCTCCAGGCAATACAGATACCTCCACCCTGGCATCTGCAGCCCAGGAGAGAGAAATCTTGTTTCTAGGAACAGCTGTTTACACTCTTGACACAGGAAAACTAGGCAGAACCACAGCCTGAGCTGCACGCGAGCTGCACATGAGCTGCATGTGAGCCCCACGTGGATAGTGTTCTCTAGAGGCAGGCCTTAACTAAATGAAAGAGGCCAGTAACAGCAGGTATTTGACCTTTCATCCCCATCTAGGTGAATATCCCAACCCTGAGCCTTGGCTAACTTGTTAACAGGGATCCAACACAATGGGTTTGTTAATAAAGTATAGGATGGTATTCAAATAATATGTAAGAATGTAATTTTACTTTCATCAGAGTAACACCCAAAAGGCTTAAGTCAGTTTTTAACACAAGTGACAAACTAGTTTTCTTTTTTAAGTTATCTCCTTGCAAATTGAATATTTTTAAATATATTTTATTGATTATGCTATTACAGTTGTCCCATTACTCCCCCTTCATTCCCCTCCACCCTGCACACCCTCTCCCACCCACATCCCCCCCTTTAGTTCATGTCCATGTGTCGTAAGTTCTTTAGTTTCTACATTTTCCATACTATTCTTGCCCTCCCCCTGTCTATTTTCTACCTACCATCTATGCTACTTATTCTCTGTACCTTTTCCCCCTCTCTCCCCCTCCCACTCCCCTGTTGCTAACCCTCCATGTGATCTCCATTTCTGTGGTTCTGTTCCTGTTCTAGTTGTTCTAGTTGAAGGCTACAATAAGTGAAATGAAGAAAAATGCACAGGGAACCAATAGTGATGGAATGAAAGATGGGTCTCATCATTGGAGTGGACCAGAAGGAAGAAAAAACATATAACCAGAAAAGAATGAAAAAGAAAAAGAATTCAAAGAAATGAGGAGAGGCTTAGGAACCTCCAGGACATCTTGAAATGTTCCAACATCTGAATTATAGGGGTACCAAAAGGAGAAGAGGAAAAACAACAAGTGGAAAACTTATTTGAACAAATAATAAAGGAGAACTTCCCCAGTCTGGCAAAGGAAATAGACTTCCAGGAAGTCCAGGAAGCTCAGAGAATCCCAAAGAAGTTGGACCCAAGGAGGAATACACCAAGGCACATCATAATTTTTCCTCAAGTAGCTTTCTTTCTAGTTGAGGGAGAAAGACAACAGAAGCAGTAAGACATGTGATATGTGAGATCATGGTAAGTGCTGTGGAAAAAAACAAGGAAGGGAAGCGGAGAGAGGGAATTGTGGTGTAATCTGAAGTAGTCAGGAAAGGTTTCCTGAGAAGATGAAATTGGAGTAAGGACCTAAAGGAAGTGAGGGAGTGAGCCACAGATAGCTCTGAAAGAATATTCCAGATTGAGGAAACAAAGAGTAAGGCTCTGAAGTGGAACTCTGGTGTATTCAAGGAAAGGGAGTAACAGGGAATGAGGCCAGAAAGTTCAGAGGGGATCGCTGTAAGATCACTTTGGTTTTTACCATGACTGAAATGGGAACCAGCTGGAGGGTTTTGAGCAAATGGGTACTGTGTGACGATGTAAAAGCAAGGAGACCAAATAGGTGGTTATTGCAGAAATTCATAGGTGGCTTGGACCTGGGTGATAGCAATGACAGTGGTCAGATCCGGGAAATATTTTCAGAGTGGAGCTGACAAGATTTATTAACAGATATGATGTGAGATACGAAAGAGGTAAAGAAAACTTCAAGGTTGTTGACCTGACCAACTACAATTTAGCTAAGAGGCTCAGGATATTACAAGAAAGAAAGCAGTTGATTTGCGGCTCTCCAATGCTGAGACATGGGGGAGAGCTGAGCAAGAACTGCAAAAGAAAGGCATCCATGAAGGACCATGGTAACACAGGATTCTATCCGTTGAACTAAAGGTAACAATAGAGAGGAATAGTTCAGGACACATTCACAAACAAGATGACTTTTAAGGTGACCTCTGAAGATGAATTAGGATTCTTCAGACAGGCAAAGCAAGAATAAAGCATCTGCAAAATGCAGATAATACATACAAAAGTCACTTAAACTAGTGCCTGGCAATCCTGAATGCTCAATATATATCAGCCTTTATTTACCCAAATAAATTACAAACTCCTCTGTATCACAATGTTTGGTATTTAGAATATGAGTAGTGACTGTGAGTTATTTCCTAAAACATTCTCAGCAGACATCAGGGAAATGTTTACTTCTGCTACTATAGCATCTATAGAGGAGTTTAGCTTTCTCTGAAAATAAAACAGGCCTCAACTAGAGAACTAAAGATGAGAAATGATTAATCTGGCATAACATATCTAGTAATGACGTTAAATGTTGCTATAATGAAGTTTATTTCAGCAAAAATAAAAATCATACCATTGGGTATAATTCTATAAAGGTTCTGTATATCAAAATGACTACCATACAATTTTCATTTTTCAATAAGCTCCTTTGTATTGGTACAGAGTATTCCTTCAAAACTTATTTTCCTTATTTTAACATGTAGTATGACCTAATTCACTGAGCTTCATTAAGCTGTCAGAACCATACCTCAAAGACAAGTGGGGCTTCTACTTGCTTACACAGATAAAATGAATAGCAGGTATTCCCTAACTCTTACCTGAACTTTCATATATTTAAGTTATGCTTGCCTTCATCCGATATCTTATACTAAACTATCTATTGGAGAAAGCAAAACACAACTCAGTGTGCAGTGTCATTATTACATTGAAGTCTGTCATTAATTTTTTTTAATTCCATAGTAAAGAATCCAGTACTGCCAAAATCCCTGCTGTAGGTCACATGAATTGTAACCAGCTATTTTCCTCTTCAGATTTATATGCATAAGAAAATAATTACAAGAGACAGAATTGCCAACTATGCACATTCTTGATAGTTTATTTTCTAAGGTAGAAAAAAAGATTAAAGTTCAAGACAAGAAATGTAGAAAACTACATTTCACTATATATGTAGTTTTAAAACACTTATTTGTCACAAAGAGTTAAAAATGGGGAAGTTATTTATTTTGGCCATTCTTCAATCCCATTCCAGCGAGCTGATGAAATCTTTACCACAAGGTATTTCTCTTTAGGTACTCCCAAATGCTTGGTCCAAAAGTGAAATGGCAGAACATAAGCTGTCCTGAAACGAATACCTAAATTTTTTAAGTGTGGCGAAGTGCCGAAAAACTAAACTCAACATTAAAACTGGGAGAGATCTGAACCACGCGCAGAAACAAACCAGGAGACCTCGTAAGTGGTAACACATAGGAAAAAAAAAATGCCATCCTCCAGATTTTCTCATGATGACCTTTTGAGGCCCAGTAGGAAAGCAACAAGAGCAGGACAACAGCAACCGGCCCACTCTTGAAGCACCTTCTCCTGCCCCACAAATAAGGGACCGAATTTTCAAGTCAATGGCATCTCTTCCCTAAAAACTCAAGAGGGGAGGGGCTCTCGATGCTCCAGGAACTGCATTAAACTCCTGTGGAGGTCCACCTCCCAGCTGTACACACTGTGACCGAGTCAGAGCAACAAGCAGAGGGAGAAGGCATCCCCACGGAAGGCACAAAACCGCAAGGAAGACGGGAATAAGTAAGTCGGTACCTGTTTGTCTCTCTCGAATACTAGCTGCCGCCATCTTGACTCCCACCATCCACTGTCTGGTTGGAGAAGAGAGGCCGAGGATGACGTGGCCAGAGCAACCGACCCGGAAGCAAAGCCCTGAGGAGCAGGGCCAAAGGAAGTTCTTGTGCGATAGACCCCGCCTTCCCCAGGGCGACCCTCTCCTGTCAAAAGCTCTCCCAAGAACTTGGAAACCCGTGCGGTTTATAACGCCTGAACATTCGGTAGTGTTTTTCAGCTGTGTAATAGTAGGAATGTTTATTCTATTTAATCGAACCACCGTTTCTCAAATGGTAGCTGGTTTGAGCCTTTAGGATACGAGCGTGATGTAGTTAGTGCTTTGAACGTAAATACTAAACCGTTTGGTCATTTACAGATCACTAACGTGAAAATACTTAAAGGTTTAAGGACCATAGCACTAACGTTAAGTGATGCTCCTGTAACAAAGTAGGCACTCAAATGCTAGCTTCCTCTTGTGTGTCCTCTTTGAACCCCTTTACTGGAGCATTTTTTTTTCTCAATGTTATCTATCAGGCAAAACGGTCTTTAGGGTGTTGTTTTGCTTACATGGACAAAGAATTCAGAAGGGTGCAAACTGGCAAACTGGTATTTCCTCTCATCCCTCTGGTAACTGCAAAATCACAAAACATTACTTTGGGGGGAAAGTGGGTAAGTGGGTAGTGCTGGTGTTTTAATGTACACTTGAAGCCATGTGATGATCAAATGTATCCAAAATTGATGATTCCTAATTTAATCCATGCTTTTATTGGATTTAAAAATACACAATGAAAACTCATTTCCCATATGTTCAGTAGAGTTCACTGACGAAATTGCATTAACTGTGGTGTATGTTCATTATAAAGTGCACCAAGTTCTGAAATGAAATTACAGAACTTGTGCCTCAAAACTGCTTTGAAAACTTTCAAATTTATAAGGTCCCAGTTGTTACCCTAAAAATTATACAAAAAGCACATTTCTATAACAAAACTTCCGCTTCTCTATTTCACAATTAAAAGTCGTTTATTTTACGAAGCTTAAGAGAGAAACATTGATTTGTTGTTCCACTTATTCATGCATTCACTGGTTGATATATTGTATGCATGCTGATCGGAGAAGGAACCCACAACCTTGGCTTATCTAATGATTCGCTAACCAGCTGAGCCAGGGCCAAGACAGGTGATCTTATTTAAACACCATTAGGAAACACCCTAGAATTGAGCCTATATTCTTTTTCCTTGTATACTTATATTTTTCAGCTTTATGGAGGAATAATTGACAAAATCTGTAAGATATTTAAAGTGTGCATCATGATGACTGATATACATATATATTATGAAAGGATTACACCATCTAGTCATCACAACCATCACCATATATGAGAGCCTTTAAGTTCTACTCTAAGCAAATTTCAATTATATAATGCAGATATCAACTAGTCACCATGTTATATATTAGATCCTTAGACCTCATTCATCTTGAAGCTGAAAGCTTGTTAATGAATTGTATGACTTATATGTAAAATTATTGAAAAAGTCAAACTCATGGAAACAGAAAAATAGTTATCAGGGGCCAGGAGCTGGGGGCAGTGGGAGTTTGGTAAAGGTTATGAACCTTTAAGAATTACATTATCTCTCATTTTTTATAGCTAACTGGCATATTCACTAAGAAGTTAACTAGAATATTTACAGTTTTATTCAGTGCTATTACCAATACTTTGGAAGAAGTCACCAGTTATCTAGGTGTGTTGTAAACAACTGACACTTCCTGCCCTATGGGAAAGTTCTGCTTCATTTGTGTACATGGGATATAAAGTATACAGGCTTTCCACCTTCCAACATCTGACAGTGTATTTTGTTCATTTACAAGTACAAAATACAAGTATAGTGTATGTGTACTCTCAAAATGCAAATCTATCATGTAACCATTTCAGCTCCATCAGACTTTTCCCTAAGACTATATAAAGTCATATTAAAATTCTAAGGAACTGTTTAACTTTTACAGACAGTATCTACAGGTAAAATGATAAAAACTGTCCTGAACAAGCAGTGCACATAATGTACTCAATAAATGTATAGAAAACTATGCCCCACAGATCAGTGGCAGTAGACAAATAGTCTCTGTATGGCTAAGACTAAGGTATTTGTTACATATTATTAGAATAATAAATTATCAAAACAAACTGTTGCTTAAGTATCAGTTAACCTCATTAAATGTACCCTTGTAACCAACTCTACCTACCCAGATTTTTGGCCTAAATAATTAATTCTGATAAACTATTATTTTTCATGAGTGGCTAGTTTTAACGTAGAACAACTCAGAACAGTTCATTCAAGAGAGCTTCCTAGGTGTAAGCCAACGACTGTTTGCAGTATCTATCATATACAGAGAGGAAAGAATCTTCTATCTACTTAATATTTTTGGAATCTCAAATCCTGTCAAGTTACCTAATTGCATTTATATAAACACTTCATGTTTAGTAGCATAAACATATTTATTTAGAAAACTTCATTATAAGTAAGTGTAATGTTTTTGGCTACATCTGATGTCTTTTAAAAACGGGAAACAGGCTGACACATAAACGATCAACTAGTACAATACCTGGCATAGAGTAGGCATTGGAATATGTTTGGCAATTGAAAAATAGTCAAAATGAGAACTTGAACACTGGGTCTCTTCAAAGCAATCCAAATATTCCTAAACTACATGTAATATACATTCAAGCAATCCATCATTCAACACATTCTTTCTTATACTTTGTATTGCATTGCTTGAAGCATAAAACTTTGTATTGTATTTCTTTAAGCATAAAAATTAGTTTAATAGCTTACTGTAAGAGTAACAAGCATGTAATAATGTATATATAAAAGATTACATATTTATAAAGAGTCTTGTTCTAATAATTTCCTTATAATGATTGAATGCTAAAGGCAAAGTCACTGAAAAACTTATTATCCTCTCCTTAGCATTCAGCATTGGGTATAAAAGTTCCACTACCTTTCATATAATTAGGGAAAAAAATTACAAAAAGTTTTGGTACAAAGAAGAGGCCAAAGTGATTTTTCAATTTAGTAATGGAATGAAGGCTTTTTACTTGACCCAAACAAGGAATGGCTTATTCATAATATGGGAATTAAATATGACAAAATATAAGATCAGAAACTAGTTTCTAGTATTTTAAAGAATATTTACCTTAACTACTAAAACAATCAAGTATAATAGTAGAAAATTGTATAAAAGGCTTTCAGATGTTCTCACACCAAAAAGTTTAAAAACTGTTAGAAACAATTCATATAAAAATAACCAAAGACCATTAACAGTAGATGCATAATAGGCAAATTTCTGGTTTTCCTTGGTACTGAAAGCAACAGAAAACAAGCTTGAAATATATGGCATTTAGGTTGAAATATTTAAGAAATACATACACATAATCATAAAAGTCAATATAGCATTATGCCTTTCTAATATAAACATCAGTAAGAACTGTGCACTGGCTATAACAATGAATGGGAAAAAAATAATCAATACCAACCATGTGACATAGTAACAGTGCAGTAAACAACCTCAGATTTCTCTGATATGCCCTGATTATACAGCTTAATCTAAAATAATCACATGAATGGAACATCCTTAAAAACAGAAAACATTTTTCAATATGAACATTTATACTTCAGTTTAAACTGTGAATATCCTAAATGATTATTTACACTACCTTTTCCCTATGGCCCTGTCTATGCATAAAGTAAGTGAAATGAGGAGTTGAAATACTGTTTTTAATTGTAGCCAAACCAATCCAGCTTCCTCCTCCCCACCCCTCCCCACCTAAAAAGTGTGTGAGTGCTCATCAGCTTAATTATCAATGTAGGGGAAATTAATTAAAACTACAAATAACCAGAAAATAGTTTAAATTAGATTTTTTGTTTGTATTGGTATAATGTCTTTTTAAATTCTATAAAACTAGGTAGGATAAGAAATAAAATATCTAATTTATCAACACATTTGAAATAAAAGCTATATGGCAAGACTGAGGTTTATATTAGACATTCACATTTTTGATAATAGGTCCTTGAATTACTTTCAGTAATTTAAATTTAACACAAGACAAAGAAGTGCCTCCTTTAATGTGCTTTAAAAATTCAAATGAAAGTGAAACTTTAATTGCTGGGTGTGTTAGTAAGTATAACAAAGAAAATTACATTAGCATTATGTTTTAGTTTTTCTTTGGTATTAAGAGATATATTATCAATACCAAATCAAACCTATTATTTTTCTTTAAAAATATCAATAACTTAAGGATATTTCTTGGGGAGAATGAGAATATGATGATAGCTGATACCTGGCTCTATGTATCAAGAAAAATGTGTTTACAATTAAGCAATTTACCTCTCATATGATTTACATTGGTAGAAAACCCATTTATATTTGATAATAGATTTAGAGACATTAGACTTTTCCAAATTCTTCTTCTGCAAGAGAATAAACATGGGGACATGACTATGGAGACATGTCTATGGAGACATAATCTTCAAAATGTTATATGATTTCTGGTTCCTTTTAGGTGACATTAATAAATGTTAATGTTCTGTGACTTTTAGTAATAAAGTTAAAAAAGGAAATAATTTATAGAAGAATATACTGAAACACACTAGTTAATTCTGCATGGTGCGATCAGAATGGGTTTTTCATTCTACTTGTATTTCTTTCTTACATATTTCTACATTGCCTATATAATAACAGATACCTTTCAAGAGCAAAAGAGGTTACAATAATGCAGTGGTGTGAGCTTACTTATCATACAACCATCGCAATAATAAATAACTGTCAAATAGCCAAACCTACCACATGACGACCCACAGAGATCATTCAGATATCTGAAAAAATTAGGGGTCAGACATGACAAAAAATCCTGTGATAAAGCCAAGGCTTTAAAGAAGACATTTTCTTAGTATTTTCAACTATATTTTATCCACCTCAGAAGTGTTCTTAAGACTATGGAATGTACACAGATTGTAGAATATTTGTGCAGTTCTGCTTTTTTATGTAATACTTCCCATTAGGATTAATCTAATTGTAGTGTGGGTCTATTTTAATATAAATCAGTAATCTAAAAAAAATCAGTTTTTTTAGTTTAGCAACCAATTTAGTCCCATCCTAGAAAAGGATACATATAACACATATCCCAGAACATATGCCATTGACTTATATAACAGGATTTATCAATTAGCTTTCCTATTTAATGCTTTAAAATAAAGTAATAATTTGAAAATTGCATAAAGCTAGAAAAAAGTCATTGCATCCTATAGCTAAATCAAATTTACAAAACAGTGAATACAAGGGTTTTTTTATATATACCATGCTACTATACTTGAAGAAAGTCTGTACAACCATTTTAAAAGTAATTACATTGAAGCTTATGAAGCATGCTTACTAACAAAATGGAAAAATATCACCTTTGGTACACCTTAACAAAAATTTTTTTAGCTTAAAAGGCCAAAATATTCCTTTATGTTCACATCAACAATTTTATTGGACCAAGAAGCTGACAAGTATGTTCAACAGCGATGATGGACAGATTTTTGAAATAAAAGTATTCATAGCAGCTTTTAAAGAAGTATCTCTTTTTTGAAACATCTTAATGTTCAATGTAATGTTCAACTTTCTTCCTTTTCTAGTCTTATGGCAAAGTCCATTTTTTCTTGAAATTCTTTATATGTCTTGGTAATTGGAAGAGCTAAACAGTTATTACACTTGTTTCCAACAGGAAAATCTATATGAAGGCACTCAATTGAAGGAGTAGGCTTAAATCCTGCAGGTGGAATGGAATTGCAACCAGTTGCAAAAACAAGAATGTCTTCCATTGTTGTTGCAGATTTACCATCTGAAAAATTTACCAAGAAGAGAAAAAAAAGAAAAGTAAATTCAGTATATATTAAATACCATCATACACTCTTCCCCAACTCAACTGGGAATGTTGAAAGACAGACTACCACATTTGCTTTGGGCAAACTAAATCACTAAGTTATGTGTAGTAATAGGAAAACAGCACATTCAATAAATGTTTATTTGAATCTCAAAGTAGGACTCACAAAATCACTTGGTTGAACTACCCATTTTATATTTGAATGCCTTCTCTAATATAAAATTATCATAGAGTCCAAGAGTTTCAGTGGGTACTGAAACTCCATCTTTTTGAAATATGATGCTAAAAACAATTTTAAACTACTTCTACAGCATCACTATTTGATAAACTAGTTCAGCAACTTTCAAGCTTTTTCATCTCATGCAACACATAAACTAATTCATTATTAAATTTGCATTACACCAAAAAAAATATTTTTGCCAACCAGACCAAAAAATAGGTATAATTTTGATTCATTCACACTGGACAGCTATTGTTGTGTTGGCTACCATTTTTTTAATTTGACAATCTAAGGGAAAAGAGGTCCATGCCCCTGACTAAATAGTTAGGTACTGCATGTTTTAAGAACTCTTGCACATACCAGTGTGCTTCTTGAGGCACAGCAGTTGAAGAGTGCTGAATTCAACAAATGCAGAGAAAAACTATGGTGTAAAACAATAAAAAAAAAAACCTAGCTAAAAGAAGATTCAACTAAAAGTTAATTTTTCCCATTCTATTAAAGGTTTTCACATGACTAATGCTCAATGATAAATATCACTATCATAGCCCTATCCAATGGATAAAGAATAATTCAATTTAAATATGAAAAAGATAAAATAGACAATTAGCTTTTAGACTATTCTATGCAGTAGCAATCATTCATATATTTAAAATTCCTAGGAAGAATGCCTTTTACCTCAAATTATACACAGGAAAACTTTACTCTGTAACCTTTCCTTGGCACTTTCAACTGTCATATAAACTTTTTAAACGTTTTATAAATATGAAGTTAGCTGATGAAAGTTATTATCAAAAAGAAAAACTCAAATAAATACACTGAAACAAACATTCTAAAACAGATAAAAATTACACATCCACATACCCTCAACAGCCTGTAAGTAATTGTTCCAAAACTCCAAAGCCTGTGCATCCGATAATGTGTGTACCGTAAAAAGATCACTAAGGACTTTTGCTGAAAGACTCTCAGGTTTATGACAAAAGATGCTATAAAATGCTTCCGGATAAGTCTGAATTTTCTCCAAAACACCAAGAGTTTTCAGACCCTGCTTAAAACTTAAGAGAAAAAAAGTAATGAGCAAACATTCATGCATGTGTTTGGTATTAATAATAAGGAATTAACATTTCTAGCTAACTTACTACCACATATACAGAGAAGTGAGGAAAAAGATAAATTATGGATATACTATATGTGCTATGATACTTTCAAATCAATAACAAGCAAATATTTTAATATAAAATGAAACTTTTATATATCTACATTATCTGCTGTATAGTTTTAAAACTAAACTAACAATTTTTTAAGAGAAAAAAAGTAGACATCTTTTTCCTCGTGAAGTATTTTACACATCAAAGCTATTTAGTACAAAAATGCAGCTGCCTAGAGATTGCAGATTACAAACTGTAGCTACATAAAATTTAAAACTTATGTATGGCTAAAAAGAAATTAACAAAGGAAACAAAGTGGGAAAATATTTATAATATGCATGACAAAACTGATTTCTAAATACACAAAAAAATACAAATCGTTTTTCTAAAAACAATCCAATTAGAAATTAGCAAAATGCACAATTAACACAATACGAGTAACAAATGACTTTTAAAAAGATGTACATTCTCACTGGTAAGAAAAGCATGAAAGTGGTATCAGATGGACTAAGTCCTATCTGTGGCTCCGGACTCCCTATCACAGGTACTCTGCCACACCAATTCATCTCCCTTCCATTGGCTCTTCCTCAAGAGTACATAAATGTGCTTGTCTTTCCCCTCTTTGAATAAGGAAAAAAAATTCACTCAATTCCATCTGTTTTTCTTCATTATAGCCCACTTGAAAGACACTTCTATATTCACTGTCTCCATTTCTTAATTTCCATCCACTTTTCCTCCACTTTTGTGTACATTTCAGGAAAAAAACTGCCCTATGTTTATGAACGATCTTCCTCTTTGGCACCAGTCTCCTGGTTTTCTTCTTTTTCTCTGATCATACCTTTTCAGTATCTTACAAAAAGCTTTTTACTTTGTTTTAAACATTGTTGTTTGTCCCTCATGGATCTGTAACAAGACCAATTTCTCTCACGGCTGCATTTAAGCAGGTATAGGCTCATCACTATAAAATCTATTCTCTCCAACCCAGAAATACATCCAACAGAGTACTGGATACCACATATTCCAACTACTTAATTACTACATCCAAAAGACAGCTATTCCTTACTACCCAAATCTGACCCATAAGAAACAGCAGATGCCTCCGTTTCATCTATCAAATTAGTACAGCTAAATCTGAAAGTCAACCTTAACTTCTCTCTTTTCCATTCCTAATTACCGAGTCCTATGAATTCCCTTTTCTGAAATTCCTTTTATGTGCCCATTTCTCACTACTACCCTAATACAAAGCACTTGAAGAGGAAATGTTATAGCAGGTAAATAAATCTCCAAGTCCATCTTCCATCCTATAGCCACAGGTATGTGCCAGAAATAAACCCAATACTATCATTCATCCTGAGGTGCTCCCCCAAAGATATTTCCACATCATAGTCCCTGGAACCTGTGAATGTGACATTATTTGGAAAAACAGTTTAAGCAGATATAATTGAAGATCTTGAGATTGCCCTGTCTGGATTATAAGTTCTGGCCCTAAATCCAATGACAAGTATCTTTTTATAAGAGACACATAGACATGAAAGTCCATGTGATACAGATTCAAAGAACAGGAGTTATACAACCACAAGCCCGCAGAAGCTGGGAGTGGCAAAGAACAGACTGTCTTCCTAAATTCCCAGAAAGAGTGTAGCCCTGCCAGCACCTGGATTTGGACTTCAACCTCCACAACTCTGGGAGAATAAATTTCGGTTGTTTTAGGCCATCAGTTTGTGATAATTTTTTACAGCAGCCACAGGAAACTGATATATACACTTGTCCATTGAACAAAGTCCAAACTCCTTACCATGGCTTCCAAGGCCCTCCATAGTCTCACCCTTATGTTTCTTTCTTGTTTTTAACATTCACCTTCCATGTACCTTTGAAGCAAATTTCAGCCAAACTTAAGTTCACCCTTAAAATTTTTTTAAATTAGGAAATATTTCAAGCTTAGATAAAAATCCGAGGAATAATAGAAAACCAAAAACTGTCACTAGAAAAGATAATTAACATTTTATGTTTGCTCAGATTATCTTTATGAAAAATACTCTATTCACTCAACTAAATCCTGTCTCCTTATCACTTTCCCTTCTCTCCCTCTACAAAGGAATCTATTTGAAATTGTTATCTGACAACTATCCTAAATTTTTTTACTATAGTCTGCATTTCATTTCACTATATATGTATCTCCAAATAATAGCATTGCTCTGATTGTTTTGAAACATCTATAAATGGTCAACACTGTATTAATTTCTCTGCAACTTGCTTTTTGGAGAGTAATTTTTACTTGTAACTATTACTATATTAGGAAACTATTTTGATAAACTTTATTTTGGGCAATTGTACTGCATTTTAAAAATTATTTTTTTACTTGGTTTCAGAGAGAGAGGGAGAGGGAAAGAGAGTGAGAGAAAGAGGGAGAGAGAGAAAAAACATCAATTTGCTGTTCAACTTATTTATACATTCATTGGTTGGTTGCTTCATGTATGTGCCCTAACTGGAAATTGAACTTGCAACCTTGGTGTATCAGGAGGATCCTGTCATCAATTGAGTTACTCAGCCACGGCCAATTGTACTGCTTTTAAAAAATGTTTTTTTTTTTTGTGGCTCAGTGGATTGAGTGTTGGCCTGTGAACCAAAGGGATGCTGATTCGATTCCCAGTTGGGACACATGCCTGGGTTGCAGGACAGGTCCCCAGTATGGGGAGTGTGAGACACCACCACACACTGATCTTTCTCTCCCTTTCTCCCTCCCTTCCCCTCTCTCTAAACATAAATAAAATCTTTAAAAATTAAAAAGTTTTTATTCCTTCCTGCCAACTTTTGTATTTATTTTTTTAAAATTCCAATTTACCTTCCATTTTAATCATAAAAAATCTTTTTAAAAAAAGTTACGTCTTAAGATTTTAATAGGCATATTTAAAATATTAACTGAATCAATGTACAGCAGTTGCCCCTTATCCATGGGAGATATTTCCCAAGACCCCTAGAAGATGCATGAAACTGTGGATAGCAACAAACCCTAATACAGTATATTTTCTCCTGTACACACATAACATCTCTCCTTAGTAATCAACTTCATCTCTGCTGTAATGTGGCAGCAGTGTCTTCAAGGGAAGACATAGCCTCTCCAGTAATCTTTATATTTTTCAGTCCAAACCTGTTCCTGAATCTGTGTAACCATCCCTTACTTGCAGTAAATGGCGCAGTGTCACTTGTTACAGGGATCCCTAGCTGAAGTCTTCATATAAGCTCAATGTGTCTGGTGCAATGTGTTGCCATCATTCAGAATAAATTTTCTGTTCATATCTTCCACCCACAATTCAATTCCTTTTCCATCTTATCTAAGCACTTCTTACACACTATGGCTGTAACTTTTGCCATTTGAAGTGTGACAGCAAAAGCAGCATAAACTGCTTTTTCCTTATTCACAATTTCACAGATAGAAGATTCATCCTCACTGTAGACATTAGCAACCTCAACTGATTTTTCTTTATTCCTTACTAAGGTTGAGAATGTTCGATTTTTCACTTAAAGGAAGCACTTTATGGTTTCTCTTTGCATATCCGAATTGCCAGTATCATTATTCTTGCGCTTGGGGCCATTATTAAGTGTATCCAAATGGCCTATTAGACTCTTAAGTAGTATAATTTTCTTCTGAATAGAATTACCACTTATATTATGACTAATACACAGAATAGACCAATATAGTATAAATTTTATGTGGTTATTTTAAAATTTGAAGTGAGATAGCTGTACACAATGTTTATTTCCCTAAGTAGTTCATGTATCTACAGCTGGATTTTTCTGATTGCTAAATTATAGAATTCATCATTTATTTCTTCTTTTGATTTCTTCTAAATGATTTCATCCTTTATTTCACTTCTAATAGTGATGGAATAAAAGATGGATCTCACATCAATGGAGTGGACCAGAAGGAAGAAAAAAATGTACAACCAGAAAAGAATGAACAAATAAGAATTCAAAAAAATGAGGAGAGGCGTAGGAACCTCCAGGGCATCTTTAAACCTTCCAACATCCGAATTATAGGGGTACCAGAAGGAGAAGAGGAAGAGC
>CM052538.1:121366833-121402491 GCA_028533065.1 Trachops cirrhosus
ATCCAGCAAAGCTTTCATTTAGAATGGAAGGGCAGATCAAGTGCTTCTCAGATAAGGTCAAGTTAAAGGAGTTCATCATCAACAAGCCCTTATTATATGAAATGTTAAAGGGACTTATTAAGAAAAAGAAGATAAAAAACATGTATAGTAAAATGATAGCAAACTCACAATTATTAACAAGCACACCTGAAACAAAAACAAGAAGATACTAAGCAAACAACTAGAACAGGAACAGAACCACAGAAATGGAGATGACAGGGAGGGTTAGCAACAGGGGAGTGGGAGGAGGAGAGAGGGGGAAAAGGTACGAAGAATAAGTAGCATGGATGGTAGGTAGAAAATAGGGGGAGGGCAAGAATAGTATGGGAAATGTAGAAGCTAAAGAACTTTTGACACATGGACTGAAGTAAAGGGGGGGAATGTGGGTGGGAGAGGATGTGCAGGGTGGAGGGGAATGAAGGGGGAGTAATGGGACAACTGTAATAGCATAATCAATAAAATACATTAAATAATATATATTGGGAATTATATGAAGCTTATAATGTCATATTTAATTTATAAGAGTGCTAGGAAACATCCCAAATATACATCTATAGGAAACTGGTAGAAAACCAAACAAAACATACAATGATATATCCAAACAACAGTTCCACAGGGCTCTAACACAGAATGAGGATTATGTCTGCTCACTACCATGGAGTGATCTCCAGAATATACTGGCAAGTAAAACATGAGCAGAAAAAAAGGGGTGGATGGCATCTCATCTAATAAGACAAATGAGTATACATACACTCATATATTTGCTATTACTGAAAAAAAATAATGAAAGGATAAACAATAAAAGCCACTGAAATGATTACTTCATAAAGGCATGGAAGGTAGATGTGATAAAGATGAACGCTATACTTCTTTGAATACAATTTGTATCATAGAGCTGAGTTCTTTCAACACACTTACATTATAGATATCACTTTGGAACCACCCAAATATTTTATGTAACTTTTTTAAAAAATCAAATTTTAACTGAAACCACTAAAAATAAAAAATTAATGAAAGAAGTATAGCCAGCTAGTAGTATAACAACACAGAAAAGAACTATTACAAATTACTTTAGAACACAGTAATTTGACAGTAACAGCCTAGAACAAAACAAAAAACAAAAATAATTTTCATCTATTTTCAATTATCTGTTACTGGTAATAATGTTGGTATTGTTATTCTAAGACTATTATTTATAAACTGTGGAATCAGTCAAGTGAGTAATTATTTCATATTCTAATTCTTCAGTGCCTTTGAGAACTGGGATTCTCAACATGGGACAAAGAAAAAGTTAAACATCCTGTAGTAGTGAATTTGAAGTATCAGTATAAACTCATGAGGCATTTTATCTTAAAAAACAAAAACAAAAAACATCTACATTTGCTATTTTTGGTCCACTGAAAGGGCGTAGAAACAATGACCAACCTGGTGAAAATGATCATTCCTAGCATCAAAACTGTAGTTTTAATATATCATTTCCCATTCAAAGAAGCAAAGGTCCTTTAGGTCAGAATGACAAAATGAGACTGAAACACATTATTGTACAAATACTGCAAGATGGCTATCAAAGACCATTACGGGTCAAAATAAAAAAAAAAGAAACACCTCAAAGGAACATAAAAAGGCTTATACTGGACAAAAATGAGACAACTTTAACTCCAGTAAAGATAATAACTGTAACAGTTTCAACACAAGTATATTTAAATCTACGGGTTAATGATATTGAAATAAAAAAATATCTGATCAGTTTTGAGATAATATGATGTCTGATAATAGCCTGAGAATAATACTGGAGTCAATGACAAGAGTATGACATATGAACAGGACTGGCCACAGGTTGGTTGCTAATTGTTAAGATAATGGTATTACATAGTATACCATTCTACCTACTTTCATATATGTTTTATTTTTTTTATTATTTAAAAAAAGTATGAGGACATATATAAGTTTTGAAGCTTCTTTAAAGTATTATTGGAACAAAAAGTTTGAGGACCAGTGTTCTAAGTTCAAGAGCAAGAATCACATTGACCTTGTTAATCAAAGAACACTCAGTACCTGTTACCCAGCAGACTACAGCACTCAATATATATTGTATTTATTAAATGAGTAGAGATGAAATAGTTGGCTTATATGGTTAAGAATTTTTAAATATTTTTTACTTAGAAAAATAATTATAAATTGAGACAATGATTACTTTTCTTACATAAGCACCATACATTTATGTAAGTTTAGAATGTTCAGAACTGTAATCATCCTTAACAGGTTAATTTAAAAGCATTATTTTAAAATAACATTTAAAATTTTTTATCAAATATATATCGCATTATAAGACAGTTAATATGTAATTTGAGAGAAGCTTTCACATATAAATAACTTACCTTTCAAAAGGTGCTTGCACTCTCTTAATTACATGGTAAGCAAGTATGTCTTTTGCCAATAAGTATTTATCACTTAATGAAGTTATAAGTCTTAGACATCCAATAAACTCTAGGTAGTTATAGCACTCATTCATAATTGAGTTTAAGTCAGCTATATTTGTTGCAGTATTTATCTGTAACGAAGAAGAAAATACACCAAGTTTCCCCTTTCAGTTGTTAATGATACTTACATTTCAAATGACACATTACTTTATCCTCAATTCTTGAGTATACCAAAGTGGAGTGAAAGCATACCAATTAATTATTTTTAAGAATAAATATCTGACCATTTAGTTTAATAAACATGGTATATTTTTGCCTTTAAGAAACTTTGAATATAATTCCACTTTAATATAGGCAATCACTTATATAAGAGGCAATAACTGACATAAAATAGTTACATAGCGGTGGAGAGGCAAGAGAGATAACCTGAGAATTCACAAAAGAGAAAGAATTACCAGCTGACTTAGATGAATACAATCAAAAAAGCATTTCAGTGAACAGCATAAACAAAGAAATATTTGACCATTTATGTGCCAGACACTTTCATGTAGGTTAGCTCTTGAACAAAGTTACAGAGGGAAGAGATAAAAATAGGAAGCAGTCAATAGTCTACTGAATGGAAAATTTCCTATTTCTTCTTTCCAAATTACTCTTCTTCCAAGATTTATATGATTCACTCATTCACTTCAGATCTCTGGAAGTCTCCAAAGGTTTTCCTGACTACCTGGTTCAAAATAGTACCTTCACACTCTTGTGGGTATATATGGTCTCATCCTCTCAAACCCACCACCCAGAGTTTTAGCTGGGCACACAGCCAAACTTTTCTTGCAGCCAGATGCGGCTATATGTGACTAAGAGTGTCCAATGGGATGCGAGTGAAAAACCTGTCAAACATCACTGTACTCCCACTTTCTCCCTTAAGAGCAAGTTTCAACCACGTAGATGCAGACACTGTCCTAAGTCATTACATAAATGAGAAAATAGAATCCAATACCCTGGATGACTATACGTATCATAACTATACCTCTGAAACAGGAGTCATTTCTGTAAAAACCAGGTAGCATTTTGTTTTGTGGGGCATATGATATTTGCCACAACTACTCAACTCTGCCACTGTAGTGTGAAACCAGTCATAGACCTGTAACAAATGGGTGTATTGTGTTTCAACAAAACTTTATTTACAAAAAGAGGCAGCAGGCCAACTTGACTTACAGCCATAGTTTGTCAACACCTACCCCTAAAATCTAGACAACAGATTTTAGAGAAAAATAAATACCCACCATTGTTTTTGAGACATTGGTTTTCTTTTGGAACTCTTTGTTTTAGCAGGTTAGCCTAAACTCTAACTTATTATACCCCAGCATTATCTAACTCCTTTCTCACAGTCTGTTTTTTTTATAACATATTTTACTATATAATAGTACAATTGACCCTCAAACCGCACAGGTTTGAGCTGTAAGGGTTCACTTATGTGCAGATTTTTTTTTCAGTACAATTGTCTCTCTGCATCCACGGGTTTGCATTAGTAAATGCAGTAGGCTGACTGTATGCATTGTTCTATGCCATTTTATGTAAGATTTTGGAATCTGCAGAGGCAGGGAGGGAAGGAGTCGTAGAACCAATCCCCAGTGGATACCGAGGGACAATTAAAACTTTAGGAGAATCAAAAATTATATGTGGATTTTTGACTGTGTAGCATTAGGTTCCCTTAACCCCCATGTTTTTCAAGATCAACTATATATTACATATTTATTTGTTTATCTTCTGTTTCCCCTCTAAAAGGTAAATTTCGAGGAGGCAGCGACTTTGGTTCACTACTCTATATTCAGTGATAAAACAGTCCTGGGTATGACGTAGTATGTGTTGACTAAATAAATAAACATTTAATAAGAACAGAGTCTAAGGCTCAAAGATACAGGTCTGGGAATCATTCAGAAAGGTTATGGGTGAGCAGAAGCTTTCCAAATACTATAGAATGAGGACTGTTAAGACAACCCCCCAAAACACCTAAGTTTCAGGGGTAGGAAGAAGCATTAAAAAGACAGAAGCATTAAGAAGTAGAAGGGAGTGCAATATTAAAGAAAACAGTAGAGAGGAATTTGAAGACAGTGGTGACTGCAGAAGTCACAGGAGATAAGGGAATTAGAAAAAAAAAGCAAGACATTTAAATGTGAAGATCTGGATGCTTGGATTATGAACTAGCTAAATAGGGACAGTGATAGTGGGATCAGAGTATGAAGTTAAGAAATTCATAGAAAAGAGGAAGTGAGGATAAGGTCAGGCTTAACAAAATTAAACCTAACTTCATTGCCCAAGTCACACAGTTTACAGTTTCTAATTATTTCAATCTAAAATCTGACTTGTAAGCATTTGTTTTTAACCAGTAAACTATACTGCTTTATTGAGACAATGAATGGCTAGAGTAGGCTTAAGTAGGAAGGAGGTTAAGGAAAAAAAAGTTGAATGGCTTTCATTACCTCAATTAGATTCCAAATCAGTAACATGTAACCAAATATACTTATACAGCATTATGATAACTAAATTGGGTTTGTATATGTAACATGTGCAGGACAGGGTTCAAAAAATGTTAACATTTTTAGTTGGGAACTGTGAGTCTCCCCACTTGTTTCCATATTGAAAAAAAATTTAGCCTGGTCTTTCTCTCAACCTAGCACTTATATTTCCCTGTAGGAAGAAGTAGAAGTTTTCTGACTGGTAAACTAATTCCTTGCTCTCTTCAGATCCACTGCCTGCCTACAGAAAAGCATACTCTTATCTACTCTATAGCATGCAACAAGGAACCTGCCTTCCACCGTCTCTGATGGGGTAGATAAATCCATCTCATTCTGAGAAATATTAGCAAGCCATTCTGACTATAGATTGAAGTAACATTATCCAATTGGTTTTATCGACATTAAACCAGGCATATTAATCCCTAGCTGTCTTACCTTTACATCCATCTTTTAACTTGTAAACTCTGCTGGTAAATAAGAATATTGACAGCCCTTAACTACTCCAGAGTATTATTATTTTATTGTAGATGCATTACTTATATTTAAATATACTTAGAATGTAGTCCACATTTTATTTATTTTTAAGATTCTATTTATTTATCTTAGAGAGAGGGGATTGGAGGGAGAAAGTGAGGGAGAGAAACATCAATGTGAGAGAGAAACATTGATCAGGTGCCTCTTTTGCACGCAGCCCCCATCGGGGCTGAACCTGCAACCTAGGCATGTGCTGCTATCTCTCACCTTTCGGGATGACATCCAGCCAACTGAGCCATACCATTTAGGGCAAATGTAGACTACATTTTAATAAACATGCATAATTCTTACCCTAATTATAATCTGTGCCACATCAAAGTCCGAAACATCATCGAAAATTGGTAAGGTATTTTCTGGTCCATAAACAAGGCAGTTAAACAAAGTTTTAGAAAAGAAACCAGGTGAAGGACCACCATGAACCAAACAAATGGCAAGCATTTTGCCAGCTTCATAGTAAAGATTCTCTTTCAGAGCTGTAGATAAATATACATTAAATATACTTCTTTAATTATTATAAGATAACCATCATATATAATGAACACATATAATAAAAAATTTTTAAATCTAAGCATTAGATAAATGAAAATTCACAGAAGCTATAACATGTATAAAATATATACTTAACATATACATAACATAACATATACAAAAAATATTTTTCTGAATATAAAGTAACAACGTATAGTAGCAAAAATACACAGAAACTCTTTTAAAAATCACCTAAATTCCCAACACTATAATAACCAATATACATATTTTGGCATATTTGTGTCCTATGTTATATAAATATATACATAAGTAATTTGACTTCTGCTTTTTCTACTTATTTTACTGTAAATTTTTTATATTATTCAAAATATTGAAATTTACAGTTAAGGAATGCATTAAGACTAAGTTATAAATGTGCAGCAATATATACCATTCCTTTAATTATTGGTACCCTCACTGAGTACCATTATATAGTCAACATTTATTTACATATTCTTGTTTATATATCTTTGATTATTTGATTAGAATAAATTAGGATATGGTATTAGTGGTTCAAAGGATATATTTTTAAAATTGTTGCTTATATAGTGCTAGGTTGTGTTCCAAAATGATACAAATTTAATCCCAATGCTATATGCTATCTTACCATATCATAGCTTTCAATATTCCTCAATTGTCATTTAAAATGTTTTAGCCACTTTCATTAAGTCAAAGGGTATCACATACATTTTTCTTTATTGTTTCTAAAAATTGTTCAAAGCAACTTTTTAGTAATCAATATTAACATACCTGAAATTACAAAATCTCCTCAACAATAACTTTATAAGCTATGTATCAGTAGTCACATTTTATAGTAGAAGAAACTAAAATCCAGAGAGGCTATGTATGTAATTATTGTAATCTAAGGATATAAAGCTACTTAAGTGATGTGTATAAAATGAATTCAGATTTTGTGCCTTAAATTCATGTACTCTCCGCTGTACCACAACTGCCTTGACTTAACATTACTGGTTACTTAGAATTTTTCTTTTTTTAAAGGGAGTTCAGAATTAAACTGTGTGTACTGCATACAGTAAAAATGACCCTTGGTGGTTTCTCAATTATTTCAATGATGCTTCAGGCACCAGTGAAGAAGTTCTAGTGAACATATAGGAAGAAATTCAAATGGAATGAAATAAGTCTTCCCACTTTTGAATTTCCTATTACAGCAAAAGTGGTATAAAAGCTCCTAAAAAAAGAGTGCTAGAAATAACAAGAGTTTTGAGATGCCTGTTTCAATCACATTAACTTCTCACTAGATGTACAGACAGAAAAGTATCATATATATAATAAATTGCATAAGGAAAATTCTTGAAAGCAAAAGTACATTTAAAAATCCGTTACATGTGGCCCTGGTTGGTGTGGCTCAGTGGATTAGGTGCCAGCCAGCGAACCAAAGGGTCACCGGTTCAATACTCAGTCAGGGCACATGCCTGGGTTGTGGGCCAGGTTCCCAGTAGGGGCATGTAAGAGGCAACCACACATAATGTTTCTCTCCCTCTCTTCCTCCCTCCCTTCCCCTCTCTCTAAAAATAAATAAAATCTTTTTTTAAAAATCTGTTACATGTGGATCAGAAAATTATGTTATAAAAATGCTAGGTTGTGAAGAAACATGCCAGCTGTAAATTACAAGTATCTGAACAGAAGGGCTCAGATAATCATCCATCCCATTTGACCACTCTATTCAAATAAAAGTAGAATAAGTATATAATACATTTTTAAGAAGTTACAGTTAATTATGCAGTCACTTCAGATAGTATATTGCTATAAAGAAATTAAGAACATTCTTAAAAACAATGTTTTACTTCAAAATTTGCTTTTAAAAATATCTCTCTGCACCCCCCCTTTTCTGTGATTCCATCAGTATTTTATTAACAAAGGAAATTATACATTCCAACCAGCTATCAATTCATGTACTATCAATTCTAAACAGCTATCTCTTTCTTTACACAAGTGTAGTCAGTTAAGTTCAATAAGAAATAATTACCTTGAGAATTTAGGGACAAGTTCTTTGACAAGGACCCTTCAAACAATGGTGAGTTCTCAAGATGGTGCATTAAAAGTCTTAGAAATTCTTGCTTTGATCCAGAATGCTCTATTTCAAAATTATCATTTTCATGAACATAAACTACTTCAATTGTGTACAAAGGATTAAACTTCCGATTTCTGAATCCATTTAAGGCACTATTCCAGATGTCGGCTTTGTTGACATAGAATCTTCTAGTTTTTTTACTAATTTGAAACCCTAACTCTGTAATTATTGTTGAAATGTCTCTTCTAAATTTGTTGCCTTGCCTGTAAAACATGAATTTAAACACAGAGGTAAGGTCTCTAAAATACTTTATGTGACAGTTAATACAGCCAATTAAAAAAAAAAGGATAAAAAGGAAGTTCTTTTCCAACTCCCACCCAAAAGCAGACAATGGCTGCCACTGGAACCCAAAAACAGTTATTTGATAACCTTAGTTCAAAATTCTTGATTCTCTCTCCCTAATCTTCTACCAAATTAAAAATCAACTAATGTCATAAATGATTTGAGAATGTTGATAGATGATTATTTCAAATTTGATCAGTTTAGTAGAGTCAGAAGCTCAAACTGTCACCTTTATAGCCAATGGCTACAAATACACTTAAATGTATCCTTATCTCATGTTCACTAGATCCTTTAATAATAGAGCAAACATAGTCTCTGCTTACTGTACAAGATCAGTTTTAAGAAATTACAATATATTTTAATCATAAAATTAATTAATAGGTGAACTAATATTATAAACAGAATTCACAACCCTTTAAGTAATACTTTTTACTCTATACCAGTAATTCTCAAAGTGTGATCCCAGACCAGCAGCAGCGGCAACAGCATCTGGAAACTTGTTAGAAATGCAAATTCTTAAGCCCCACAGCAGATAAATGGAATCAGAACCTCTCTGAGCATGAGGCCTCACAACCAGCCTTAATGAGGCTTCCAGTTGACTATATAGATTAACTCAACTGCTCCCTACCTCAGTTACTCCATCTGTAACTGGAATTAATGTACTCAGACTGATCCTGTTTGGGGCAATATCATGGATTATCTTTCTTCATCAAGTATAAATTTTTCCCATCCTAAGATATTATAATGCCCCAGTGTGGGCCAGGTTTTATTTTTTCTGTCTTCTAATTCCAGTTTGGTGCCAGGAGGAGGTTAGTGTACCTTCCACCTAATTGGCTGCCATCTTGGATCCTCCTGTTTTGTCTTTCTTCACACAACCCCCTTTTCATTAACCCAGGTTGAGCAAAACCAAAATCTTTTGGTAGATAATCCTTCAGAAATACACCTTTTTGTAGCAACTCAATTCCTTGCTCCTGCCAGGAATGGGAATACTAATGTTATCCTAGAACATGATGGAATACTAGAGCAAGGAATCAAACTTCCTTGGTATAGTATGTTTAGAAACCTAAATATTAAAATTATTTAAAACTAATGCGAACATCTTTTTTGACACTAATATATAAAAAATATTTATAACAAAATTTTAGTTAATACAGTGGTACCTTAGAACAGCAATTCTTCACTTTTTGAATAATATTCCACTTCTATTTGCAAATCTAGTTATCAAATATTTTCACAAAAATTCTCTTGTCCTGCCCTGGCCAGTGTGGCTCACTTGGTTGGAGCATTATCACAAAAACCGGGGGTGTCAAACTCATTTTCACCAGGGGCCATATCAGCCTTCAAAGGGCTGAAATAATTTTAGGACTGTATAAATGTAACTACTCCTTAACTGTTAAGGAGTTGAGATTCCGTTTGGCCCTTTGAAGGCTATCATGAGGCTGATGTGGCCCCCAGCGAAAATGAGTTTGACACCCTGCCATAAACAAAAAGGTTGCAGGTTTGGTTCCAGTCAGGGCACACGCCTGAACCAGGATTCAGTCCTGGTCAGGAGGGTATATATGAGGCAACCCATCTATGTTTCTCTCTCTTTCTTCCTTTCTCCTCTCTCTAGAATCAAAGAGCATGTCCTTGGGTCTCGTGAGGTCATGTGTGTCCTTCTAAGTTTTAACTTGATACTATTTTTAACAAGAAAGTATTTCCTCATGCTTAGTTACTAATGTTACTGTTTTATATTTTTCTCCTATTGGCTACCACAAGACTCTATAACCTTTTTTATAAGCCACATATACTTATAGTCCTAATTTTAGCTGAACAGATACCTGACACAGTGTAAAGATGTAATCTTTATATGTAGTCTTATTTATATGGTTAAAAATGATTTTGGAAGTTATTCATTTTGCTGTCTTATGAAAACAGGCATTAATAGAATACTTGTAAGTATGCCTTAAACTTCCTACACAGCTGACATTATATCTGACATTGATAGTAAATGTATTAAACAAATGATAACAAAATAAAAAAATTAACCTTCTCTATTAAATGATTCCTTTCTTTTTAACAAAGTAACCCAATACCATGTTGTTTTAATTTCCTGTATTACTCCATAACCAAATGACAGCTTGAGCACATTTTCTGGATATGTTCCTAAACTATCTTGAAAATCTCTATAATGAAAATATATTTTATACCATGACTCAATATAGAATAAAATACTAAAATTACTTATATATATGCTTTCTATTTCCAATGCAATATGATACTTTATATTCCTGTTTCATTTTCTTTTTTAAATGCTGGTTGCATGATTTCATGATCAAATGTTGGGTCCTGCTATTTGAAAAACACTCTTCCAGACTACTGTGAAGACCAGCTAATATTCTAACTGTATATAGCCACTTCCTATTGAATTTTCTCAGAACAGAGTTTTATATTTTTCTCCAATTCAAAATACACACCTCAGCAGATCTTTATGCTGGGCTCCAGGTGACTGTCTGGGTAATTTAGGTGATGATTCTTCCAACAAACAATCATTTATTCCAACATTGTTAGTGTTGGGTAATGTATGTTTTTTGGCTTTTTGGAAACCCCCTGCAGATGTAAAACCCAATGTGAGCATAACAGAAATATAAGTAGAAACTTTTAAATAATATATATTTGAATAAGAACATCTGTATTCAAAATTACAAAATAATTACCTGAATTGTAGAGAATACCTCTACATTCCAAACATTCCCAGTTTTGTTCCCATGATCGCAGTGAAGAACAGGCTAGATGTGTTCCACTAGAACCACAACACTGACAGCGCTTTATTTCCCATTTGCTGAAGAGATAAAGAGAGGCAGATGTTGACATTTGGTGATAACTTAGTCATACTGCAACTACCCACACTGCTACAGGTCTCACTGTCCACCTCACATACACAACCAACCCAAAGGAAGCCAAGTACATTATCTGCTTTGATATATTACATTATTTTTCCTCAAAGCATTTTTTCAATTTCATTATTTATACTTAAATCTCCTTCTCTAAATGTTCTCTTAAATATAAACATGTATGTGAACACGCACATACACAAAGAATGTACACGTCAGAAAGAATACGATTAAAGAAGAAAGAAATTTTTCTTTTATATTTGGAGAGGACTATGCTTATAGGGAAAATGTTATGCCAGTGTATCTGATATGGAAGAAGCATTCAGCGAGTATATGACTTTAGCTAAAATATTATCTTTCCCATTGAAGATAAGGCTTTATTTCCTATAAAAAGCTTGCTTACACATCTCAGTTACTGTGCAGCTCAAAAGGACCCAGACTCACTACCTGGCCCATCTTTGTATTCTCTCTCAGCTGCCCCCACCCCATGTTGTGTGATGTATGCCAGTCCATAATCACATTTTCTGTATGGTGGGGGTAGGATTTTTGGGCCTTGTCTTTGGTTATGAGTACACTCTCTCTACATAAAATGGATACATTCCCTGAGTGTGTAGGTGATGAGAGAGGTAACTGGATAATCTGTCTCTGGTACGTGTGGGAAAATTCCCTTTGTGTGAATATGGATATGTAGGTGTGTGTCCTGTGTGTCCCAGTGACCCCTTCCCCAGATAGTTCTGCCAACCAAGAGTGAAAAGAAAGAAAGAAAGATGATAGCTAACATGAGTGCTTATTATACACCCAGCCCAGTTCTCATTCTTCACATGAAAAGTTTAATCCTCACATTTTAGAAGATAGGGAAACCAGTTATCTCCTTAAAGAAGACGAAACCAAGGCATAAAGGAGGAAATAACTTGTTCAATCAAGTCTATCCTGCTATTAAGTCTCAGAGTGAGGCCTCCAACCCAGTTTACCTGCTGCCAGACCCATGCTGCTAATCATTAAACCAAGCTGCCTTCTAGCAAAACTGCCTTCCTGTCACTAAAATGAGGGGGAGAGATTACAAAGAAAGCATTTAGATAGCAGTTATCTGTGTCTCAGGAGAACAGGGAAGGGATAGTAATCTTAAGTGGCTGCCAGAAAAAGTAGTTTGTACCTACTCATGGGCCAGTGGTTTACAAAAAGTATATGTGTGTGCGTATAATTATTATATATAATATATAAATACATACATATTTTTATATATAACCAAGATCAGTTAAATAAAACAGCCTAAAAAGAATTTAGGAAATATCAGTATTAATAAATGCATTGCTTCTTAGAACTCTAAAGTTCTTTTATTGTTTGTGTTACCTCATCTGTGCCTGAGCACAACCCTTGAGAAGGGTATTGTAACTGAACATCCAGAGTCACCATATTAAGTTATATAAATGCACATCACTCAAATTTTCAAAGATATCTCTGTCCTTATAGAAATTTTAGTCTAACAACAAAGACAAATTTAAATAATGCAATTATATTGTAATAAGCATAGTGAAAGGAAAACCCAGCCCAGAAGGGGAAATTAGTAGTGCTAACTGCTGCTTAGGGAAAACTTCCAAAGCTACCAAGACCTCAGCCAAGTCTTCCCAGGTTAGTAGTAGCCCCACTTTCCACGAGGAGCAAGGCTGCTAATCCTGCTCTGTATCCTAAGTTTCACCTTGCCATGTTCAAATACTATTGTATAAGAGATAAAAATTGAATGAAATTTCCCACATAAATTTCTACAAAACTGGCTTTGTTACTTTTTATTCTGCCTCTTAAAAAACAAAGAGATTCTTGACTTCTAGTATCCAACACAGTACAGTATGCACAGAAGGCATAAAATGATTGCTGATTAAGATTAGAGCCAATATCTACCGACATTACAAAGGGGTAATCAATAAATTTCAAATGCAAAACCCTTTTTATAGTGATCAAAAAGAAGTATTGCTAGATTAATCTAGTTAAATTAACCTCTACAACAGGGTCATCCAATACAAGTGCAATGCAAATCACATATGTCATTTGAATCTTGCTAGTAACCATATTTAAAAGGTAAAAGGAACAGGGGAAGTGAATCTGTTTCCAAAATATTATCATTTTGTTCAACACATAATCAATTTAAAATTATTAAGGTATTTTCAATTCTTTTTTTCTTACTGTTATAGGCTCCCCAAAATTCATATGTTGGAGTCCTAACACCCAGTACCTCACAATACAACTGTGTTTGGAGATAGGGCCTTTAAAGAGATAATTAAGACAAAATGAGGTCATATGGGTTAGACCCTAATCCATATGACTGGACAGAGAGAGAGGTACAATCATGTGAAGATATGGCTAAAAGAGAGTCATGTGCAAGCAAAGGACAGGTTTCATAAGAAATCAAATCTGTGGATACCTTTATCTTGGTCTTCTAGACTCTAGGATTGTGAGAAAACAAACTTCTATTGTTTAAGCAACCCAGTCCATGGCATTTTGTTATGGCAGCCCTAGCAAACTAAGACACATATTAAGTCTTCAGTGTTCAATAAAACCACATGTGCCTAGTGGCTCTATATAGGACCAGTGCAGCACTAGAAAACAGAGCCTCAGGAAAATGTACCAAGGAAATTAAGTTGCAATTATGCTGCATGCAATAATTTTTCTGTAAACAGATGTAAATATACATTTAATCAATATACCTCATCTTGTTAAAACTTCAAACATCCTAAATGCAAACACATTTTACTAACTATAACTCTGCTTACTAAGCTGAAGATTTCAATAAGAACACTAATTAAGCACAAGTGAACTTGCCGACATACCTATTAGGTACATTATAGTCTCTCCCTTCCTTGCAACGACATCTTCGTACATCACAGTGCTCATAGTGCTGCAGGAGCTCTTGATAAGCATTTTCCTCTAACTCCCAAGATGCATCTCTGTAAGTGAAGTAACATATAAAATATACTTTGACCTAAAATGTTACATGAAAGGATTAGTAATGAACCTAAAAATAAAAACTTATTGCATACTTAGGAATGAGGATAAAACTTGTTCTTTTTAGAATTAATCATTCTCTTCAAGATATAAATCCATTAGTGTCATTTTATCCTACACTTAGTCTTTCCGTGAATTTTCAAATGCTAAATGAAAAATTAAGCAGAAATTTTCCTAAACTTACATTTTTAACATTTCACTGCCATTTTATAAATTTCAAGTTTACGAGCATTATTTCTGGATTCCTCATCTTTAAGTATTAAGAAAATTCTTCTCACACATTTTATTATTTTTTATTATTGACACTGTTACAGAAATCTCCTATTTTCCTCCCCTCTGCCTACCTCCACCCTGCCCTCACCCCTCTCCCCTGGCCTTCACCACATTACTTTCTGTGTCCATGGGCTATACATACGTGTTCTCTGACTAATCACTTCAACTTCTTTTATCCTGCCCCCACTCCGCCGCTCTGAGGTCAGTCTCTTCTCATACGTTTTAAATCACATCTTAATTCCCTTAACTAATACATACCATTTTAAACCTACTATACTTGTGTATAAATCAATTAATACTGTATACAACTAATGTATTTATTAAGAGACTATAAATCAACTATCGAGACATTTAAGTCACAGTCTGTGTTCTTAAGAACTAGAAATCTGGGGAGGAGGCAGTGGCAGGGGTGGCTTTACATTTCCCCATTTGAAATGTCAGCTTGTCCATCATCACATAATCAGACATAAGTGATTATTTTCAGTTCTTAAATTCTACATTTAAAATACTTTTTGTCAAAGGGCTATGTTACTTACTTTTCAGGAATATGAATTCCCATTTTCAACATCTCTTTCTGAAACATGTCACTATTATTGCATATTGTGCACCTAAAGAAAAACACTCCTGCATTTATTGCTTGAACCTATAGTAAAAAACAGAAAACCTATCATGAACTTTATAGCTAATACAATGTGCTATTTTTCACTTAATATATTACAAAATTTTATTTTGTGTGTTTATGGTTTTCAAACACCAATAAACTAAGTTATCCCACTGCTAAAATTTGGAGATCATTTTTCCCAATGGTCAAAACAATTAAACTAATGAATTGACTGTCCTTTTTTAAATATATTTTACTGATTATGCTATTACAGTTGTCCCATTTCCCCCCCTTCACTCCCCTCCGGCCTGCACACCCCCTCCCACCCACATTCCCCCACTTTAGTTCATGTCTGGGGGGTCATACATATAAGTTCTTTGGCTTCCACATTTCCTATACTATGTGTAACCTCCTCCTGTCTATTTTCTACCTACCATCCAGCTACTTACTCTCTGTACCTTTTCCCCCTCTCCTCCCTCCCACTCCCCTGTTGATAACCCTCCATGTGATCTCCATTTCTGTGATTATGTTCCTGTTCTAGTTGTTTGCTTAATTTGTTTTTGGTTTTGTTTTAGGTGTGGTTGTTAATAACTGTGAGTTTGCTGTCATTTTACTGTTCATATTTTTGACCACCTTTTTCTTAGGTAACTCCCTTTAACATTTCATACAATAAGGGCTTGGTGATGATGAACTCTTTGAACTTGACCTTATCTGAGAAGCACTTGATCTGCCCTTCCATTCTAATTGAAAGCTTTGCTGGATAGAGCAATCTGGGATGTAGGTCCTTGCATTTCATGACTTGGAATACTTCTTTCCAGCCCCTTCTTGCCTGTAAAGTCTCTTTTGGGAAATCAGCTGACAGTCTGATGGGAACTCCTTTGTAGGTAACTCTCTCATTTTGTCTAGCTGCTTTTAAGATTCTCTCCTTATCTTTAATCTTGGTTAATGTAATTATGATGAGCCTTGGTGTATTCCTCCTTGGGTCCAACTTCTTTGGGACTCTCTGAGCTTCCTGGACTTCCTGGAAGTCTATTTCCTTTTCCAGATTGGGGAAGTTCTCCTTTATTATTTGTTCAAACAACTTTTCCACTTGCTGCTCTTCCTCTTCTCCTTCTGGCACTCCTATAATTTGGATGTTGGAAGGTTTAAAGATGTCCTGGAGGTTCCTCAGCCACTCCTCATTTTTTTGAATTCTTGTTTCTTCATTCTCTTCTGGTTGGATGTTTGTTTCTTCCTTCTGGTCCACACAATTGATTTGAGTCCCAGTTTCCTTCCCATCACTATTGGTTCCCTGTACATGTTCCTTTATTTCATTTAGTGTAGCCTTCATTTTTTCATTTAATTTGATGACCAAATTCAACCAATTCTGTGAGCATCCTGATTACCAGTGTTTTGAACTGTGCATCTAATAGGTGGGCTATCTCTTTATTGCTTAGTTGTATTTTTTCCGGAGGTTTGATCTGTTCTTTCATTTGGGCCCTTTTCTTTTGTCTTGTTGCACCTGTTACGTGGTAAGGGGCGGAGCTTTAGGTGTTCACCAGGGTGGGGCAACCTGGTTGTTGGGGTGTGATGCTGTACGTGGGGCAGGGGTCTGAGAGAGAACAATGGCGCTTGCTCCGCTCTCTGCTGGATTTCAGTCATTTCCCACAAGCAAACTAGGACCTTCTGGTGCTGATTCCCATGTGGGTGGGTTTGTGTACCTTTTAGGACCCTGTGGGTCTCTCCAATGAACTCTCCTGTGAGGCTGGGAGTTTCTCCAGGCACCTCAACCCCCACAGGTGTATTTAATCGGTGTTTTGAGGCTTTATTTTTCTACACTGGGGCCCTGGGTTGCTCAGTCTGTCTCGCTCCCCAGTTTTGCCTGGTTTATCTGTGCAAGAACGTGGGACCAGACGTGCCTCGCCCCTCCACAATGTGCTGCCTTGCTGGGTCCGCCAGCTGCCGCTTTATGCAGCCAGTGGCGCTGTGCCGCAGTGCCGAGAGCTCTCTCCATCCTGGTTCCCCAACTCCGCCCCTCCTACTGGTCTGGATGAATGTGTCTACTTTTAACTCCTTGGTTGTCGGACTTCCATACAGTTCAATTTTCTGTCAGTTCTGGTTGTTTCTTTTTTTTGTTTCTAAATTGTTGTCCTTATTTTGGTTGTGCAAGGAGGCACAGTGTGTCTACCTATGCCTCCATCTTGGCTGGAAGTCCGAATTGACTATTCTTACCTTTACTATATATTTACCCATATATTCTTCTCAAACTTTTGGTGTCTAACAGAATTTCTGTTCCCAAATACTATGTTGCCCACCTCTATAAATAAAATAGTAAAAATCTTGAGTTACTTCATCTAGAAAAGATGTTTAAGTGTTACATAAAAAGCACCCTTGATTCTATTTCTAACTCAATCTGTTATGTTTTCTTCCTAAGAGTGGAGAAGTATAAAACCCATTCTCACTCTTTAGCAAATCCCAGGACAGAGGCAACAGGCAGAAGGCATGCAGAAGGGAAAAGAAAACTATGAACCTATCAGAAAAAGTAGCCAATATTTAGTAAAATTAAAAAAATAGTAGCATACATTCATTTAACAAATATTTAACCTCTTCTACATAGGTGCCAAACACTATGCTATGTACCAAAAAACAGACATATAAAATGATTTGGATTTTACTTCAAGAAAAAGTTTTTTAAGTATATACTTGGGAGAGGAAGAAGTACCTCAGTCTATATAAGAGTGTGACAAAAATGTCACAGGGATGGTGAAGTCAAAGCTAATTTTGGAAGAAGATACAGGAGTCTGTCAGGAAAATGGAACAAAAGACATTACAAAACTGGAAAATTGCATATATCAAGTCTCAGTGGTGACAGAAAGCACATGTGATTAGAAAACTAGCTAACTATATACTTAGGAATTACATGCTGGCCATACTGAACTAAATAATGAAGCTAAACAGGTAAATCAAAGCCAGCAGTGTGAAGAAATCATATGAAATAAGGCATGCAAGAGAAATCTAGTTAAAGAAATAAAAAGTGCCTAAAGTTAAACCACACAGAAGGCAGAGAACAGCAACAAAACAGGATGCCCAAAAATATACATTAGGAAGACCTGACAGACTTGGGAATGCTTTGTGCTTGGTGAAGAAAGAAGTGAACAAAGAGAAATCCAGGCTCAAACAAGTAGCAAGTCTCTCTCTCTCTCTCTGTCTCTCTGTCTATCTCTCTAATACACACACACACACCCCCATGTGGTAGAAAAGTAACAAGTTACTGAAATCTTTGAACCTAAAGGTTCTGCAAGCAATTGTAACAGATACCAAGGTCTTAGTAAATATAAATTGAGAAAGTGTCTAGTATGGAGGAAAAGAATACCATAGAACAGATGGAAGGTATCAAGAAGACCAGATCAGTGATGGAGAAATACAAACAGAACAAGAATAGTGACAATTCTATACATACCCAGAGTGAGAAGTTTCCATCATTTTTTTTATATTAACCTATAGTCTCTCCTCAAAAAATCCCAATGTATCATTTGTAGTGGTATAAACAATGAAATTTGTGTAACCACATATGAACTGTACCCTCTGGATCCTTTTATGAACACTTTTTTGTAAGAATTGATAGAATTTCTAATGTTCACCCAACAAAACAGTCTCCATCCTGCCACTTTTCACTGAATAGTCCTAAATATAAATGTTAAGGCTCAAACAAAATAACTAAAAGTAATCAATTAAGCTTTACTACTTTGACTACTATTAGTACTCTGAAGAGTACTGAAATATAAGAGGATTTACAGTATCTCCCAACTTTAAAAAATACTTTTTGTGGATAATCTGTAATCAGTAGTAATGTTTTGTTTTAGTAAACAATAATAAAAGACAAGCTTTAAAAAACAGTATTAAACTTAAGTAAATGCTTTGTTATTTGGCATTCTATTAACTGTAACTGTCTATCAGTTGGCACTTTCATACATGTATACTACATATTTGATGTTATTAATAACCAGTATCTTTTTAATTTTCAAGTATCTTCTGAATAAAATGTTAAGTTGTTTAATGTCAGGTTTTATGTTACTTCATTTACTTAAAAACTGGTCATCAGGTTTGACGTACAAGAAAAAATGCCTGTAACATTTAAATATCTTAGCTTACAGTTAAATGATTGTTTCATTTATCTTGATTTTCTAAGCTTAAATATGTAAATAACTTGGGAATTAAAACCTGCTTTTTATTCACTGTGAAATACAAACAAAATCCTCAGGTAAGTATATATTAATAAGTAGTATCTAAAGTATTAAAATACTGTACACTTCTAAAGGGTGAATTTTATACGTAAAATATGCTTCAATAAAGTTGTTTTTACAAGTTACAAGGAGTATTAGCTAAAATACATGTTAACTCTTTCCAATTTTAAATTCAAATCAGCAAGCAGCAAATTTTATATCAGAAAACATTTACAAAACATCTTACCTGTAAACAGTCTCTATGAAACCAAGCATTCTTACAACAAGGACTTCGTAATATGTTGTAAGTTGGAATAGGCTCAATAAATTCCAAACAAATGGTGCATGGTACAGAGTCTCTATAATTATTAGGTGTAATTATTTGAACAGGTCGATGGTTCCAACAAAATGACCTAAAAATGTAAATTATTTAAAAGCAACATCTAATAAATTACAAAACACAATCAGGCTAGCATTACAATTCACATTTATAGGAGAAAAATTATTCATATCTCTCTAATAATTAACATACATTTGACTGGAACCTTAGTACTATAAATCAGTTTTGCAACCTATGACCATGGTGAATTGAACTTTCCAAACATAAATCTTTCATGGTAAGACTTACCTCACAGAATTTCAGTAACTAATACTATGTTGAGGATCCCATGTAATATTTATTGTTAGCAACAGAACATACACATCATTTTATTTAACACTGTACAAAATTAAAGGAACTTAAAATTTAAATATTTAATCATTTAACAAGTAAAAGGCAAATAATAACTTACTCCTAACCCATTAAATTTATTTCTATTTGTATTATTGAAACTGCAGTTTTTATACATAGTAAAAAATCCATTAACTTGGTCAAGAACACAAAGACTAAAAGAAATACAACACTCATGATACCCAATATCAAGATCCATAAAATTTTGATGTTTAAAGCTGAATTCAGGAACCAATATTTTCAGGAGCATCCCAGGGCATGATATTCTTTTTTTGGACTCCACCAAATTTCTGTACCTTCAATTTACTCAAAGAGAAATACATATGCTCTGTGAAAGAAAACTGTAAAATTATATCTGAAGAAAAATCTAGAATTATATAAGGTGAAAATTTTCATTGTCTTTGAATACACATCAACAGTTCCAGATTATATTCCGGAGCTGAAAACTGAAGGTATAAATAAGCCCATTTAAGACAGGGCAATTCTCAAGACTCTGAAGACATAAATGACTCCATATATATTCCCTCTCTATGTATTTATACACTATACATATATAAAGTGTATAAATTCAGTGCAGCTTTGAAAAAATTTTTTTTTAAATTTTACTGCTGGAATACCCATATCCCTTATGCACCTTTCTTTAAACATTATCTCTCATATTCAACAGTTAGTTAACTTACGCAAAATTGCCAGTGAACTGAAAAATACATTCTCTCTGAAGTCCACATGGGAAATGGTAACTTCGTTTACACCGAGGTGCAACACATCCAATTGAAGCACCACTTTTCTTGCAAACACAGCATTTCTAGAAGAAAATAAGAAAATAGGGGTCATAACAGAAAATTTGATCATGATAATATGACTTAGGTATAAATGAATATTCCTTTTGTGGAGTCTGAAAATTATTTTCATCATACAGTAGCTGTGATGACAGTATACTAAAGAAATTGCCTGAGAAAACTGTTCTACCCAGAAACAACCTGAAAACACTAAAGATTTACTCCTACAACAATTTCTGATATAGGGAACATTTATAATCTAATATGTGAATAAGAAAGAGAAGCTTCTTTTCCTTCCTACTTGCAAAAACAAACAGAAGGGTTTATAAACATAATGGCTATACATGAAAGTCTCATTCAAATCTCAATAGAAAATACATAATTAGGAAATATTCAGCAAGGAGGACAGTAAAAGAATACTAAAAACCAATCTGTAGAAAAATTGGCTAGGATTACTTTATCCTAATCAAATGAAAAAATGTTAGATACTTACAGTAAATTAAACAGTGAGCCCCAAAAAGACATGTTCAACTCTTAACTCCTGGTACCAGTATGAATGACACCTTATTCGGAAATAGGGTGTTTGTAAATGTGATCTCAAGATGAGATTATCCTGGATTTAGAGCGCTTCCTAAATCAAATGACTGGTGTTTTTGGAAGTGAAAGGAGAGGGAGATTTAAGACAGAGATGCACAGAGGAGAAGGCCATGTGAAGATGGAAGTAGAGACTGAAGTTATGCTGCCACAAACTGAGAAATGCAAAGGTTGCCAGCAGCCACCAACATTTTAGAGAGAAGCATGAAATGGATTTTCCCTCAGAGCTTCCAAGGGGAATCAATTCTTCTGACAGCTTGATTTGGAACTTCTGGTCTCCAGAACTGTGAGAATAAATTTCTGTTTTAAGCAACCTGGTTTGTGGAAATTTATTATGACAGCTCTAGGAAAGAAACAATACCACTGACACTAACTGAAATACAAAAGTAGTATACAAACAGAAAGACTATTAGATGAGTCAATCATTACTAAAATACAGAGCAGTACCTAAAACACCTTGGAATCCTTGAGATAGATGGCCATTATAATTGTCACTTATGAAGAGATTATACAGTATTAATGCTAATCCCTCAAGCACCACCAAGTCATAGGAGAATACTTTGCCAACCTGATGCTCTCCCAGTAAAATGATATACAGAATTCCAGTTTAAAGTCACAAATGGAGATACCTCTTCAGGATCAAGATATTTTCAAAGGTTCACAATACAGTATACTCAAGAGAGAATTCATATGTTTTAAGAAAACAGGTATTTCCAAACTGTAAGGGGACTTTTAGAGGTGATCTTTCACAAATTCACTATCATCAGGAAGTTGAACTTTGAAACTAACATTCACATGTGGCCCTTAGATAAATGCCACAGATAAACTTTCCAATGGTTTTCCCTTGTGCTCTAGAGCCGCTATTTTACCACCAAGTCCTCTGCATCCTCAACATCTTAAAAAATAATTGCCTTCATTTCTTTGCCTCAACTAAAATAGGGAATAAACAGAACATTATTTTATTTACCTGTTGCAGATTGTAGGCCCCTACTGTATCTTCATATTTAACCTTCTCATTCTCTTTCATCATTTCTACTCAGACCTTGTGGAAACCTACAGTCCTTTCCTTGCACATAATCTAGTAGCTATTACACAGAAGACTCATAGAATATAATTACATGAATGAGGAGTTAAAAGTTTAGAATACTTATCTTGGAGAACAGGAGAAGGCACTGAACACAAGCTCACAATGTCACAGAAGGGCCACAAGAGGTGTGGAGATCATAAATTATTGGTCTACATAGTTGAGTAATTTTTACCTCAAACAATCATTCAAACCAGAAACTGAGGTATAAGAATGAAAAGTGAATGGCTGGATTGACTTAGGTTTGAAGAACAGCAGGGTGGAAGTATGTTCACAATTCTGATGGAGAGTGAGTGAAAATGACCCTAGCCAGGTAGCTTAGTTGGTTACAGTGCCATGCTCATACACCAACGTGTGGGTTCAATCCTCGGTCAGGACACATAAAGAATCAACCAATAAACACTGGGATACAAAGACAATATTCAGAAATCAAAGGCATTATTGTAAATCAACAATGAAACATCAGAAGCAGAAATCAGGAAAAAATCCCATTTGATATAGCAACAAGAAAAATAAAATATCTTGGAATAAACCTAACCAAGGAGGTAAAACACCTGTACTCAGAAAACTACACAACGCTAAAGAAATTAAGGAAGCCTATACTGTGTTCATGGAAACATATACTGTGTTCATGGATCAGAAGAATTAACATTATCAAAATGTCCACACTACCCAAAGCAATTTATAGATTCAATGCAATACCTAATAAAGTACGAGTGGCATATTTCACAGATACAGAACAAACACTTCAAAAATTTATACTGAACCATAAACAACCCTGAATAGCTACAGCAATTTTGAGAAAGATGAACAAAGTAGGAGGGATCACAATACCTAATCTTAAAATGTATTGTAAGGACACTGTAATCAAAACAGCCTGGTACTGGCATAAGAACAGACAGGTGAACCAATGGAACAGAATAGAGAGCCCAGAAATAAACCCAAGTCTCTATGGTCAATTAATAGTTGACAAAGGGGAAGCAGCATAAAATGGAGTGAAAATAGCCTCTTCAACAAATGGTGTTGGGAGAGCTGGACAGCTATGTGCAAAAAAAATGAAACTCGATCACCAACCTACTCCATACATAAAAATAAATTCAAGGTGGATAAAAGACTTAAATATAAGTTGTGGCACAATAAAAGTCCTAGAGAAGAACATAGGCAGAGAAATCTCAGACATTCCATGAAGCAATATTTTCACTGATATGTCTCCTAGAGCAAGGGACATAAAGGAAAGAATAAACAAATGGGATCTCATCAAAATAAAAAGCTTCTGCATGGCTAAAGAAAACAGCATTAAAATGAAAAGAGAACCAACAGTATGGGAAAATGTATTTGCCAATGATACCTCAGACAAGGGTTTGATCTCCAAAGTATATAATGAACTTACACAACTCCACTCTGAGAAGACAAGCAACCCAATTAAAAAATGGGCAAAGGAATTGAACAGACACTTCTTCAAGGAGGACATACAGAGGGGCCAGGGACATATGGAAAGATGCTCAGTATTGTTAGCCATCAAAGAGATCCAAATTAAAGCCACAATGAGATACCACGTCATGCTGTTGAGAAGGCCATCATAAACAAAGCAACAAACAACAAGTGTTGGAGAGGTTGTAGAGAAAAGGGAACGCTAGAGCACTGTTGGTGGGATTGCAGACTGGTACAACCACTATGGAAAACAGTGTGGAATTTCCTCAGAAAACTAAAAATGGAACTGCCTTTGACCTGGCAATTCCACTGCTGGGATTATACCCTAAGAATCCTGAATCACCAATCCAAAAGAACCTATGCACCCTAATGTTCATAGCAGCACAATTTACAATAGCCAAGTGCTGGAAGCAACCTAAGTGCCCATCAGCAAATGAATGGATCAAAAAACTATGGCATATTTACACAATGGAATTCTATGCAGCAGAAAGAAAGAAGGAGCTCCTACCCTTTGTGACAACATGGATGGAACTAGAGAGCATTTTGCTAAGCCAGGTGGTAAAAGACAAATACCATATGATCTCACCTTTAACAGAAACCTAAACAAAAAAATGAACAAGCAAGCAAAACATAACCAAAGACACTGAAATTGAGAAGAGACTGAGAGTGACCAGATGGGAGGGGGGATTATAGGGGAAAAGGGTGAAGGGTTTGCAGGAACAATTATAAAGGACACATGGACAATAACAAGGGGTGGGGGGTGGAAACAGGGGAGACTAGTGAGGAAGGCCAGGGTGGGGGGAAAAGGCAGAAAAGTACACTTGAACAACAAAAAATGTTAAAAAAAAAGAATCAACCAATAAATGCATAAATAAGTGGAACAACAAATTGATCTCTCTCTCAAATAAATAAATAAAATTTTAAATAAGAGTGGGTAAAACGATGGGTTAGTTGGACTAAGAAAAGGAAGTGAAATCAATATTATCACATATTATCCAGGGGCAGTTTAACTCCCTGTTATTTGCAAGAATACAAATGTTCTAAAATTCACCATATTTGACAAAAGTAAGCACTGGAACATAAAATTAAAGTCTTATAAATTTCTAGTGGAGAAACTGATAAAGAAGAGTTTCCTGTTATTGACAATATTTATGGTATTTAGTGTAATGAGTAAAATAATTTACTTACCAGTTTGGAAGCTCTATTCACCTCTTTCCTTATGTCTTCTATTAGAAAACCATAAACTCCTTCTTCTTCTTTACCTCTCTGCCAAATTCCACTTGACATCAACTATGAATATATTCTCAGTTAGAAAACAAGCTCTAAAAAACTAGTTTGGGATAAATATATATCTAACATTTTAATAAAAATAAGCAGAACTCAAATTTGAAGCATCTTTTAACTTTGTTATTTTTCATGATCAAAGTAAGAAGTTACTCACATTTTTTTATTTGAAAGACATTGTATATTAATAGTTCATATAACCAAACCGGTTTCTCTAGTATTTCAGAAAATAACAGAAAAAGGAAGGAAAACAAGAACAAGAACAACAACAACAAAAACCCCTGTAATTAAGCTTTAGTGGGAAAAGGGAATAAATACTGAAAGGTGTAAGTTTTGGAACAGTAAACAGTATGGAGATAGTAGAGATTACCGGTGATATTTCAGGCTTAATTATAAATCTAACTGGATTTTGGATCATAAAAGGCAGATTTACAGGGAAACCTACTGAATTGTAATTAACATAAATGTTCACATTTAAAAAATCTGATTTTTAACTTTGGCTTAAATATATTAAAGGAGCATGAAACAAGAAAAAGCATGGGACTTGAATAAGAAACCCTGGCTTTCAAACCAGGCTCTGTGTTCAACTTTCTGGACCCCCTAGGCAAGTAATTTAATGTCTGACCTTAAACACAAAAATAAAAACACTGGGCTAGATTACATTGTCTCTTAAATTTCTTTCAGCTCTAACATTTGTTGCCATTTGTAACATTACTATACTTTCCTGTTCACAATGAAATAGAATGTTGCCCAGGGTTAGTATCTTTTTGAATATATTAAATAATTAAAAAATATATTAAATAATTTAAAAACACTGCAAATATGTGATTAAAGAGGCTTATTTCAATCAGTATAATATATTCTAAAGAAAACCAAGTGATACACGTTACTTAAAAATTAGCTGTGAAAAAAACCACCCTAAGAAATAACGTAGCTCTCCTAATTCTACTACATAAAAAGCGAATAGCCCCAGATGGTGTGGCTCAGTTGCTTGGTCATCATCTCACAAACTGAAAGGTTGCCAGTTTGATTCCCAGTGGGTTGCAGGTTTGGTTCCCTGGGGTGTGGACAGAAGGCAGCCAATTGATATTTCTCTCTCACATTGATGTTTCTCACCCTCTCTTTCTCCCTCCATTCCCCTCTCTCTAAAATCAAAAATAAAATAATTTTTAATAAAACTGAAACTCTTAGAAAAATGAAAAAAGTTTTCTTATGTGCTGCAAAAATAATAACCCCAACTTACAAATAAATCTGAAATGCCAACTTCATGTTCCCTGACGTATTGGTACAAAATAATTACATTCTTAGACCATCTGCGAGTCTATTTAACTGACACACAAATCTGTAGTCTTAGAGAGCCACCAAGGAATATGTTAGATGTTTTCTCAAGGAAGCATCTAAAGTGTTTTAACATGGATAATGTGGTGGGTATAAAAAATATGTCCACAAATTTGTTGATACTCCTTCCTTTAAGATTTGGGACCTGATCCCTTCCACTTAAGTGTGGGCTAGACTTAATGACTTCACTAACAAACAGCAAAAGTGACAGTGGGATATGACTGTGAAGACTTAGTCATATGATTCCCTCTTGGTATATCCATCTATCCCTCTCTTTCTTTTTTATCACTTGCTCTGGGAGATGCCACAGTCCATGCTATGGACAACCCTACACCCAGAAAATAGGCACCCAGAAAATAAGAACTTAAGACACAAATTCAGTGAGGGGAGAAGTTGGTAGAGGGAAGGGGAAACAAATTAAAAACTAATTTTCTTCTACTCCCTCAACCCACAAACAAGTCTTTTATGAGATTTATCACTAGCAACAATGAAAACAAGAAAGTGGTAAAAAGAATAACTTCCTTAGAGACCAACACATTTTTTTCAGTTAGGCCCTAAAGGGTTAGACAAAAATAAGTAAGTAATGATGACAGGTCTTTATATGTGCCAAGTAATTTCAGAATCTTGGAATCTGATAAATGACCATCTTATTTTTACATATCAGCAAAATGAGATCTAGAGAAGTTAAATGATTATCACGTAACAGTCATCAACATCTAATTCTCTTCTTTAAAAGGATATCAAATTTCTGAGATTTAATTATAAATTATACTCACCAAACAATAGTAATGCACAGTGAGATTCCATTTCTCATTAGTTTTCTTTTCTCCATACTTATTAGGACAGTCATCATTTTTTCGACAGAAAACACAAACTAACAGTGAAAAAGTAAATACATATAAAATATTTTTTAAATAAAAAAAAATCTACAGAATTAGTTCTTTCCTCAACTGATGTGTTCAATTCTTTCTGTGTGAGCAGATCACATTATATTGTTATCAGTAACTTAAAATTTCCAACACCTATGCCTAAAACAATAATGTGACTCCACATTTTACTAATTAATAATGAATGTAATGATTAGTGTGTAGTTAAAATGGCAACTTGCAGGGTAACATCACTGAAAACAATGGATTAGGAATTTTTAAAACTCCATTAAAGCAACAATTAAACTGAAAAAGCCATCAGAATCAATTTTTCAGAAACTTTGAAATCTAATTTGAAAACTTAAACAATTAGGAGGATGCTTAACAAAGAAACAAGTTGCTATATTTTGATGAGAGCTGTGTGGCATTTTAACTTACCCACCTACCACCGCCCCCCCAATCTCCAACTGGGCAATGGCCTTAGGTATGATGGCTCATGCTCCTGGTGTGGACTGTCCAAGAGGAGGTAACATGGACTTCATTCTCAAAGAAATGTGACCAGTTTGACCTGTGGTGGCTGAGGTATGCTCTCAGTTGCTTGCCTTTGCTTTGCCTGCCTCAGAACTTTGTCAGGGTTAGAGTCTGACCATTTGTCAAAAGCATTTAAGACAAATATACTAGCTGCAGCAGCTTGAAGCAAAGGCTAATAGAAGGCAAGCAGGTGACAGAGTAAAAGCAGACTGGTGGTTCCCAGGGGCTGAAGACACAGGAAATGAGAAGTGACTACCTAATGGGTACAGAGTTTCCTTTGACGATAATGAAAATATTTTGGAACTGGCAGTTGTACAACATTGTGAATATACTAAATGTTACCAAATTATACACTTCAAAATAGATAAAATGGTAAATTTTATATTAAGTGCATTTTACCACAATAATAATAATTTTAGAAAAAAGTTTGATAAGCTTGGCTCTAAACCAGAGCTGTTTTAAAGTGCATCAGTCCGCTCAATCATGCTCTCCTGAGGAAGTCTGGACAGAAATTGAGGGTCCCAGAAGGGCCATACTGAACCTTCCGTATGACTAGTTTATGCCTTATTGGACTTCATCACTATCCAAGTCACATGCAGAAGAGCCTTATACACACCAAGTTTGCTAATAGAAGTATGCAAATAATGCTTCGTAGCTGTGAACTACTACTATAATCAATAACATGGAGGAATTTCATAAACATAATGATGAGCAAAAGATTTAAGGTCAGATATTACTCTTGGGGAGGAGCAACAATAACAAGGACAACTTCTGGGTGCTGTTTCTATTCCACTTGTTGTTCTGGATGGTGGTTACACAGGATGATACTAATTATTACTCTGAGCAGTTTGTAATTTATTTGGGGAGCAAAGAGGAGTCAATGAAGACTTCTGACTTGGCAGTGATGTGACCAAAGATGTGTTCAGAGAAGCTAATTCTGGAAATAAAAAGCCTAAGCATTGTGTTCAAGAAAGTTGAAAGCCCACAGGAATCTAGAGCAACTGAGACAAAAGAGACCATGAATGGCCAAAAAGGAAAGGAAGAAGATGGTGTATATAAGATGGTGCTGCTGCCAAGTCTTGTTATCAACATGTCTTGATGTAAGTCTTATCCAGATTTCCAAGTACCTCATTGAAAAGGTCTCAAAATAAAGCAAAATTGTTCTGTGACACTATTGGAAATAAGAGTGAGCCAAATTTAGCTATGTCCATGCCAGGTCCTATAATCTTTCATATATATGACTTTGGATAAAATATGAGCTGAAGTTAATAACTGCATCATTATACTACATTTCTCAAATGTATATGCAATGTTTTTTTAATATAGTGAGATACCAGACACCTATCTGCAATGATGGGTGGGAAAAAAATTGAGGGTTTCATATTCTCAACAAGCTCCATATAGGTCACCAGACTACAAGCAATTCAGAGAAGCTCCAAAATCCAACATCTATACTTCCACCATCACATATACTGAAACCACTGTGATGATGCGGTCATTCTCCTTTGTCAGACTGAGGCAAGATGGTATACTCTAAATAAAGCAATAAGCCTCCAACATTCCTGTTCATATCCCTTTAAAACAATGACAAAGTATCTTTTTTATAGTTCCTGGTGAATCTGATAATTGCTTTCAGGAGGAACTCTTGATGAGAGCTGTAGGTTGTTCAGGTCACCCACGTCAGGAACACAGACTAACACTGCATACAGATGAGTAGAGCATCCAGAGAGCCTCCCAGCTGCATTTCCCCAAGGCTGAAAGGATCCATACCAGCTTAAAATCCTGCCTCTATCTCTTACTCACCAATCAGCATGTCCCTCTACCACATCAATTCCTTTCCTATGAAGTCAGATTAATATTTTACACAAGTCAACAGCACTCTGAGAAATGTTCAACTCTTTCCTTTACCTCTGAATACAGATCACAGTCAAAGTAGACTAAAAACAGAACAGGAAATATAACAACTATACCCAATATGTAAATTAGCACTAGCCATCCACCACTGGGCCACACACATGCACACTGACATTTCTGGTTTCCATGAGAGTAGGACCAGAGAATTACGAAGACAGTGTGGTGGGAAGAAATAGGCACTGCCCAAGTGTTGGGAACGGTCCTGCCTGGTTTCAGAAGCTGTAATCCCCTGTGGCTAAGGCTGAGTAAAGGACCTTGAGACCATAAGCCACTTAGGAGACAAAGCTTATCATCCTTGTAGGGACATGACCTCTGCCCCCTTTCTCTTCACCCTGCTTGGCCCCAGGTAGATGACTGGTTCGCCAATGACAGGTAAGATTCCTTAAAGAGGGACAACCTAAGACAGACATGATTATGAAGGGGCCCTTAGGGAAGGACTGGGGGTGCTATAGAAAAAGGTGGTGATAGACCCTTGCCCCTTAGCTTTGACATAGCTGGAGTCCTCATTCTGTTCACAAGAAGTCTCCTAATCTCTTGGCTGCCTTACTTCCCCTGCCCAACTTAAGCCTGAAACAATGCCTTAAACCTGAAACAATGCTGGAGGTGGGGGCAGCCCCCGTGCTGGAAAGGGCAGGTTCCCTAGGGCGATAAAGCCTAAGAAAAAATGCATAAAATCCTATGAAACCTACTTTGCTAATACCCTCAATTTAAATGATAAGGGTCCAAGCAGGAAGTGAGTTTGTTCCCCAAAGTTTTATGGCCCTTTAGCTATCTGACCCTGACTCAGAATAAGCCCTCAGAGTTCTTTGAATGTTATCTATTGTTTAATAATTTCTGCCTAACAATGAATGATGAGCTTTATGTATACACCCTATATTCCCGTGCAAATTGAACCCAATAAAAGCTGTCACATCAAGGCAAGGCTTGAGGCGCTCTCCTCTTGAGAGGGTGGCCGAGGCACTCCGAGGCTTTTCCTCCCCTTGAGAGAGAAGCCGTGCAATCCCTTTTTCTCCACAGGACTCGGTAGTCTGTGTGAATTTGTCTCATCTCATCCACAGCGCCTCAGACCCCAGGAGCCAGGATCTGCGACAGCCCAAGCATGAGGTGTCCTCCCCTTTCCTCTCTTCTCTTTGTCTGGAATCTCCACAGGCTTTCAACTTTCAAGATGAATTCTTCTAAGATCACCTAAACCCAAACGTCTCACACTGCTCCTTGAATTCATAGCAACTCTAAGAGCAAAATCCTCCTCCATGAGATTTCTTACAGTGTTGCTTCGTTTATTGTGTATATATAACTTTCACTACCATAAGGTCAAGAATATGTAAGATCTCTGGGTTACCATCTACATTCCTTCCAATGCACAGTACTGGGAACATACCAGATTTTTAATAAATATTAGTGAGGTGAATAAAATCTTAATAACAATAATAATAATAATATTAAAAAGGCAATTGTAGAGTCAGGGAGGTATGCATTAAGACACAGATCTACACTCTCACTGTAATCTTGGACAGGTCACATAAACACTTTATGGCTCTGTTTCCTCTTAAAAATGAGGACAACACTACCTACCTCAAACTGTGTCTTAATGAGAATGAGATAGTATATAATAATATAATTAAAAGGGTATGGCACGAAGACACAACTGAGTAAATGTCAGTATTATAACTATCAATCTTTTCTATCTTGAGATGTTTATGTGCAGACAAAATTTCTAATAACATACTAATAAAACAATGAGAAAATCACTAGCTAAAGAGAAAAGACTGAGGATCTCAAGGTGTAAGCTCAATACAAGATGGAGTCTGAATCTCTAAATGACTGGATGGAACAGAAACTCCCTATCTGTCCCATCTCCCCTAACTAATCCACATTGGACTGTAATAAGAACACATAATAAACTTTTATTGTGTTAAACTATTAAGACTTCAGGGTTTACCTATGACAGCAGCTTGTCTTATTTACTTTAACTAATCAAGAATAGATGTTATGTGTTAAAAAGGTGCTATGTATTTGTTAATAGGCTAGTCACAAAATAGACCCCAGGACTGGAAACAAACCTCCATGAGCTAAAATTTAATACTATGAAATATCCCCCCCTATTATTTACCCTCCTCACTGCAGTTTAATGAAATAAGCCATAAATGAAAGCCCTTTCCTCTAATGTTTTGAAAGAGTTCAGCTCCCCTGCCTTCCTCATATAAAGTAACTGACCACATTAACTCCAGCAAATTGCCATTTGTTTATTAGACATCTTACACCAGCAGCTCCCACCTTAATGTCTTCATCCCCAGTGCCTCTACTTTTATGTAAGTGCACATCAAGAGAAAGAAGAATACAAGGAATTAGCTTAGACTACAGAAGAGAAGTCCTCATGATGTATGCTTGAATGAACCTGAATCTGCTATAGACAGTGAGCCTGTGGCTTTCCGTGTGTTCCCCTTCGCCCTTCACCCAGTATGAAGACCATGAATGCAGGACACACCAGGTTTCAGGCACGCATTTTATAAGTAGATTACTTTTGTTCTGATTTGTACTTTCATTTTTTCCTACATTTTAATGTCTAAAATTCAATAAAATTGTTCTGACTTAATTATACTTAAGATCACCTTCTACACAGCAAATGATACTGGCTGCATCATAACAATGAAATAAACACATTCAACATATATACATACAAAGCTCAGTCAATCTTAGCAAAAATATTAAGTAAATAACAAAATGGCTAGTATTTGCATTTGACAAAGACATGAAGGTATAGTCCATGAATTTTTAAGTTTCAGAACTGTTAGCATAGTTGATAGGAGTCTGTAGGTAAAGTTGGGAAAGCAGAGGGAGGTTTAAGAGCACAAATTTCCTTATCTAACATGATAAGCAGTCAACAGATAATCTCTATAAGTGATATGCAAAGTATAGAGTTTTAAGTGTAATACTTTGAGAGGGAATAAAAAAATAAATCTTAAAAAGGGTAGATTAGAGGAGAAGTGGTGGCATAAGAGTATAAAGTAACAGTTTAAATTTCTCATTTTCTATGGTAGCAAATCAATAAATACTGTTTCAATTCAATATATAAATGAAAACAACTACAAACAAAGGTCTATATCTATTTGAGGAGACTGTTGTGATCATTTAGAGGTAATGTTTCCTATTTGTGTTCAACTTCCATGTATTGTTTAAATCATTCTCACCAGCATTTTCTTTTGTAAGAAAAATTATTTACTAAATAAAAAATACCATTTTACTCAGATACAAACTATACCTGATAAATACATATACACAATACAAATAAAATACGGTAAATTATCTTCTTATAGCAGATTTTTGTTGAAATGAATACACACAACATTGTACTTTAGTATACAGATATATGAAGCAAGCATGGATCCGGGAATTTATTTCTATTGTTTGAGCAGAATTCTAAAGAGGTTTATTACAATAAAAAAGCAAGAGTAAAATATCTCAATATTTTAAATTATATTTGAAAAATTTTAAATACAGTTACTTACCGAGAGTCTGAGAGTCACCAGGTTTATTTTCATTCATTTTACTAGGAAACAAAAGAACATACAATACATTCATCTTAATTTTAAAAGTCTCAAATTAGCCATCTTAAATTTAGTCAGTGCATGTTTAGTCAGTCATCATTTTCAAGTGTTGCATATCATTTTATACTCCATCTAGTACATGATTTCCTCACCTTTTATACAATAAGACCAACAGTTTCCGATAGGGGTGGTAATGTCTGTGGACACTGTTAAAACTGGAGGGAGTGAGTCCTAGGCAGGTAGGTTAGTTGGTTAGAGCCAAGGTTGTGGGTTCCATCCCTGGTCAGGGCACATATAAGAACCAACCAGTGAATGCATAAATAAGTGGGAAAACAAATCAATGTTTCTCTCTTCCTTCCTCTCTTTCTAAAATTAATAATTTTTTAATTGGGAGGAATGTTTATTAGTTGTCAAAAGATTAAAATGACTACTTGTATTTACTGTAAAGAGGCTGGAGTTTTAAGATATCCTGCAATGCACCCAACAGACCTATGCAATAAAGAAGAATCTAGTCAGGGGTGTCAAACTCATTTTCACTGGGAGCCACATCAGCCTCGCAGTTACCTTCAAAGGGCTGAATGTAATTTTAGGACTGTATAAATATAACTACTCCTTAACAGTTAAGCGAGAGCTCGGTGATGCCGCCAGGTAGAAACAAGGTGCCAGGCCAGATAAAGCAAGCTGGAGGACCAGATTTGGCCCTCAGGACTTGTGTTTGCCACCTGTGGTCTAGATGAGCAATTTTCAACCTTTTTCATCTCATGGTACACATAAACCAATTACTAACAATCTGTGGCACACGCAAAAAATATTTTTGTAGATCTAAAAAACTAGGATTAATTTTGATTCATTCATACCAGACAGCTATTGTTGTATTAGCTGTTATTTTTTATTTGAAAATTTAAAGGAAGAGGTTAGTGCCCCTGACCAAATAAACAGTTAGGTGTTACACATTTTAAAAATTCTTTCAGCACACTAGTGCACCACAGCACACTAGTTGAAGATCTCTGGTCTAGAATTCTGAATTTCCAGCTGTACATTCAAGTAGATTAAACAAACAAATAAAACACAACTATTTACAATTATATCAACCTAGAACCTAAGCCCATTTTATACGTTGTCTTCTTTCCCCTGCTACTTTAGGACAAAATGACTATTTCCGAACTACAACTCCTATGTAAAGTCAAGGAAATTTCTATTTTATTTTTGTTCATAACTTTACCAAGACTTGTTCATTAGGGAAAAAAACATCATCATCAATAGTAATGGCATTTGGAACTTCCGGCCAAGATGGAGGCATAGGTGGACGCACTGTGCCTCCTCGCACAACCAAGATAGGGACAACAACGATATAGAAACAAGATAACAACCAGAACTGACAGAAAATTGAAGTGTATGCAAGTCGGGAACCAAGGACTTAAAAATAGACACTTTCATCCAGACTGGTAGGAGGGGTGGAGCCGGGCCGGGCGAGGGACTCGGAGCGGAGAGCTGAGCACCCGGGGCGGTGGGCAAGTCCGCAGCAGGCAGACCCTGGGTGCACAAGCAGCAGTGGCTGGTGGGCCCTGGCCAGGGGGTGGCAACCGGCAGACCTAGCAGACCCTGGGCGCACAAGCAGCAGTGGCTGGTGGGCCCTGGGAGGGGGTGGCGACCGGCAGACCTAGCAGACCCTGGGCGCACAAGCAGCAGTGGCTGGTGGGCTCCGGCCAGGGTGTGGCGACCGGCAGACCCAGTGAGGCAGCCATTGTGAAGCAAGGCACTGAACGCAACTCAGGGTCCCAGCGCCGGGAAATAGAGCTTTCGGTCACTGACTGAAAAGGAAGGTCCCACAGGGTGCACAGGCCCACCCACATGGGAATTGGTGCCAGAGGGGCCCGGTTGGCTTGCGGAAAGTGGTGGAAGGGTCTGGGGTCATACAGAAAGCAGAGCAAGCGCCATTGTTCCTTCTCGGACCCCGCCCTTACATAAAACGTCACAACCCTGCGACTGGGGTGCCCCGCCCAGGTGAACTCCTAAGGCCCCGCCCCTCACTACAAGAGCTCAACAAGACCAAAAAACAAAACAAAAAAAAGGAGCAAAAAGATGGCTCAAACAGAAGAAGAATTGAAAGCCCCAGAAGTCATCCTTTTAAGCGACCAAGAGATAGCCAACCTATCAGATGCACAGTTCAAAGCACTGGTTATCAAGATACTCACAGAATTGGCTGAT
>CM052538.1:121402991-121426880 GCA_028533065.1 Trachops cirrhosus
TAGCCTGCATTTTTTCATCTAATTTGCGACCAAAATCAACCAATTCTGTGAGTATCCTGATCACCAGGTGCTTTGAATTGTGCATCTGATAGGTTGGGTATCTCTTGGTTGCTTAAAAGGATGGGTTCTGGGGCTTTCAATTCTTCTTCTGTTTGAGCCATCTTTTTGCTGGGTTTTTTTTTTTTTTTTTTTTTTTTGGTCTTGTCGAGCTCCTGTAGTGAGAGGCGGGACCTTAGGAGTTCACCAGGGCTGGGCACCCCAGTCACTGAGTTGTGATGCTGTATGTGGGGGCGGGGTCCGAGAGGGAACAATGGCGCTTGCTCTGCTCTCTGTAGGACCCCAGACCCTTCCGCCGCTTTCCGCAAGCTAACTAGGCCCCTCTGGCACCAATTCCCATGTGGGTGGGCCTGTGCACCCTGCAGGACCTTCGTTTTCAGTCAGTGACCCAAAGCTCTATTTCCCGGCGCTGGGACCCTGAGTTGCGTTCAGTGCCTTGCTTCACAATGGCCACCTCGCTGTGTCTCCCAGTTGCCACCCCCTGGCTGGGGCCCACCAGCCCCCGCCACTTGTGTGCCCAGGGTCTGCCTGCTGCGGACTTGCGCGCCACCCCAGTTGCTCAGCTGTCTGCTCCTTATCCCTCACCTGGCCCAACTCCGCCCCTCCTACCCGTCTGGATGAAAGTGTCTATTTTTAAATCCTTGGGTGTCCTACTTCCATACACTTCAATTTTCTGTCAATTCTGGTTGTTATTTTGTTTCTATATTGTTGTCCCTATCTTGGTTGTGGGAGGAGGCAGAGTGCGTCTACCTATGCCTCCATCTTGGCCGGAAGTCCACAATCTCTTTTTTTTTAAGTTTTACTATTAAATATATTGGGGTAACATCAGTTAATATGCTTCAAGTACTGGGTTGGCCAAAAAGTGCATTTGCTTCCCCCCTCATAATATGGCTTTAATAGTGCTTCATTATCTTTAACTTCATTTGAAACAATTTTGTTAGATTCTTTTGTGACAGCTGTGATAGAAATATGCATTTAAGAAAACAAACTTAATAAGAATTGGTTAATTATTGTGTTGCCTTTTTAACATTGAAGATGAAAGAAAATGAGCAATATTTTCAGCATATTATGCTTTAGTAGTTCAAGAAAGGTAAAAACTCAACTGAAACAAAAAATGATTTGTGGAGTGTATGTAGGAGGTGCTGTGACTGATCAAACAAACACATCAAAAGTGGTTTGTAAAGGTTTGTGCTGGAGATTATTTGTGCTCCACAGTAGAATAGAGCAGTTGAAGTTCATAGCAATCAAATGGAGACATTAACTGAAAACAATCAACATTATACCACACAGGAGAGAGCCAACATACTCAAAATATCCAAATCAATAAAGTTATTGGTGAAAATAAAAAATGTGTATCTTATATATTACAGAAAAAACTAAATGGATTTTTTGGCCAAATCAATATATAATTCTATAATACACTATGTATATATTGCATTGTCTGTTCACCACTCTAAGTCACCATATCCTTATGTCACCCTTCTGTCACCATATACAGGGGTACAGCAAAAGTGGTTTACAATTGTATGTGAAACACACTGTATTCTTGCATGATTATTTATTAATTATTGTATTATTTTTCATATAAACAACTATAAACCTACTTTGGCCACATCCTGTAGTTTGCCTTTTCTGCCTTCCCACAAAGAGCTTGTTTTTAAACATGCTAAAAAGGGTGAAAGAGTGTCAATCTTTAAAATGATGAAATACAGTAAATAGGGAGATAAAATGCCTTTTTTATAATTTAACATCTGATAATAATTCAGCATATCATAAACCCATTCATACCTAAGAATTTACCACAGAAAACTCCATATACACATAACAGTACTTTAATTAAACACAAAAATTTTAACTTATAAATGATATTTAGTCAGTTCCCAACAACGGATTTATATCTGATATTTAATATCTCTATCTTCTAATTCCTTAACCGGTCATCTCTGTGGGTGAATTGCATCTATCTAGTGTTTACTTTTAGATTGACTATAACTTAGTATAATGATTTAGGTTCACAATATAGGTAACTTTAATAAAGATATTAAAAAAATCTCTCAATGGCATTAATGCAAACATTAATCATGTATTATTTTACATTATGTTTATTTCAATTTTGTTAATTCCTCAGCTATACTGCTAAATTCCCTGAGGTTAATGTCCCCATATAATTCAGCACAGTGGTAATAATTATTTGCTGAATGTGATTGACAATTATAATACAAATATTGAGTAGGCAAGATTCTAAACTGAATTTTCATTGTAAAGAAATCATTACATCTTCTGCTATTCTTCCCCTTCCCACTGTAAGAACCCAAGGCATCTCTCTTAGAAGACAATGTTAAGCCCTATCTAGATTTTTATAATTGTATAGGCAACTATGTTACTTTCAAAAAGATACCTGAAGATTCTTGTTAATTACCAACCTTAGAACTCTGTACTAAAAATGTGCTTCCGCATATTTACAGATAAATATAAAAGAATAAACCTGAACATCAATCTCACATGACACACAACAAAAGTAGCTCAGCTAGATGTAGAGGATCATGCTAAAAGCCTCCAAATATCACTGACCACAGCTAATCTTAAGAAAGATCTCCAAGGCTTTCTAAACAGGAATGGAAAAGGTTTTTCTATGTACGCCAATATCTAATAAGCACTTTATATAGTTTTTCGATTGTTAATACACACTATTCCATCAACGGCACAAATCTAGAAATAAGTCATCACTTTTCTAGCGATCTGATTTTCAACATAGGTACAAAATCAATTCAATGGGAAAAAGAAGTCTTTTCAACAAATGTTGCTGGAAAACTGGATAGTCATATAGAAAACAAGTGAACCTGGATCTGTACTTCACACTGTACACAAAAATTAATTTTAAGTGGATCATAAACCTAACTGTAAAAATTAAAACTACAAAAAATTTAAAAGAAAAAGTAATACAGCCCTGACCAGTGTGGTTCCACTGGTTGGAGACTGTCCCACAAAGTGAAAGGTCGCCAGTTCAATTCCCAGTTGGGGTATGTGCCTGGGTTGCTGGTTCAGTAACCATTCGAGGTGCACGGAAGAGGTGACTGACCAACGTTTCTCTCGTGCATCACTGTTTGTCTCCCTCACTTTCTCCCTGCTTCCCCTGTCTCTAAAAATAAATAAAGTCTTGGGAAAAAAGTAACACATTATATATACTTCATCAAAATAAAGCTTCTACTCATCAAAAGTTACCATTAAGAAAGTGAATACCATGCCATAGACTGGGAGAAAATATCTGAAAAAGATGTATGACAAAGACTTGTACTCAGAAAACGAAGAACGCCTACAACCCAATGATATAAAACAATCTAATAAAGACACAGACAAAAGACATGAACAGACACTTCATGTAGGAAGACATACGAATGGCCAATAAACACCTGAAAAGATGTTCAACATCATTGGTAATCAGAATAATAAAATTAAAGATATTATGAAAGATCACTTGATACCCATAAAAATGGCTAAGATTAAAAAGACTACCAATACCAAACACTGGAAAGGATATGAAGCAACTGGGGAACTCCCATAAATTGTTGATGGCAATATAAAATGGAACAATTATTTTTAAAATTTTGGAAGTTTCTTAAAAGTTAAATATATACCCATGCACCTAACCCTTGCTTCACAACTAGGTATTTATCCAAGAGAAAGAAAAACATATATAGACAGGAAACTTTATACAAGAATATTCATTAGCAGCCTTCTTCTTTATACTCCAAAACTGGAAACCCATAAAATCATCAACAAGAAAATAGATATAAATTGCAGTATATTGATAAAATGCAATACTACTTAGCAATGAAATATAAGAAGTGCTACAAGATGCAACAAAGAGCTGACTCTCCCAGATACACTGAGTGAAAGAAACAACATACTACTATTCAGATCCAGGTTATTCCATTCACATAAAGTTTCCATGACCGGCAAAACCAATCATAGACAACATCAAAGCAATGCTTGTCTCTCAAGTGGGCAAATGACTGGAAAGCAACAAAAGGAAAATTTCTAAAATATCCTACTTTTGCTTGGAGGATGTAAGCAAGCAGATTTCCAACAGAGATACCAGAGCTACAAATTAGAGTTTTCTAAATCCAATGTTCTTTGTCTCTCTTAATTTTGTAGTTTTCAAGAAAACAACACCATAGATCCACTTTGTAGTCTGGACCTGATGGATGATACTGACTCCTCTACACACAGCGCTGGCTTTGCATTGATCCTATGCAAATGCTACTTCATTTAAATTTCACCTAAATGACACTAAACTGAATTTACCAAAATCCTGTAAGAAATCTATTTTATCCTTTGGTGAGAAGCCCTTTGGTTCCTCTGGTCTGCAATGTCTCTCACTGCAATGAGTTAATCTCAAATTAGAAGTTCTACAGACATCGTATAATTCATACTTTTGACCAGTTCTATTTATAGCCTTCTTTCTAATCCCTAGCACCTGAAATAAAACCCTTGTTTCTAAATCCTGACTGATGACAATTTTATTTCAAACAACCATCTCCAAAATAAAACTACATCCAAAAAAAGGACTATTCACATATTTTTGTTGGATTTTTATCATTTTTTTTCCTTCTAGTACATGAATTGTAAGATGCCCTAAATAGTACAAGGAAAACAATGTTATTTAAGTATATATCTCAATAACCAACCAAGAATTAACAACAGATTTGGTCTTAGAAATAATATCACTCTTTCCCCCTTTCTTGAGAAAACCATTAACAATTTAATGAAGCAATCTAGAAAGACACTGTCCAGAGGTATTCTTGTAATATGATTGAAGTAAACATAATATACCAATCAGATGTTAATTATAGAATAGCCTGTACTAACAAATTCATAGATGATTCATGTATTAAATGTTTCTATTTTATAGACATCAGCAGTCACAGCTCTGCTTAACCAAGGAATAACCTGGACCACAAGAAATTGGGCGAGCATCAGTGATTCATATCAAAACCAGCAGAAACGCTGCCTGCACATCCTGTTCCCAGATATTAGCAGTGAAACTTGGATGGAGCAATGAAAGTACATGATGATGCATGCAAGAGATAACAAGGAAACCACCCAGAAGCAGAGCTGAGAAACTGCATATCGCCAGAAATTCCTTAGTTCCCCTCCTCACACGGTTCCCCTAAACTAGCTGGGATGCCTAAGATGCTAAGATGAACTTTGAGATGAGAGTGCCCCATTTTCCAGGTTGCCAGCAGGTGAATAAAACCACCTTCCTTTAGAACAGCACCTGCCTCTGGAGTAACTGCTTTTAACAGTGGGCAGCTGAAGCTGTGTTGTTACACTCTGAGTCTCTTCCACTGCTTACCTCCACTTGGTCAGTTAGTGATATTCAGAGTTTGAATCTCCTCCCTTCAACAGATGAAGCCTGATTTCCCTTTCCTTGTTTGTGGTTGTGCTTATCAACTTGTTTCCACCAAAAAGCCTGGCAGAAACAACAATGTATAACTGTCATGAAAAGCACTGTGATATTCCCTTGGGTCACCTGTACTGGAAGAAGCTATTTGCCATGTAATAAGGACTTATCAGATGCTCTCTAAAAGGCCAGTTGGCAAAGAACTGATATATACATCAATAGTCCTGTGAGGGAGTTAATTTAGATTTAATCCTTCAGCCCCAGTCAAGCCTTCATATGATTGAAGATGGGCTGACAACTGAGAGCAACTACCCAGAAAACCGTGAGCCAGAATCACAATGCTAGGCTGCTCCCAAATTTGAACCACAGGAATTGCCAGATAATATTTATTGATTCAAGTCACCAAGTTTTGGGGTGACTTATTATACAGAAATAGATAATTAATACAATAAAGTAAGACAAATTCCCTCTCATTGCAGCTGGGTAGCTATTTTTGGTAGGATCTCCAGGATTTTCAAGATATAAGATTATGTCATTTACAAACAATTTCACTTATTCCTTTTGGATTTGGATACCTTTTATTTGCTTTTCTTACCTGACTGCTCTAAAACTTCCCATACTATGTTGAATAGAGTGGTCAGAGTGCACACTCTTGTATTTCAATCTTTCACCATTGAGTATGATGTCAGCTTGTAATGTATGGCCTTTATTATGTTGAAATATGTTTCTTCTATATCAAATTTGTTGATAATTTTTATCATAAAAGGATGTTTTCTTGTTCAATGCTTTCTCTGTTATCTACTGAGATGACTTTGACTTTTACTTTTCATTCTAATAATGTAATGGATCACTTTTATTTATTTGCATATGTTGAACCATCCTTGCATCCAGGGATGAATCCCACTTGATTGTGATGTATGATTCTTTTAATGTGCTGTTGAATTAGGTTTGTTAGTATTTTGATGAAAATTTTTGCATCCATACTCATCAGGGATATTGGCCTGTAGTTTTCCTGTAGTGTCATTACCTGGTTTCAGTATCAGGGTAATGCTGACCCCATAAAACAAGCCTGGGAGTTGAACACATACACTTGAGAAAAACTTTCAAATAGCCAACAAGCAAATGAAAGGAATGCTGAAAGATTCAGAAAAATGTGAAGATTAAACAACACATTTTAACCAAACAAAAGGTCAAAGAAGATATCACAAGGAAAATTAGAAAATGCTTCAGACAAATGAAAATGGAAATATACTGAAATCTATGGTATACAACATAAAGTGATCAAAGAAATATCTACAGCTGTAAATGCAGACATTAAAAAAAAAGAACCTAACTTTATACCTAATAGAACTACAAAAAGAAGTATTAACTGAAGCCAGAGCTAGTAGATGGAAGGAATTTAAAAATATTAGAGTGGAGAAATATATAAAAACTAGAAATACAATAGAGAAAATAAAACCAAAAGTTGGCTCTTTAAAAAGATCAACAAAATTGACAAAATTTTAGCTAAACTGACCAAGGAAAAAAAACTCTCAAATTACTAAAATTAGAAACAAAAAGAAACATCACTTTATTATTTATTATTGTTTAATTTACAATAATAAAAAGGATTATATGAACAATTATATGCCAACTTGTTAGATAATTAATTGGTTAAACAAGTTAGATAATCTTACACAAAACTCAAACAGAAAAAGAAAATTTCACAGGTCTCTATCAAGAGGTCAAATAATTAGGGACTTCCAAGGAAGATGGAGATGTAGGTGGATACACTGCATCTCCTCCCACAACCAAAAGACAACAATTTAAAAACAAAAAACAACCAGACCTGACAGAAAATCGAACTGTGTAGAAGTCCGACAATCAAGAAATTTAAAAAAGACACACTCATCCAGACCAGTAGGAGGAGTGGAGACAGGCAGCTGGGTGGAGAGGACTCTAGGAAAGGCAGTGGCTGGAGGACCGAGGCAGGCAAGGCGACAGCTGGCGGACCCAGTGAGGCAGTGGCTGGTGGAGCAGGAGGTCCCACGTTTGCGAGCAGATAAATCGGGAGGAACAACTGGGGAGTAAGACAACTGAGCAATCCAGGGCCCCAGTGTGGAAAAATAAAGCCTCAGACCACTGATTGAAAACACCTGTGGGGATTCAGGCAGCAGCAGGAGAAACTCCCAGCCTCACAGAAGAGTTCATTGGAGAGACCCACAGGCTCCTAGAATGTACACACAACCACCCACCCGGGAATCAGCACCAGAAGGGCCCAATTTGCTTGTGGGTAGCAGGTGAAGTGACTGAAATCTGGCAGAGAGCAAGCAAGCACAATTGTCCCCTCTCGGACCCCTGCCCCACACACAGCGTCACAATGCAGCCATATGGGTTGCCCCGCCCTGATGAATACCTAAGGCTCCGCCCCTCACTATGTAACAGGTGTCTCAAGACAATAAAAAAAAAAGCCCAAATGAAAGAACAGATAAAACGTCCAGAAAAAAATACAACTAAGTGACAAAGAGATAGCCCACCTTTCAGATGCACAGTTCAAAACCCTGGTAATCAGGATACTCACAGAATTGGTTGAATTTGGTCATCAAGTTAGATGAAAAAATGAAGGCTAAGTGAAATAAATGAAAATGTACAGGGAACCAATAGTGATGGGAAGGAAACTGGGACTCAAATTAATGGTGTGGACCAGAAGGAAGAAACAAATATCCAACCAGAAGAGAATGAAGAAACAAGAATTCAAAAAAAGGGGAGAGGCTGAGGAACCTCTATGACATCTTTAAACATTCCAACATCCGAACTATAGGGGTACCAGAAGGAGAAGAGGAAGAGCAACAAATTGAAAACTTATCTGAACAAATAATGAAGGAGAATTTCCCCAATCTGGAAAAGGAAATAGACTTCCAGGAAGTCCAGGAAGCTCAGAGAGTCCCAAAGAAGTTGGACCCAAGGAGGAACACACCAAGGCTCATCATAATTACATTACCCAAGATTAAAAATAAGGAGAGAATCCTAGAAGCAGCAAGAGAAAATGCGAGAGTTACCCACAAAGGAGTTCCCATCAGACTGTCAGCTGATTTCTCAAAAGAGACTTTACAGGCAGGAAGGGGCTGGAAAGAAGTATTCCAAGTCATGAGAGGCAAGGACCTATGTCCAAGATTGCTCTATCCAGCAAAACTTTCATTTAGAATGGAAGGGCAGATAAAGTGCTTCTCAGTAAGGTCAAGTTAAAGGAGATCATCATCACCAAGCCCTTATTACATGAAATGTTAAAGAGACTTATCTAAGAAAAAGGTGGTCAAAAATAAAATGACAGCAAACTCACAGTTATTAACAACCACACCTAAAACAAAAACAAATTAAGCAAACAACTAGAACAGAAACAGAATCACAGAAATGGAGATCACATGGAGGGTTATCAACAGGGGAGTGGGAGGGGGAGAGAGGGGGAAAAGGTACAGAGAATAAGTAGCTGGATGGTAGATAGAAAATAGACAGGGGGAGGTTAAGAATGGTATAGGAAATGTAGAAGCCAAAGAACTTATATGTATGACCCCCGGACATGAACTAAAGTGGGGGAATGTGGGTGGGAGGGGGTGTGCAGGGTGGAGGGGAGTGAAGGGAGGAAAACGGGACTACTGCAATAGCATAACCAAGAAAATATATTTTTTAAAAAGAGGTTGAATAATTAATCAAGAATCTCCCAACAAAGAGGAATTTACACCCATAAAGCTTCACTGGTGAATTACATCAAGTATTTAAGAAGAACTGGCACCAATTTTTCACAAACTGATCTACAAAACAGAAGATGAGAAATGGTGATAGAATAAAATATAATAAAAAAACAGAAGAGGAACTACTTAATTTAATCTGTGAAGCCAGAACTACCTTTATACCAAAGGTATAAAGACATCACCAAAAAGCTACCAACCAGTACCCTTGTTAATATAGATATAAAAATCCTCAACAAAATACTAGCAAACTGAATCTTTTTCAAGAGAATTAAATACCAGAACAAAGTGGGATTTATCACAGGAATGACTGGGTGGTTCGACGCATGAAAAAAAAAAATCAGTGTGATACATCACATTAACAAAATGAAAATGGTGACAGTTCATCTTGATTGATGCAGAAAAAACACTGGACAAAATCTAACACTCTTTCACAATAAAAAAACTCAATAACCTAGGAATAGAAGGGAATTTCCTTAGCATGATAAAGAACAGCAATGAAAAACCCACAGCTAATATCATACTCAGTGGTAAAAGACTGAAAGTTTTTCACATAAAATTTGGAGCAAAACAACAATATCCACTCTTACCACTTGTATTCAACATTGTACCAGAAGTTCTAGCTAGCACAATTAGGCAAGAAGGAAATAAAAGGCATCCAAATTGAAAGCAAGAATAGCTCTATTTTCAGAACACATAATATTTTGTGTAAAATAGCCTAATGAATTTGCAATTAAAAAGAAAACCTGTTAGAGCTTCTGAGATGTCAGCAGCATGGCACACACTGAGGCTGAGCCCAGGGTCAGGGGCAGAGAAGGGGAACAAAGGGTCACAGCATTCTATAACCTGCTATCACTGGACAGAGGAATCTGTAGTCATGGGGAATGCCCACCCTGTCTTCTTGTGGCCCCCTTCCAGCAGTAAAATCCTCACTTAGAAGATCTTGAAAAAGCGGAAAAAACTTCCCAGCCTAAGTGGTCTGCCTGCATTGCATTTAAATACACTAGAAATAACAAAGCTGCAGATGTGCAAACCTGCCCCCACCATGGACCCCTCCCCAACCCATCCAGGTTGAGCATGGTAGAGGCAGCTGGGTCAAGTCAGAGCAGCTCTGTGGGCGCTTCTGGCTACAGGAAGGCAGCAAAGGGAAGACTCAGGTCAGGAGACTCATAGCTCACCACTTCCACCACGGAGGTGGTGCTTTGAGACTAAGGCAAGCAGGTCATAACAGAGAGGCCCACCTCCTTGAGGAATATGGGGCATTTCCACAGCAGAGGTGACTGGCCCACAGAGATCGAGGAAGCCCCAGTAGAACAAACAAAAGAAAATAAAAATTTGCACTTCTGCACCACCTACTGGCAAACAAAAGAAAGACCTCTAGTTATCAACCTGCTAAAGCTGAACACTTAAGAGTCAAATACTTAAAAAATATGTATTTTATTCCCACAACCGCCCAGGCAGAAATTAATCCATCAATCACAATTAATAACCAAAGAAAAAAGGGAGTTCAGAAAGAAAAGAAAAATCTCCAGAAAACAAACATAAAGACATGAGAAACTGTAATTTGAACTAGAGAGTATTTAAGATTGCAGTTCTGAAAAAACTCAGTGAGAGAAGAAAACTCAAAAAGTCAACTCAATAAGCTCTGGAAAACAAATCAGTGAGCAAAAGGAGTATTTCAAAAAGACTTTGAAACCAAAATAATTAATTAATAAGTAAATAAATAAGACAAATTCTGGAGCTGAAGAACTCTAAATAAATGATATAAATGATCAAACTTAGAAAATAGATCAGACCAGGTAGAGGTCAGAATTAGTGATAAAGATAGAAATCTTGGAGGAGGAAGATGGCGGTGAGGTAGGAGGGAGCACATTCCACTTCCCCCTACACATGGGAGAAAAACCTAGCCTATCTACAGAGGAACATAGCAAACAGCCAACAGTACCCCAGCATATAAGAAAATAGGAGACCAAAAATTGTAGCGGACATTGAAAAACCAGATGGTAAGGAGAGTACTTCAGGACAATAAGATCCCAGGGACCAGGGCAGCTGCAGCCCCAGGCCCAGCACCCGCTGAGTCTGCCACAGGGTTCTTGGGAGAGAGCCAGGTCAACTGCTCCATCCCTGGCCAAACAAGGTCTGAGCAGCACTGGGAGAGACCTGGTTGCTTGAAGTCACAGACAGAGAGGGGAATAAGGACTGAGTGGCAAACACACAAGGGCTGTGAACACCTACGGAGTCTGTGGACGCCCGTTGGGGAGAGTTGAGAGTCCCGCTGTGATGGGCCCTGACCCAGATAGTCCTGGTCTGGCTGGAGACTTGGGCTGTGCGAGAGGACAGGCCGCTGTGTGGACCTGCAGACTTGAGGAGGAATTTCTCAAAAAGAAAAAGTGAAAAGAGACAGTTTGGGAAACTCTCCTGCACTCCGGCCTTATCCCCACCCAGGAGTGCAGTGCTTCTGAGGGGGCGTGGGAAACCCTGCATACCCCCATTGCACTGGGAAGGGTGCGCACCCGAACCCATGGGACCAGAGGTGGCCTGGCTGAGTGCACGTGCCCACAGCCCAAGGAGAGTGTGCTCTCCTGAAGGGCCCAGCCCATAGTGGTAACCCTGAGGAGAGTGATCTCTGAGGAAGGCCTGAATTCCACACCCAAAGTCCTGAGGAGTGGCGCCAGGCTAGCTCTAGGGTGACGGCGCATGACTGCGAGTGCTGATAGTGCTGATCCGGAAGGGAGAAAAGCCCCTCAGCATGCTGCAGCCAACAAGACCAGAAAAACCAGGGTGGCCAGTTTGAAACAAGCAAGAGGTGTTTTTTTTTTTAAGTAATTTTTTAAAATTTTTATTATTTTTTATCTCTCAATTCCCTTTTCCTCTCTCTCCTTTCTTGTTTTATTCCTTCTTCCTTTCTTTCCAATTTTATCTCTTCTTCCTTCCTTCTTCTGCTTCTCTCTTTTTTTTTTTTAAATACCCACAAGTGAGACAAAAAAAACATGGAACTGTGAAAAGACCAGAGTTGGACCCAAAGAGGGGGCATACCAACAGCTGAGACAGGGAGACAAATTTCACTTTGCTATTACAGAGAACCTTCAAGTTATTGCATATTTGCATTTTTTCCATTATTCTTACATATTTTATTTTAATAGTATTTTTGTATTCCTCTTCTTTCTGTTTAGTCTCCTTTGCTTGGCTGGTTATATTGTATTGTTTGACAGGTTTCCCCTGTTCTCTAGAGCCTGGCAGCTGATTTCTGAACAGAAACACTCCAATCCAGGAGAGAATGGCAAGAAATATTCCAATTAATGAAAAACAAAGGCCTGCAACCAAGACTACTCTACCCAGTTGACAGGTGAGAAGGCACTTGAGAATCTTCCCTGTTTATGCCAGAGCTGTGACCTTCATTGGAAGAGTGAAATACAGTGCTAGCTCTCAGGGAGGACAAGCCATTCTCCCCGGGAGACTAGTAATTTTGATCTTTAACTGTTCCTTTGGGGAGAACTGGCCCAACTCCCAGAGGGACTGGTTGGTTAGTCAAGTCACACAACGCCCTTGGCAACATAGCCACTTTTGTCTAAAACATATTTAACCATAGCTCCCAAAGTGAGACTTTGGAACCTCACCCAAGGAAAGGATGCTTTGCTCAGAACTTTTCCCTGTTGGACCCTGAATGCTGTCTCTGGGATTCCCCAGAGTGTATGTTCAGGTGTTGGTTATTTCCTGTCTGATGACGTACACTCTTCATTCTTGCTTTCTCTTTGCTCTTGCTAAATAAAGTGCTTAGCCGTTGATCTTTAACTTGGGGTCTTTATTGTCTGCGAATCCAAACCTCCAAACTAAGTGGCCACAATCTCATACGTGTTCCTTAATGGCACACCAGTGAGGCTCTCAATTAAAACGGATGGCAAAATAAGGAGTTTCCTCGACGAAAGAAGGCTGAAAGAATACATCTCCACCAAACCAGCACTACAAGATATGCTAAAGGGACTACTATAAGACGAGTAAGGAAAAGAGTGAGAGAGGAGCACAGGTACAAAGGGGGGGATGAAAAAATACCTATTATTAATAACCTTAAAGGTTATTGCATTAAATGCTCCAATCAAAAGACATAGGGTACCTGAATGGATAAGAAAACATGACCCACACATACGCTGCCTACAAGAGATCCACCTTAGAAAAAAAGACCTACACAGACTGAAAGTGAAGGGCTGGAAGAAAATATTGCAAGCAAATGAACAAGGAAAAAAAAAGCCAGGGTAGCAATACCCATATCAGAAAAATTGATTTCAAAATAAGGGTCATAAAAAGACCCAGAACTACACTTCATAATACTCAAGGGAAGAATCCATCAAGAAGACATAAAAATTATAAACATATATGTACCTACATAGGAGCACACAAATATGTAAGGAAAATCTTGGGGGACTTCAAGAAAGATATTGACAGCAACACAATTATACTAGGGGATTTTAACACCCAATTGTCAAAAATAGGTAGATCTTCCAAACAAAATATCAACAAAGATACTGAGGCATTGAAAACAATGTCCTAGATCAAATGGACTTAAATGATATATATATATAGGACCTCTCATCCCAAAGAAGCAAAATACACATTCTTTTCAAAGGCACATGGAATATTTTCAAAGATAGACAACTTGATAGGACACAAAACAAGACTCAACTAATTCAAGAATACTGAAATCATATCAAGCATTTTCTCCAACCACAAGGGCTTGAAACTGGAAACCAACATTAAGGAGAAAACTCAAAAACACTCAAACTCATGGAGATTGAAGAGCATGCTATTAAATAACAAATGGGTCAAGAATGAGATCAGGAAGAAATAAAAAATTTTCTGGAAACAAATGAAAATGAACTCACAACAACCCAAAACTTATGGGACACAACAAAAGCAGTCCTGAGAGGGAAGTGCATAGCAATACAGGCCTACCTAAAAAAGATAGAAACATTTTAAATAAACAACCTAACCCTACACCTATAAGAACTCAAGGAACAACAAAAAAGATAGCCCAGAGCAAGTAGAAGGAAGGAGATAACCAAGATAAGAGCAGAATTAAATGACATAGAGACTAAAATCACAATTCTAAGGATCAATAAATCTAGGAGCTGGTTCTTTGAAAAGATAAACAAAATCGACAAGCCTTTAAGCAGACTCATCAAGACAAAAAGAGAGAGGACCCAAATAAACACATTCAGAAATGAAAGAGGAGAGATTACAACTGATACCACAGAGATACAAAGAATTGTAAGAAATTACTATGAAGAACTATATGCCAAGAAATTTGAACACCAAATTTCTAGAAAAATATAATCTTCCAAAACTCAGTGAAGAAGAAGCAGAAAGCCTGAACAGATCAATAACAGCTGGCAAAATTGAAGCAGTAATAAAAAAAACCTCCTGGCACACAAAAGCCCTGGACCAGGCAGTTTCACAGGAAAATTTTACAAAACATTTAAGGAAGAGCTGACTCCTATCCTTCACAGATTATTCCAAAATATCCAAGAAGAGGGAAGACTCCTAAATTCTTTTTATGAAGCCAGCATCATCCTAATCCCAAAACCAGATAAAGACACAACAAAGAAAGAAAACTTCAGGCCAATATTGCTAATGAACATAGACGCTAAAATTCTCAACAAAATATCGGCAAACTGCATCCAGTAATACATTAAAAAGATCACACACCATGACCAAGTGGGATTCATTCCAGGGATGTAAGGATGGTACAATATTTGCATATCAAGAAATATAATACATCACATAAACAAAAGGAAAGACAAAAATTACATGATCATATCAGTAGATGCGGAAAATCATTTGATAAGGGACAGCACCTATTTATGATAAAAACACTCAGTAAAGTGTGAATAGAGGGAGCATTCCTCAACATAATAAAGGCCATATACAAAAGACCTATAGCCAACATCATTCTCAATGGGCAAAAACTATAAGCTTTCCCACTAACAACAGAAACAAGACAAGGATGTCCACTTTCACCACTTCTATTCAACATAGTACTGGAAGTCCTAGCCACAGCAATCAGACAACAAAAAGAAATAAAAGGCATCGAAATTGGAAAGGAGGAAGCAAAACTATCACTGTTTGCAGAGGACATGATAGTGTACACAGAAAACCCTACAGACTCCACCAAAAGACTACTTGACCTAATAAGTGAATTTGGCAAAACAGCAGGATACAAAGTCAATATTCAGAAATCAAATGCATTTTTGTATACCAACAAAATGGTATCAGACCATTCATTAAAACAATGTTTTCATTGTTTCATTAAAACAATGAAATGGTGTTTCATTAAAACAATGAAATATCAGACACAGAATCAGGAAAAAATCCCATGTGATATAACAGTAAGAAAAATAAAGTAGCTAGGAATAAACCTAACCAAGGAGATAAAAGACCTGTATGCAGAAAACTATACAACACTGAAGAAAGAAATTAAGGAAGACACAAACAAATGGAAGGATGTACCATATTCATGGATTGGAAGAATTAACATCATCAAAATGTCCATACTACTCAAAACAATTTATAGATTCAACACAATCCCTATTAAAGTACCAATGGCATATTTAACATATATAGAACAAACATTTCAAAAATTTATATGGAACCAAAAATGACGCCAACTAGCCACAGCAATTTTGAGAAAAAAGAACAAAGTAGGAGGGATCACAATGCCTGATATCAAACTGTATTACAACGTCACTGTAATCAAGTAGACTGCTATTGGCATAAGAACACATGGACCAATGGAACAGAATAGAGAGCCCAGAGATAAATCCAAGTCTCTATGGTCAATTAATAGTTGACAAAGTGGGCAGAAGCATAAAATGGAGTAAAAATAGCCTCTTCAACAAATGGTATTGGGAGATCTAGACAGCTACATGTAAAAAAAAATGAAACTTGATCACCAACTCACTCCAAACATAAAAAATAAATTAAAGGTTGATAAAAGATTTAAATATAAGTTGACACAATAAAAGTCCTAGAGGAGAACATAGGCAGGGAAATCTTGGATATTCTACACAGCAATATTTTCAGATATGTCCCCTAGAGCAAGGGACATAAAAGAAGAAACAAATGGGACATCACCAAAATATAAAGCTTCTTCATGGTTAAAGAAAACAGCAGTAAAATGAAAATGAATTCAACTGTACAGGGAAATATATTTGCCAATGATATCTTGGACAAGGGTTTGATCTCCAGAATATATAAAGAACTCAAATGACTCCACTCCTGGAAGACAAACAATCGAATTAAAACATGGGCAAAGGACCTGAAAGACACTTCTCCAAAGAGGACTTACAGAGGGCCTAGAGACATATGAAAGGATGCTTAGCATCACTAGCCATCAGAGAGATGCAAATTAAAACCACAATGAGATACCACTTCACGCTGGTCAGAATGGCCATCATAAAGAAATCAACAAACAATAAGTAATCTCGAGGTTGTAGAGAAAAGGAAATCTGAGTACAGTGTTGGTAGGAATGTACCTGGTGCAGCCACTGTGGAAAACAGTATGGAATTTCCTCAGAAAACTAAAAATGGAACTGCCTTTTGACCCAGCAATTCCACTGCTGGGATTATACCCTAAGAACCCTGAAGCACCAATCCAAAATAACCTATGCACCCTGATGTTCAAAGCAGCACAATTTACAATAGCCAAGTGCTGGAAGCAACCTTAGTGCCCATCAGTAAATGAATGGATCAAAAAACTGTGGTACATTTACACGATGGAATACTATGCAGCAGAAAGAAAGAAGGAACTCCTAACCTTTGCAACAGCTAGGATGGATCTGGAGAGCATTATGCTAAGTAAAATAAGCCAGACCGTGAAAGACAAATAGCATATGATATTACCTATAAGTGGAACCTAATCAACAAAACAAAGAAGCAAGCAAAATATAACCAGATACAGTGAAATTAAGAACAAACTGACAGTAACGAGAGTGGAGGTGGGACAGGATAAAAAGGGAAAATGGGGGAGGGATTTCAGGAACATATATAAAGGACACATGGACAACACCAGAAGAGGGTAGGATCAAGAGTGGGGGGTGGGGATGGCTGGGGGGGGAGGTGGTGGGTGAAAATGGAGACAACTGTACTTGAACAACAATAAAAAAAAGTAAAATAAACATGATTGTTTAAAGCGGGGAAAAAAAGAACATGCTAAGTGAAATAGAGCAAATATAAAAGATTATATATTGTATAAAGTCATTTATATGAAATATCCAGAATAGGTAAATCCACTGAGACCAAAAGCAGATTTGTGGTTTCTAGGGATGGAAATGGGGAATGTGGAATGACTGCCTAATTGATATCAGTTTTCCTTTTCAGGTGATGAAATGTTTTGGAACTAGACAGAAGTAATGGTTGCACAACACTGTAAGTATAAAATGTCACTGAACTGTACACTTTGAAATAGTTAATTTCATAAATTTGAATTTTCTCAATAAAATATTAAATGTACACATAAAATATGATGCAACCAAGAGAAATAAAGGTATGTGTCCACTGTACACAATGTACAAAGTTGCTTTATTGGTAATAGCCAAAACCTAAACAAACTGAATGTTCATGAACAGACAAATAATGTAACAAAAAAATGGGATACTCATAAAATGGAATACATTTAACTAACACTCTGAACTGTACCCCTAAAGTGGGTGAATATTATTCTATACAAATTATATTACCAGGCAGGTGTTTAAAAGTTAACCTTCTTTAACAATGAAGATATTTGTTTAAATTAAAAGGCAAAGCAGCATGTAAGGAGCTTGTAAGTCACTACTCCATCCTAACAAGAGCTGAAAAAAGCTGAATAATGAATAACACTGCTTGAATCTGTAAGAGAGAGGTGGACACAGGGTATACCATTTCCCCCAAGACTGAACAGACAGTGAATACTGGGAGTCACAATAGACCACCTCAAGAAAGACCTGCTAAAACAGCTGTGGAATCCAGTGTTGTGGTACAAAACCAGAACTGTAACTGGTTCATTGCTGGAGGCTCAGTGCAGACAACTTTTGAGATTTAAAAGCTCCAGGGGGGAGTCCAGTCATGGGACCCTTTCACAATATTGTGAGATTTATCACCAGGAACTTGATGAGTACCCCACAGTAAATAACAGAGAAGAATTTCCTGGTGAATTCAGCAGGAGGGGAAAAGGTACCACTTTGAAATATAACACAGCACTCTGTCCTTCGTAACAAGGTGTGCCCTCAGGAAAACTAGTTAACCAGACAGAGCCTAAATTGCTCCCATACTATCAGAGCCTAAATGGCCTGAGGCAAAGGAAATACCCAACTCTAGTCCACTCTAGCCATCCTGACCCACACAACGGAGGAGAAAAAACAGAAATATTTCTAAAGTTCATAGTCCAGAAGCATAGCCTCATAAAAAGACTGAGACCCAGTCACTGGGCTGTGGAACACTTCTACTTACCCCATACCTTACCACCACATTACTAACAGCCTGTTTACAGCAATTCCTTTTACTCAGTACATCATGTTGGCTATCAAGAAAAACTTACAAGGCACACCTAATGGCAAAAAGCGCAATTTAAAAAGACAGAGCAAACATCAGAACCAGACACGGCAGGGATGGTGGAATTTTATGAAACAAGGAATATGAAACAACTATGATTACTATGCTAAAGGCTCTAATGGAAAAAGTAGCAAGTATACAAGAACAGATGGGCAATATGAGCAGTATTGGAAATCCTACAAAAGCACCAAACGTAAATGCTAGAGAGATCAAAAACACTGTAACAGAAATGAAGAATGTATATGATGGAAGTACTAGTAAACTGGGCAAAGTGCTGCTGAGTTTGAAGATATCTTAATAGAAACTTTAAAAAACTGAAAAGTAAAGACTGAAAAAGTAAAATCAGAACACCAAGCACTGTAGGAGAACTACAGAAAGTGGAACATACATATTTTGGGAATGCCAGAAAGAAATGAACAGAAGAAATATTTCAAGCAATAATAAATTGATTGCAGACACCAAACCCCATATCCAGGAAGTTCAGAGAACAGCAAGCAACATAAAGGTCCCCAAACTACACCTACGAATATCATTTCAAATTATGGAAAATCAAAGATAAAATAAAAATCCTACAAGAAGCTGGGGGAGGGGGGCTGGGGGGAAACACTTACTTATAGAGGAACAAAGGTAGGAATTATATACAACTTTGCAGAAACCATGCGAAAAACAAGAGAGTGAGTGAAATATTTGGTGCTGAAAGAGAAAAAAATACCAACCTAGAACTCTGTATCTTGTGAAATTATCCTTTGAAAGTGAAGGAGAAATACTTTCTCAGATGAAAATTGAGGAAACTTGTTGCCAGTAGACCTGCCTTACAAGAAATGTTGTAAGAAATTCTTGAAAGAGAAGGAAAATAATATAGGTCAGAAATTCAGATCCATGTAAAGGAAGGAAGACCATAAGGAGTAAGTGAAGATAAAATAAAAACTTTTATTTTTCTTATTTAAACTGATCTAACAGAAAACAATTTGTTCAAAATAACAATAGCAACAATAAGTTTTATTATTTATTAGCTGTGAATTATACTACTGCATTCTAGGGCAACCACTAAAAAAGGTTTTCCAAAAAAAAAAAAAAAAAAAAAAGAAGTGTAACTGATACCCTAAGAGAAAAAATAAAATCATATAAATTGCTCAATTAAAATCATAACAATCAGCCCTGAACAGTGTGGCTTAGTTGGTTGGGCACCCTCCCATAAAGCAAAAGGTACATGCCTAGGTTGCGGGTTCAGTCAGTCCCCAGTTGGGGCACGTACGAGAGGCAAGAATAGATGTTTCTCTTTTGCATTGATGTTTGTCTCCCTCTCTTTCTGCCTCTCGTCCTCACTCTAAAAAAAATAAAATTTAAAAAAATCCGGAAAGGCACACAAATGACAACAAAAGAACAGGGCAACAAGTAGAAAACAGTAGCAAATATGGTAGATATAATTCCAACTATATTAATTGTCACTTTGATGTCAATGGTCTAATGTACCAATTCAAAGACTGATTTATCAGAGTAGATTAAAAAAACCAGAAGCAACTGTATGTTACCCATGAGAAATAACTTTAAATATAGATTTATATTTAAAAGTAAATAAGTAGAGAAAAACATGCCATGCTAATACTAATCTAAAGAAAGCAGGAAAAGCTGTATCAATTTCAGACAGAATTCAAAGTAAGAAAACTTATCTGAAATAAGGGCATTACATTATGATAAGAGGGTCAATGCTCTTAAGAAGGCATAACAATACCTAAGGTGTATGTGCCTAACAAGAGAGTGTTAAGGTATCTGAAGCAAAATATGGGAGAACTGAAAACAGAAACAGAAAAATCATAGTTGGAAACCAACACTTCTCCATCAGAAATGGATAAATCCATTGCACTGAAGGCTACACAAAGTGAAGTAAAGGAAAATGTACAGGGAACCGACAGTGAAGAGAAGGAAACCAGGGCTCAAATCAACAGTTTGGAGTGGAAGGAAGAAATAAACATTGAACCAGAACAGAATGAAGAAACAAGAATTAAAAAAAATGAGGAGAGGCTGAGGAACCTCCGGGATACCTTTAAACATTCCAACATCTGAATCATAGGGGTTGCTAGAAGGAGAAAGGAAGAGCAAGACATTGAAAACTTATTTGAAAAAATAATGGAGGACTTCCCCAATCTGGCAAAGGAAATAGACTTCCAGGAAGTCCAGGAAGCTCAGAGAGTCCCAAAGAATTTGCACCCAAGGAAGCACACACCAAGGCACATCATAATTACATTAGCCAGGATTAAAGATAAGGAGAGAATCTTAAAAGCAGCAAGAGAAAAGGAGACAGTTAACTACAAGGGAGTCCCATGAGACTATAAGCTGATTTCTCAAAAGAAACCTTGCAGGCAAGAAGGGACTGGAAAGAAGAATTCCAAGTCATGAAAGGCAAGGACCTACATTCAACATTACTCTATCCAGCAAAGCTTTCATTTAGAATGGAAGGGCAGATAAAGTGCTTCTCAGATAAGGTCAAGTTAAAGGAGTTCATCATCACCAAGGCCTTATTATATGAAATATTAAAAGGACTTATCTAAGAAAAAGAAGACCAAAAATATGAACAGTAAAATGACAACAAACTCACAGCTATCAACAACTGAACCTAAAAAAATACAAAACAAAAACAAACTAAACAAGCAACTAGAACAGAAACAGAATCACAGAAATGGAGATCCCATGGAGGGTTATCAGTGGGGAGTGGGATGGGGGAGCATGGGAGAAAAGGTACAGGGAATAAGAATCATAAATGGTAGGTACAAAATAGATAGGGGGAGGTTAAGAATAGTATAGGAAATGGAGGAGCCAAAGAACTTACATGTACAACCCATGGACATGAGCTAAGGTGGGAAAATGCTGGTGGAAATGGGGGTACAGGGCAGAGGGGAATAAAGGGGAGAAAAAAAATGGGAAAACTCTAATAGCATAATCAATAAAATATACTTTTAAAAAAGATGTAAAACAAAAAACGGATAAATCCAACAGGCAAATAATCATTAAGGACATAGTTGAATTCATCATCAATTAACTGAATATAATAGACTACTGCATCCAACAACAGGAGAATATACATTTTTCTCAAACTTACATGTAATATTCACCAAGACAGACCACATTCTGGGCCATAAAACAGACCTTAACAAATTTAAAAGAAGAGAAATCATATAATTTCTATTCTTAGTCTACAAGGGAATTAAACTAGAAATCAATAACAGAAAGATAACTAGAAAATCCCCAAATGCATGGATATTAAACAATACACTTTTAAATAACACAAAGGCCAAAGAAGAAATCTCAAGAGAAAATACACAGTATTTTGAACTACATGAGAATTAAAACACAACATATCAATTGGGGGATGCTGTGAAAGCAGTGCTCAGAGGGAAATGCAGAGCACTGAATGAATATATTTAAAAAGATCCAACTATATTATATTCTGGAAAAGGCAAAACAATGGAGATAGTAAAAAGATCAGTGCTTGCAGGAAAGGCATGAATAGGTGGAGCACAGAGGAATTTAGACCAGTAAAAATACTCTGTATGATGGCTTAATGATGGATACAAATCATTACCAGTACATATTTGTTCAAACCCAATGAATGCACAACACCGAGTGAACCATAATTTAAACTATGGACTTTGAGTGATTATCATGTGCCAATGTATGTTCATCAAGGGTAAGGAATGTGGACTTCTGGCCAAGATGGAGGCATAAAGTAGACGCACCTGCCTCCTCCGACAACCAAGATAGGGACAACAACAATATAGAAACAAAATAACAACCAGAACTGACAGAAAATTGAAGTATATGGAAGTCCGACACCCAAGGAGTTAAAATTAGACACGTTCATCCAGACCAGGTAGGAGGGGTGGAGTCGGGCCGGGCGAAGCACACGCAGCAGAGAGCAGAGCAATGTGGCAGGAGCACAGGACTGCAGCAGGCAGACCCTGGGCGCACAAGTGGCGGGGGCTGGTGGGGCCCCGGCAGGGGGTTGGCAACCAGCAGACACAGCGAGGCAGCCAGTGTGAAGCAAGGCACTTCGTGCAACTCAGGGTCCCAGCACCAGGAAATAGAGCTTTGAGGCACTGACTGAAAAGGAAGGTCCCTCGGGGTGCACAGGCCCACCCACACCGGAATTGGCACCAGAGGGGCCCAGCTGGCTCGCAGAAAGTGGCAGAGGGGTCTGGGGTCTTTTGGCGAGCGGAGCAAGCACCATTGTTCCTTCTTGGACCCCGCCCCCACATACAGCGTCACAACCCAGAGACTGGGGTGCCCTGCCCTGGTGAACTCCTAAGGTCCCGCCCCTCACTACAGGAGCTCGACAAGACCAAAAAAAATAAAAAAAAAACAGCAAAGAGATGGCTCAAACAGAAGAAGAATTGAGCCCCAGAACCCATCCTTTTAAGAAACCAAGAGATAGCCAACCTATCAGATGCACAGTTCAAAGCACTGGTGATCAGGATTCTCACAGAACTGGTTGATTTTGGTCGCAAATTAGATGAAAAAATGCAGGCTACAATAAGTGAAATGAAGAAAAATGCTCACGGAGCCAATAGTGATGGAATGAAAGCTGGGTCTCACATCAATGGAGTGGACCAGGAGGAAGAAAAAAAATATACAACCAGAAAAGAATGAACAAATAAGAATTAAAAAAAAAGGAGGAGAGGCTTGGGAACCTCCAGGACATCTTTACACGTTCCAACATCCGAATTACAGGGGTACCAGCAGGAAAAGAGGAAGAGCAACAAGTGGAAAAGTTATTTGAACAAATAATAAAGGAGAACTTCCCGAGTCTGGCAAATGAAATAGATTTCCAGGAAGTCCAAGAAGCTCAGAGAGTCCCAAAGAAGTTGGACCCAAGGAGGAACACACCAAAGCACATCATAATTACATTAGCCAAAAAAGGTAAAAATGAAGGAGAGAATCCTAGAAGCAGCAAGAGATAAGAGGATAGTAACCTACAAAGGAGTTCCCATCAGACTGTCAGCTGATTTCTCAAAAGAGACCTTGCAGGCAAGAAGGGGCTGGAAAGAAGTATTCCAAGTCATGAAAGACAAGGACCTACATCCTTGATTGCTCTATCCAGCAAAGCTTTCATTTAGAATGGAAGGGCAG
>CM052538.1:121427380-121447970 GCA_028533065.1 Trachops cirrhosus
TGAATCTCAAAGCCCTCACCACACCTTGTTTATTCCCTGGCATAAAAAGTCTGGCCTAGAAAGAGAAGGCAAGATGGTCTGTTAGGGTATGAACCCACCATATTCTCAGATTGCTGGCCATCTGAATAAAGTGCCTGTAAAAAATTCAATCGCTGTCATTGCTTATTGGGTTTGGTAGTGACAGGCAGCCCAAATGCCAATGTCTTTTCCAGTTACACAGAGGCAGTACACATCTGCTGGTACTGCGGGCGCTGGCACCAGAGTAACTGAGGTGCTGGGTGACATCTGGAGAAGGGAGGAGCTGGGCTGTGTTGAACCCTGACTCGGATAGTCTCTGGAGCGTTTGGAAAGTTGGGCTGTGTGAAAAGCTTTGTGCTTGTTAAGACCCTGGGCAGCTAGAGCAGCAGCTGGCTCTCCCCAAGGGTTATTTGAGCTGCACCTGGAACTGAGTGGTGAAGTGGGACCATGTTCCTGAGCTTGTCTTGTGCTGTCCACCCGGAGGCTGAGTGCCTGAGTGGAACAGCACACCCAGGGCCTGACTCACACTGTGTGCCCAGATGCTGAATGGCTGATTGGAGCCTGGCAGCTCATGGAAGACCTGGGCCAGAGGCTGGGCAACTGGGAATATTGTGGTCCAGACCTGATCCCCATCCCCTAAAAACCATAGGAAGGGAGAAAAGTGAAGACCAGTCCCCATCTTCCTGTGGCATCTAAGAAGACCAGCAGAACTTGCTGAACAGGTTTAAAGTCAGCAAGAGGCTCATTTCCTCCCCCTTTTTTCTCTTCCCCCAGGTGAGTCAATAAGACTTGGAGTTATGAAAGGTCTAGAGACAGATCCAAATGGGGAGCACAAGGCTAACCCCCAAAATTCAGAAACAATAAAAGTCACTTTGCTATCCCACAGAGCTGGCATTTTATTGTTTTTATATATTATTATTATTATTATTTTCATTATGTTTACCACTTTTATTTTATTATTATTTCTTTTATTTCTCTTATATTTAGTTTTCTTCATTTTATTTCCCTGTTTAATTGCATTATTTGACTGGTTTTCCTTATTCTCTTTTTATTGTACCTTAATTTTCCTTCTTTCACTTTACCTGTGCTCCAATAACACACTACTCTTGATCAGGTACTTTCTATTCTGATTATCCAAATCATGTATTTCTTGTGACATTACTGTTGTTCCAGTACTATTGTAAATAATCATTGTTCCATACAATTGTACATACTACACAGCAACCCTCTCTGATCTTAGCCCACTTCACTTTAATCCTGAGCATTATTATTGTTGGGGTTAACTCTATTCTCTCTCACTCTATGCCTACTATCTATCCTTTACTCTCACTATATCTCATCATCTAACCTTGCACAAGTGGTCTGTTTTCTGGATTCAGCTCACAATCCTTCTCCCCACTAACAAGAGTCTTATCTTCTTTCACCTTTTATAAAAAGTGGCTAGTTGGGTGAAATATCACAGTTAATGCTATACTTATCCAAAAAATCTCCTATCTCTTCTTTACTTGCTGGTACTTTAAGTCCCATAAAATTCTCTCCCACTGTCTTAAACCATTTTGCCTACCCCCTGCCACTGATCACATACAAGAATAGGTGGAAGCTGTGAACATCAGTATACCTGCTGTTCGCAGGTATAACTACCAACAAAGGAACCACCAAAAGGTAAAAACCCAAGTACACAAGAGAGCCCACACAAACAGAAGAAAGGGCAAACCTAGAGTGTCCAGACAAGGAGATCAAAGAGATCACACCAATGAACCCCATATAATTCCTACCATAGAAGTTCACCCTATAAAGACAGCTAGCAAAGCAATTCATCAAGAAGCGCAGAAACAAACAAAAAGAGTCACCTAAAAGGGGGGACAAAAAAAGAACATGCAATCAAAAGGAGTGGAAGACTCCCTACTAAAAGAGCTAAACAAAATGGAGGTAACCAAACTATCACATACAGAATTCAAAATAATGGTTATAAAGATGTTCAAGGAACTAATGGACAAGTACAAGGAACTGACTGAGCACTACAACAGTATGAAAAAGTAAATAGAAACTATAAACAGAAAGCAGGAAAATGAACAATAAATGCTCAGAAATAAAATGCACACTAGAAGGAATTACAAACAGCCTGGATGAAGCAGAGGATCAAATCAGTGAGCTGGAGGACAAAGTAAAAAAAAACACCCAGAAAGAACATGAAAAGGAAAAGAAACTCAGAAAGAACGAACAGGTGGTAAGGGAGCTGCTAGACAACATGGAATGTAATAATATCCATATAATAGGGATATCAGAAGGAGAAGAAGAGCAAGGGATAGAAAACCTGTTTGAAAAAGTAATGATGGAAAACTTCCCTAATTTGATGAGAAAAAAAGTCACAAAAATCCAGGAAAAATTCCAGTCAAGAGGAACCCAAAGAGGCTGACTTCAAGACACATCATAATTAAAATGACAAAATTCCAAGATAAAGAGAGAGTCTTAAAGGCAGCAAGGGACAAACAGAAAGTAACATACAAGGGGGCCCCAATAAGACTAACAACTGACTTCTCAATGGAAATGCTCTAAGCCAGAAGAGAAAGACAAGAAATATTCCAACTAATCAGAACCAGAGGCCTACAACCAAGACTACTTTATTCAGCAAGGCTCTCAATTAAAATGGAAGGCCAAATAAGGAATTTCCCAGACAAAAGAAGTCTAAAAGAATACACCTCCACCAAACCAGCTCTGCAAGAGATGCTAAAGGAAGTGCTTTAAGAAAAGGAAGAAAGAGAGTGAAAAAGAGAGGAACACAGGTACAAAAAAAGGCAATGAATAAGTACTTATTAATAATAACCTAAACATAAACAGATTAAACACTCCAATCAAAAGACACAGAATAGCTGAATGAATAAGAAAGCATGACCCACACATATGCTGCCTGCAAGAGACCCACCTCAGGACAAAAGACCTACACAGACTAAAAATGAAGGGCAGGAAAAAAATATTCCAAGCAAATGGAAAGGAAAAAAAAAAGCTGGGGTAACAATACTCATATCAGACAAAATAGACTTCAAAATAAGGGCCATTAAAAAGACCCAGAACTACACTTCATAATACTCAAGGGAAGAATCCATCAACAAGACATAAAAATTACAAATATATATGCACCTACATAAGAGCACACAAATATGTAAGGAAAATCTTGGGGGACTTCAAGAAAGATATTGACAACAACACAATTATACTAGGGGATTTTAACACCCAATTGTCAAAAATAGGTAGATCTTCCAAACAAAATATCAACAAAGATACTGAGGCATTGAAAACAATGTCCTGGATCAAATGGACTTAAATGATATATATATATAGAACCTTTCATCCCAAAGTAGCAAAATACACATTCTTTTCAAAGGCACATGGAACATTTTCAAAGATAGACAACTTGATAGGACACAAAACAAACCTCAACATATTCAAGAATACTGAAATCATATCAAACATTTTCTCTGACCACAGGGGCCTGAAACTAGACACCGACATCAAGGAGAAAACTCAAAAACACTCAAACTCATGGAGATTGAAGGGCATGCTATTAAACAATGAATGGATTAAGAATGAGATCAGGAAGAAATAAAAAATTTTCTGGAAACAAATGAAAATGAACTCACAACAACCCAAAACTTATGGGACACAGCAAAGGCAGTCCTGAGAGGGAAGTTCATAGCAATACAGGCCTACCTAAAATAGATAGAAACATTTTAAATAAACAACCTAACCCTACACTCACAAGAACTCGAAGAACAACAACAAAGACAGTCCAGAGCAAATAGAAGGAAGGAGATAACCAAGATCAGAGCAGGATTAAATGACAGAGAGACTAAAAGCACAATTCTAAGGATCAATGAATCCAGGAACTGGTTCTTTGAGAAGATAAACAAAATTGACAAGCCTTTAAGCAGGCTCATCACGAAAAAAAGAGAGAGGACCCAAATAAACTCAATGAGAAATGAAAGAGGAGAGATTACAACTGATACCACAGAAATACAAAGGATTGTAAGAAGTTACTACAAAGAACTATATGCCAAGAAATTTGAAAACCTAGGTGAAATGGACAAATTGCTAGAAAAATATAATCTTCCAAAACTGAAGGAAGAAGAAACAGAAAGTCTGAACAGATCAATAACAGCTGAAGCAGTAAAAAAAAAAAAAAAAACTCTCAACACACAAGGCGCTGGACTGGACAGTTTCACAGGAAAATTTTAGAAAACATTTAAGGAAGAGCTAACCCCTATTCTTCACAGACTATTCCAAAAAATTCAAGAAAAGGGAAGACTTCTAAATTCTTTTTATGAAGCCAGCATCATCCTAATCCCAAAACCAGATAAAGACACAACAAAGAAAGAAAACTTCAGGCCAATATTGCTGATGAACATAGACGCTAAAATTCTCAACAAAATATCGGCAAACTGCATCCAGTAATACATTAAAAAGATCACACACCATGACCAAGTGGGATTCATCCCAGGTATGTAAGGATGGTACAACATTTGCAAATCAAGAAACATAATACATCACATAAACAAAAGGAAAGACAAAAATTACATGATCATATCAATAGATGCAGAAAATCATTTGATAAGGGACAGCACCCATTTATGATAAAAACACTCAGTAAAGTGTGAATAGAGGGAGCATTCCTCAACATAATAAAGGCCATATACAAAAGACGTATAGCCAACATCATTCTCAATGGGCAAAAACTATAAGCTTTCCCACTAACAACAGAAGCAAGACAAGGATGTCCACTTTTACCACTTCTATTCAACATAGTACTGGAAGTCCTAGCCACAGCAATCAGACAAGAAAAAGGAAGTAAAAGGCGTTCAAATCAGAAAAGAGACAATAATACTGTCATTGTTTGAAGATGACATGATAGTGTACATAGAAAACACTATAGACTCTACCAAAAAACGACTTGACCTAATAAATGATTTTGTCAAAACAGTGAGATACAAAGTCAATATTCAGAAATTGAATGCATTTTTGTATACCAATAATGAAATATCAGACACAGAATCAGGAAAAAATCCCATGTGATATAACAATAAGAAAAATAAAGTAGCTGGGAATAAACCTAACCAAGGAGATAAAAGACCTGTATGCAGAAAACTATACAACACTGAAGAAAGAAATTAAGGAAGACACAAACAAATGGAAATATATACTGTGTTCATGGATAGGAAGAATTAACGTCATTAAAATGTCCATACCACCCAACACAATTTATAGATTCAATGCAATACCTATTAAAACACCAATGGCATATTCCACAGATATAGAGCAAACACTTCAAAAATTTATATGGAACCATAAATGATGCCAAATAGCCACAGCAATTTTGAGAAAGATGAACAAAGTAGGAGGGATCACAATACCTGATCTTAAACTGTATTACAAGGCCACTATAATCAAAACAGCCTGGTGTTGGCATAAGAACAGACAGGTGGACAAATGGAACAGAACAGAGAGCCCAGAAATAAACCCAAGTCTCTATGGTCAATTAATATTTGACAAAGGGAACAGCAGCATAAAATGGAGCAAAAATAGCCTCTTCAGCAAATGGTGTTGGGAGATCTGGACAGCTACATGCAAAAAAATGAAACTCGAGCACCAACTTACACCATACACAAAAATGAATTCAAGGTGGATAAAAGACTTAAATATAAACCATGACACCATTAAAGTTCTAGAGGAGAACATAGGCAGGAAAATCTCAGATAATCCATGTAGCAATATTTTCACTGATATGTCCCATAGAATAAGGGACATAAAGGAAAGAATAAACAAAAGGAATCTCATCAAAATAAGAAGCTTCTTCATGGCTAAAGAAAACAACATTAAAATGAAAAGAGAACCAACTGGATGGGAAAAGATATTTGTCAATGATACCTCAGACAAGGGTTTAATCTCCAAAATATATAAAGAAGTCACATGACTCCATTCTAAGAAGACAAGCAACCCAATTAAAAAATGGGCAAAGGACTTGAACAGACACTTCTCCAAGGAGGACATACAGAGGATCCAGAAATACATGAAAAGATACCCAGTATCACTAGCTATCAGAGAGATGCAAATTAAAACCACAATGAGATACCACTTCACACTGGTCAGAATGGCCATCATAAACAAAGCAACAAACAACAAGTGTTGGAGAGGTTGTGGAGAAAAGGGAACCCTAGTGTACTATTGGTGGGATTGCAGACTGGTGTAACCACTATGGAAAACAGTATGGAATTTTCTCAGAAAACTGAAAATGGATCTGTCTTTTGACCCAGCAATTCCACTGCTAGGATTATAACCCAGGAACCCTGAAACACCAATCCAAAAGAACCCATGCACCCCAATGTTCATAGCAGCACAATTTACAATAGCCAGGTGCTGGAAGCAACCTAAGTGCCTATCAGTACATGAATGGATCAAAAAACTATGGTACATTTACATAATGGAATTTTATGCAGCAGAGAGAAAGAAGGAGCTCCTACCCTTGCGACAACAGCAATGGAACTAGAGAGCATTTTGCTAAGTGAAGTAAGCCAGGCAGTGAGGGACAAATGACATATAATCTCACCTTTAACTGGAACCTTACCAACAAAACAAACAAGCAAACAAAATATAACCAAAGGCATTGAAATTGGGAACAAGCAGACAGTAACCAGAAGGGAGAGAGGAGGGGATAATAGGGGACAAGGGTGAAGGGTTTACAGAAACAACTATAAAGGACACATGGACAATAACAAAAGAAGGGGGTGGAAACAGGGGAGGGAGGTGGGAAAAGCTGGGGTGGTGGGGAGGGATGGGGGGAAGGAAGAGAACTGTACTTGAACAACAATATAAATCAAAAGTATTTTAAAAAACATCTGGAATTTAGACTTAGAGCAGTTGAAATTTAAATACTAGTACGTTTACTTACAAGCTATATGTGAAGAACCCAACCTTCCGAGCATCACTATTGGTTTATAAAATGTAAATCATAATAACTGCCTCACAGGTTTCCTGTGAACTCTAAATGAGAGGACATTTGTAATGATAATTACGATTAGGCAAAATGAAAAAAACATAGTCAACATTTCCTTCCTCCTCCTCTCAGTGGCATGTGACATTCCATGTCTGTTCCTTTTTCTTTTTTACTATTTTTATTTATTTATTTTTTAAGTTGATTCTAGAGAGAGGGGAAGGTAAGGATAGAGGGAGAGAAACATATATGTGAAAGAGAAACATTGATCATCGATTGGTTGTCTCTTTCACAAACCCTCACTGGGGACTGAGCTTGCATCCCAGGCTCATGCCCTGACCTGCAATTGAACTGGTGACCTTTCAGTTTGCAGGTTGATGCCCAACCAACTGAGCCATACCAATTAGGACCATGTCCAGTTCCTTTAGGTTGGTGGTCCACTTAGTGTGACCTTGGACTCTTCTTCCAGGTGGATCATAGCCTCTTGCTCTTTTCTTCTTCCACTCAGAGCCTATGATAAATTCCTTACTGACTTTCTATCTATTTTCTATGTTAGCCGCTAATCTGAAAAATTTATCAGAAATAGCTCACATCTTTTTTGGTATTTGTGCACTAATAGATATTAATCTCCAGTGGGTGGACAGGGATTATAGTAGGTAATCAGACTTCCTATAAATAATATTAACTAACAAAAGACATATAATTGGGAAAGAGAAAAGGAACTACCATTTATTCAATACTTTCTGTAGTCCAAACACTATGCTAAAAAAAACTATACAGAAGTTGATTTACTTAATTCTGACTAATGAAATAGGTGATGAAAGTAGGATTGAATGAGATTAAGTAATTTGCTCAAGCCCACAGTGGGCAGACACTGTATTTTAGCTCATTTGCATAAAAAATCTATTCTTTTTTTATCACAATATTTTAATTCACACAGCCCATGAGAGATGTGAAACCCAACATTAACCTAAAGAAGTCAGCTGACAGTTTAGTTTGTCTTTTATGGGAAATCTGTTTAGGATGTTAATTTGATATCATGTAGCTTTAGGTAGAGTTTTCATTAATATTAGTACAGAGATTTTAGTAGTAGGCTTGATGTTGAATTAGATCAGCAGTTTTAGAAATGTGGTTCATGAGGTCAAACCATTTACAAATAATACTAAGATACTTTGCTTTTTTTTCACTTGCATTCTCTCACAAGTGTATAATGGAATTTTCTGGAAGATACATGAGGAGTGATAATGCAGCAGACTGAATGCAGAAACTAACACAAGGACCTACTTGTTTTTTTGGTCATACATTAAAGAGATTTGCATAAATGTAAAACAATGCCATGCTACCCACTAAATATTTTTGTTTTGGAAAATAAAAATGTTTATATTAGCATGTAATTGGTTTATTATTGTTATTTTTAGGTGAATTAATTATCCATTTTTAAAATTTCTTAGTTTAAATTTGCAATAAAGTAAATGTCAATAAATATAAATCACATAAACAAAAAGTTTTAGGGCCACCAGCTTTAAAAAAAATCCTCACCCAAAGATATGTTTTTAAATTTACTTTTGGAGAGAGATGAAGAGGGAGGGAGGGAGGAAGAGAGATGAAACCCACAGCCTTTCGGTGTATGGGATGATGCTCCAACCAACTAAGCCACCCGGCCAGGGTGGTGGCCCCAGCTTATAAAATCATAAAGAAATCAAAGATGTTTGAAAGCTACAGAATTAGATTCTAAAGAGTGATTTCTAGGCTTTTGACTTTTAAGGGCCAGTAAACCCAAGTAAAACAGAAAAAAAGGAAAGAGTCCTTCCCACATTTTGAAGACCAACCACTCTTTATTTTGCCAAGTGTATTAGTTTCCTAGGGCTGTGTTTCACAAAGTAACTCATAAGCAGAGTAGCTTTAAAACAGAAATTTATTGTCTCACAGTTCTGGTGGCAAGAAGTCTGAGATCAAGGTGCTGGCAGGGTTGGTTTTGCCTGAGGGCTGTGAGGAAGAATCTCTTCTATGATTTTCCCCTGTGTCTGGTGGCAATATGTGGTATTCCTTCATTCTCAAATGGCATTTTCCCTGTGTGTGTGTGTTTGAGTCCAAATGTCCCCTTTTTATAGGGACACCTGCTATGGGGAATTTGGCCCAATCTAATGACCTGACCTTATTTTGATTACCTTTGTAAAAATCCTTGTTTCAAAGAAGGTCACATTCTGAGGTATGGAAAGTCAAGACTCCAATACATCTTTTTGGTGGGGGGCACACCATTCAACACAACACCAAGTAAGAAGATTTAATAATAATAAAAAAACTTCATCATTATTAGATGAATCTGTTCACAAAAGTTGAGATATTTCACCACAAAATAAGAAAGAAAGAAACTGATTAAAAAGAACATACTTTGATATGCTTATATTTTAGGAAAAAATCAGTATGGTGAAATCACGTTTTGCCAGGGAATTAGTTTCTGAATTTATCACAGAGGGTTAAGCATAGTAAACATTATCCTAAAAATTTCCCATCAATTCCCATGTATAGTAATTTAAGTGTATAAATGAATAATGTATAGAGTAGTGAGCTCCCCACATTCTTGAACCTATTGTAGGCACCAGAGATTCAGTGATGAATAGGTAAGAAAAGACCTTTGCCCTCATGGAATGTACATAATAGTGGAAGGGAGAGTGTATAATCAAACTGTTGAAAGGACCCCCCCCCCAAATATTGCCAAACAACTTGTTCATAAGACAGAATTGCATTTATTCTTACTATGGTAAGAAAGAGAACAACCTTGACTGAATCTTCCTTCTATCTCCCAAGGGAAAGATAAAGAAGTTCTGGATTTTGGGTTAAGGGAGGTTGTTCAGTGAAGGTGGTAAGAATTGGTTAAGATTGGGTAAGAATTGTAATATAACAGTTTAAGATTGGTGGACAAAGCAAGGTGAAGATTTTGGAGCAAGAATTTCAAAGAGATTTGAAGAGTTAATAGTTGTTTGAGGTTATCTATTGAAAATTTGAACAGTGTAATTTCATTTTAATGGATATTTCTTGTCCTGGAACAAACATGAAGTCATTTGCAATATTTATCTTTCTGGACTAGAAACTCTTGAAATTGTAAAATCAAATTGAAGAAGACAGTGGAAAAGTTGTTAGTGAAGACAGCAGAATAATAAACTCATATTAATGAAGGCAGTTAGCTGAGCACATTGTTTCCTGTTCTCAGTATTCCCCCTGAGGTCATTTTCAGTTCAAACTGAAGGACAGGCTGTTCACATCTGAAGACATATCAGTTGACACCTTCTGCTCTATTTGCATTGTCATGGTTGTGAATCAGGTTTGTAGGTGTGGTTTTAATTTTTCAGTCTTCATAAATATATGGATTCCCTGTTATTGTGGATGTTGTTCTTTTTGCTTGTTTTAGTGCTGTTATTAACTGAATCATTTAATGGTATACTTGCATCATTTGGTATGCAGCATCATTTAACACACTGGGGACTGCACATATGAACACTACATCAAAGATAAAAACCAAGAGAAGTAACATGATTAGAGTTTGAAGTCTATTTCTCACGAGAAATCAAGAATTGAAGACTTTAGGTCAAAATGGCAGAATAGAAAGATTTTAGAACAGTGTAAAAAATAATACCAAAATTTATGCAAGAAAATAGATTTCAGTCCCAATGTGAAGATACCACAGATTTGTTTGTTTGCTTCCTTGATCATTTTAGTAATATCAGAGCTCCCAGAGGTAGCTGCAGGCATGTAAGCACAATGTTCCTCCAGTAAACCGGCATGTGTTTCCCCTTGACAGGCCAATAGCATATCTGTGTGGCTCTACTCTGAAGCACCACTGCTTGTCCAATTTTATGAACCTTTAGGGCAAGGAGTTCAATAGCCCAGATGGCATTGTCTAACTGACACTTCTGCTATTCTCTAACCCATAGCATGTAAAATTCTCCTAACTTTCTGTGACTTTTGTATAAAGCATATATTCAAGACAATTGAGTAGAAAAGCAAGCAGTTCAGAATCCCTTTGAGTAGATAGGGTTTGGATCTCAAATCAAGCTCCAGTTTTTCTGCTCTTTTAATTAAGTTACCCACAAATTTCTTTTCCCAAGAGGGGACACTGATGTCTAAAACAAATCCCAATTGATGTCTAGCATTATTTTACCAAGGTATGATCCCTGCCCAAATTATAGGTAGTAGCCAGTACGCTTTTGTATCGCAAGCTCAGTACCAGTCATTGAAGGACACTTGGTGTTTTCTTCTAAAATACCCCGAAGGAGTTGTTAAGTAGTGTGGTAACATTTTGGCATCACTCATGGTCTGGCACCAGGCAATGCTGTTTGAAGTACTGAGATGCTTAGATAGGTCTAAAGCAAAAGAGAGGTAGTGTGTCTTATTTGTAATATCCGTGGTAGTGAGACAGCCTCCAAATAAACACAATCTGCTCCTAGAGCTCTTTGCAGTTCTCCGTGAAAATAATTGGTTAACAAAGGTAGTTTTCATGAAGGCACCTCAATTATTGTTTCAGCAAAGGTAGAAAACACCATCTCTATCATAGGGGCTATGCAATAAGGGATTTTAGTTTAATAGCTTTCTGTTCTACCATCTAAATATTCACCTAATGATTGAGTTCAGTTACCCAAGAAACCAACTAATTCATTACAAGAAACTGGTGCCAAGAAAAGCTGAGTGTTCCCCAAAGAAAAATGTACACAAACCCAAAAAGTCAGTCAGATTGTATGTTTTAGTCAGCTCATGAGTAGGTTGCAGCTGGGTGCTGGATTTATACCAAGTGACTAAAAGCACAAAAACTAATGTTAAGAACAGGGCTTTAAAAAATAAATAAAAGGCATTTAGATAGGAAAGGAAGAAATAAAACTTTGCAGATGACATGACTGCCTGTGTAAAATCCTGAAGGAATCTACAAATAAGCAACTTGAGGTAATATTTACATTTAACAAGGTTTTGGGATATAAGATCAATATACAAGAACAACTGTATTTTTATATACTAGAAATAAAAATTAGTCATTGAAATTTTTAAAAAAATATTTAATTTATTTTTAGAGAGAGAGGAAGGGAAGGAGAAAGAAAAGGAAAGAAACATCAATGTGTGAGAGATACACTGATCAGTTTCCTCTTGCACACCGCCAACTGGAGACCTGGGCTGCAACCCAGGCATGTGCCCTGACTGGGAATCTAACCAGCAACCTTTCAGTTTGCAGGCTGCCACTAAGTCCCGTGAACCACAACAGCCAGGGCTAGTCATTGCAATTTATAAAATCGGTAATTATTTCTTAGATTCAACACCGAAGCACAAGTGATAAGAGAAAAATTTTATAAATTGAACCTCATCATTAATGAAGGCTATGCTAAGTGAAATAAAGAAAAATGTACAGGGAAGCAATAGTGATGGGAAAGAAACTGGAACTCAAATCAACGGTGTGGACCAGAAGGAAGAAAGAAACATTCGACTAGAAAAGAATGAAGAAACAAGAATTCAAAAAATGAGGAGAGGCTGAGGAATCTCCAGGACATCTTTAAATATTCAAACAGCCAAATTATAGGGGTACCAGAAGGGGAAGAGGAAGAGCAACAAATTGAAAACTTATTTGAGCAAATAATGGAGAACTTCCCCAATCCAGCAAAGGAAAGAGACTTCCAGGAAGTCCAGGAAGCTCAGAGTCCCAAAGAAGTTAGACCCAAGGAAGAATACACCAAGGCATATCATAATTACATTAGCCAAGATTAAAGATAAGGAGAGAATCTTAGAAGCAGCAAAAGAAAAGGAGATAGTTACCTACAAAGGAGTTCTCATAATACTATCAACTGATTTCTCAAAAGAGACCTTTCAGGCAAGAAGGGGCTGGAAGGAAGTATTCTAAGTCTTGAAAGGCAAGGACCTACATCCAAGATTACTCTACCCAGCAAAGCTTTCATTTCAAATGGAAGGGTTGATCAGGTGCTTCTCCGATAAGGTCAAGTTAAAGTTCATTATCACCAGGCCCTTATTATATGAAATGTTAAAGGGATTTATCTAAGAAAAAGAAGATAAAAAAATACAAACAGTAAAATGACAGCAAACTCACAGTTATTAACAACCACACCTAAAACAAAAACAAAAGCAAAGTAAACAAACAACTAGAACAGGAACAGAATCCCAGAAATGGAGATCACATGGAGGGTTATCAGTAGGGAAGTTGGAGGGGGAGAGAGGGGGAAAAAGTACAGAAAATAAGTAGCATAAATGGTAGGTAGAAAATAGACAGGGGAAGGTTTTGAATAGTATAGGAAATGTTGAAGCCAAAAAACTTACATTTAAGACCCATGGACATGAACTAAAGGGGGGAATGTGGGTGGGAGGGGGTGTGCAGGGTGGAGGGGAATAAAGGGGGAAAAATGGGACAATTGTAATAGCATAATCAATACAATATATTTAAAAAATAATTTAAAAAATTTGCACTTCAAAGAATACCACTAAGAAATATACAAGATATACCCATAGGCTAGAAGAAAATATTTGCAAATCATAAATTTGGTAAGGGACCTGTATCCAGAATATATCAATAATTTATAACAACAATAAAAAACAGCCCAATTAAAAGATAGATAAAAGATTTGAATGGACAGTTCTCCAAAGAAGATACACAAGTGGTCAATAAGCGCATGAAAGCATGCTCTACATCACAGGTGGCAAACACAAGGCCTGCAGGCTGAATCCGGCCCTCTACCTTGTTTTATCTGTCCCGGCACCTTGTTTCTACCCCGTGGCAGTGCTGAGCTCCTTGCCCCTGGTTAAGGAGTAGTTAGATTTATACAATCCTAAAATTACATTTGGCCTTTTGAAGGCAACTGCAAGGTTGATGTGGCCCCTGTTGAAAATGAGTTTGATACCCCTGCTCTACCTCATTAGGCAGTAGGAAAATATCGATTAAAACCACAAAGTAAATATACCACTAGAATAGTAATAATCAAAATAAAAAAAACAAACAATAGCAAATGGTAAAGATGTAAAAAAATCAGAACACTCATGCATTGCTAGTGCAGCCTCTTGGAAAACAATGTGGCAGTTTCTTACAGTGTAACCATAAGACACAACAATTCTGCTCCTAGAAGTTTCCATAAAAGAAACGAGATTATATTCTCACATTAGAGACCTGTACACAAATGTTCATAGCAGTACTATTCGTAATAGACAAAAAGTGCAATCAAATGCCTATCAACTGGTAAATGGATATACAAAATTTAGTATATCCACACACACAAAAATGCTGCTTAACAATTAAAATGAATGAAGTTCTAATACATGTTACAACATGAATGAGTCTCAGAAACAAGAAAGAAATAAGATACAAAGGGTCACATATTGTATGATTCCATTTATATGAAATGTCAAGACTAGGCCAATGTGTAAAGACAGAGAGTGGTTAGTGGTTGTCTAGGGCTGTCAGGAGGAAATAACAATTGACTGCTAATGGGCACAAGGTTTCTTTTTTGGAGTAGTCAAAATATCCTAAAATTAGATTATGGTGATTTTTTTGTACAAATCTATAAATATAATTGTCATTTGCATTGTAGATTTAACATGGGTGAATTTTATGGTATGTGAATTATATTTCAATAAAACTATGTAAAAATGTATATAACTTTTATCTTTTTGGATAAGAGTTTCCTAGAAAAATAAATCATTTCAATGAAGATGGAGGAATGATAAAGTTTTGTTAGTGGAAACAGAAGAACAGTGAGGTCATTTACGTAGACAGTAATTTGTGGTGTATGTGGTTTCAATTTTCAAAACCAAAAGATATTTTTAAAATCATAAACACATCAGATCAATGAAAGAATTAAAATATAGTATGTCATAGAGTGTGAATAGGTGGCTATCCTACAATAGATTAAGCATTACTTTTATGGAGTGATGTTAAATCAGAGACATGAAAAAGAGGAGCCAGCTTTGGGACTATGACAGTGGGGACAGATGGAAGAATGGGAAGAGCATATCAGGAAAGGAAATAGTGCTAGTTGTGGAGGAATGCTCTTTGTTAGTATTTTTCTAAGACCCTGAATTAACTTTTCAATATCCACCCATCTCTGTTCTCAGACATCAGAACAATGCATTTCTCTACTATGTCAGTACTCAGAAAAATCTCGAATTTATCAGTCTTTCTTTTTTTAAATGTTAAAAAAGCATCCATATTAAGCTATATTCACATACTGTAAAACCCATGTTATGAGTACAATGTAATGGCAGTTAATATGTTTACAGATTTGCTTAAGAGTCACCACAACTCATCTGCAAAAAGTGACCATTTTACTTCCTCATTTCCAATTTGGGTGCCATTTATTTCTTCCTCTAGCCTGATTGTTTTGTCTGGAACTTTCAGTACCTTGCTGAATAACAGAGATAAGAGTGAGAATCCTTGTTTGTTAGAATGGCTATTATCAACAATAAAAAAATAAGTTTTGGAGAGGATGTGGAGAAAAAGGAACCCTCATATATTGCTGGTGGGAATGGAAACCAGTATAGCCACTGTGGAAACAATATGGAGGTTTCAAGAATAAAGCTACCATATGACTCAGCAATCCCTCTTCTGGGTGTCTACTTGAAAATTTTGAAAACATTTATTTATAAGGATATATGTACCTCTATGTATATTGTAGCATTATGAGGTAGCCAAGACATGAAAATAACCCAAGTGTCCTTTGGAGGTATGATTGGATAAAGAAGATGTGGTACATGTATACAATGGGATATTACTCAGCAATGACAAAAGATGGAATACTATGACAACATGGATGGATCTTGAGAGTATCATGCCAAATGAAATAAGTCAGAAAAAGAGAAAAAATTATATGATTTCAGTCATATGTGGGATATAAAACAGGAAACAACAAAAACAAATCAGCCAAATAAACAAAAAAACTTATTGATACACACAGTAGTATGATGGTTACTAGAAGAGAAAAAAGGGTGGAGAGATGTTGAAGAAGGTAAAGGGGGTTACATATACAGTGATAGAAGGAGAATAACCTATGAGTGATGAGCACACAATAGAATATACAGATGATGTATTATAATATTGTATACTTAAAAGTTATATAATCTTATTAACTAATATCACCCCAATAAATTTAATTTAAAAAGCAATAAAATATTAGGGTTCTGAAAGGATAGAAAGCACATAATGAGTACCAAAACAAAGACAAGAGACTAAGATAGTTGCAGGTATACTTGGTCCCTTCCAAGGTCCCTTGCTACCATCTCAAACCTACTTCTGTCCTAAGACTTTATTGAGGATCCAATTGAATGCACTGTGAGAACACTCTCCTCTTGTTAACAGAACCCTCGTAAGCTCCTTCCTCTATTGGAGTATGGGGTCCATCATCACCTAGAGTATCTTGGGATATAGCAGAATAGAAGGGAAAACCCTGGTGGTTTAAGAGGGAGTCAGAATAGTGGGAAAACCTCTTCTGATTCTAATTCATTTAGTAAATATTTATACCAGACCCTCTAGATTCTGACTGTGCTGTGACTTTATAACAGTGAAATTTTATGTGAAAATGCACTGTAAGGAATTATGATTTGGTAGATTTTGAGATAAATATTCATGAAACATATTGTTTATAATGTTCTGTAATAAAAGTTTCACTATATTTACTTCTATTCAAGTCAATTAATGTCAATAGCCCTTGTCAGTGTTTTTTACACTGAAATTAAGCTTTTAAAAAACTATTAAAAATTGCACTAAGTAAATCCATACTTCCTCATTTGCCTTTTGAAAATAGTGAAGTCAGCAGGTGGGGAGTCCTTGCCAGCCATTATTCAGGTTTCCTCCTGCTATCCTTCTCTTGCCTCCAATCAACCCTTGCTAACTCTTGATGTAATATTTTGTTTGCAGAGAGGAAGTGTAAATAAAAATTTTCATTGTAGAAGAAATAATAGACTTATTCCAATAAAAATTCTGATTAGAAGCCAAATACTACACATGTTGTTTTTCTAGGCTTCTAATTTTAAATGAATTTTGAAAAGCATTTTTTTCTAGACAGCTAATACATTAAATCTTCCATAAGAATGTAGAGTCAAATGTAGGTCAGAAAAAGATTTCTTTATTTTTATCATACTGTTTCTATATATTTGTTTCTAATTATTATATGACTACATTCAGCTAAATATTAGAGGGATATAAACGTATATAAAATGCTGACATAGCCTACAGAGAATGCCAGACTTCTCTCCCTCATCTTCACTCCTTGTTTGTTTTTCTTGAGCTTTAATTTCTATGATATTTTTCTCTCTCTGCATCATGGAGCAAGTGAGATAAGAATTGTGTAGAATTTGCATTAGAATCACCTGCTGGAGAGACAGAAGAGGAGGTTATTTGTTCTCAAACTCCTGTCCTCTCATTTATCACCAGTTCTTTTAAATGTACCAGGATGGCTGAACAGGCTCCCCAAAGCATCCTATATGGTGACAGTAGTCTGGCAGAAAGCACCACAGTGTTGCTGCAGCTCAGATGAGGTGCTGAAAGTTATACCTTCCTATAGTTTGTTGTGGCGATTGTTCTGGAACCAAAAAGTGAGCCAAGGGGATTCAAGAGGAGACTTAAAGGATGTCCAACACGACCTAAAGGTTCTGGACCCGATTCGAAGATGTGTGTGTGTGGAAGGTTCCCCAGCTACGAAGCAACTCTCAGACACCAGCTGGGTATCCTACAATTCAACTTAATTTGACACTATCTGCTTAAAGTAAGTATCAGATTCCAGAGGTTAAGAGTTCAGTTCCATAAGACTGCCTTCCCCTCTCCAACTTCAAATGCCATTTGAAAGTCCAGGTTATCTATCATTGGTGCTTCTGACCTACTGGTTATAGATTGAGACTTCTGACAACTCCCTCCTTGGACTTCAGATGTCAGTTTCAAGTCCAGGTTGTTACCTGTACATAATTCTGACTGACTGGCTATAAATCGGAAGTTCAGAACCCAGAAAACCCATTTACTCACAGGATTACCAGTTTATTATAAAAACGTATAACCCAGGAACAGCCAAATGAAAAAGCAGCATAGGATAAAGTATGGGAAAAGGGCTCAGGGCTTTCACGCCCATTTTAGGTGCACCATTCTTCCCGAATGTCCATGTGTTTACAAACCTGGAAATTCTCTTTTCCTCGACTGGTGTGGCTCAGTTGGTTGGGCATTGTCCTGCAAAGCGAAACATTACCAGTTTGATTTGATTCATGTCCAGGTGGTATGTTTGGTCTGGTTGGGTGCAAATGAGAGGCCACTGCTCAATGTCTCTTTCCCTCTCTCTTTTCCCCTCTCTCCAAAAATAAATAAATAAAATATTTAAACAGACAAACCTGGAAGCTCTCTGAAGCCCAACCTTTTTGGTGTTTATAGAGGCTTCACTATATAGGCTTGATCAATGAATTCATTGTCCTGGAGGTCCGGGCATGGGACTAACTTTCCAATCCTCTAATTGAAGGTTGGTTTTCCTGGAAACAAGTTCTTATTCTTAAGTGAGGCCCAAAGATCACTTAATTTACATAACAAAGGATGTCATTATAGCTCTCATCACTCAGGAAATTCCAAGGGTTTTAGGAGCTTTGTGCCAGAAATGGGTGAACACCAAATATACACTTCTTATTATAAATATCACACAATCTTCACCTAGCCTAGATAGAAGAAGACCTTAGTGCAAGGGTGTCAAACTTATTTTCACCAGGGCCACATCAGCCTCACTGTTGCCTTCAAAGGGCTGAATGTAATTTTAGGACTGTAATAATGTAACTACTCCTTAACTAGGGGCAAGGAGCTCTACATTCAGCCCTTTGAAGGCAACCTCAAGGCTGATGTAGCCCCTAGTGAAAATGAGTTTCACACCCCTGCCTTAGTGAGTCATGCCAATCTCAACTGAGGACTTTGAGTTTGGAGCAAAAGCCTCATGTTAACAAAGGGTGTACATTTGTCTGGCATTGTCCTCTCTACATATACATCCCTGGGGAGTCTGGCAAGGAGGTGTAACTATGGCATAATGGGGGTGGGGTGTATGGGGGCCTGGACTCTTACCATTTCTCAATCTCATTCCGCCTTGTAGGGGTGACTACATGAGGACACGGCTCTTGACATCATACAGCACAAGTGATTCTGGCATATTGTCCACTGAAATGTTTAATAATTGTGGGATAACTGTTAAATAAAATGTTACAACCTCCTACCTTGAAAAGTCTACCTGCATCACAATAACATTTATTAAATGTGTAAAGCTATGATTTTGGTATGACTGAAAAGAAATATCAAAGATGAAAGCTTAATTCTTAATGTTCATGACTGGGTTTTCTGTAAATTGGTTGGCAATGTAATAAAAATACATGAATTATACATTCTATATAAATAAATAGTAAAATATAACAGAGTAAACATTTATATTTTTATCATTTTATTTTATAAAATGAATTTCATTACCTTAATTTCAGAAATTCCATCTTCAATCACTTTAAAATACTCTAAAAGAATATTTCTTTAAATAATATCTAAACATTAAGTATCAATTATAGCTCAATAAACATGGAAAAAAGATTTTAATTATTTAAAATATATATTGTTTAACAGCTTTATTGAGTTTAATTGACATACAATAAACTGTACACATTATATATACTTGTGATACCATCACCACAATCAAGAAATTAACAAAGCATGAGCATATCCATCATCCCCAAAAGTTTCCTCTGATACATTTTATTTTATGTTATTTATTTAATTTAATTTAATTTTATCATTTTAATTTTTAAATTACAGTTGACATACATTATCGTATTAGTTTCACGTGTACACCCCAGTAATTAGACATTATATAACTTACTAAGTGTACATCCTAATAAATTTTGCACACATCTGATACCATACATAGTTATCAGAATATTATTGACTGTATTCTCTCTGCTGTAATGTACATCCCCATGACTCTTCTGTAACAACCAATTTATACTTCTTAATCCCTTCACCTTTTTAACCCATCCTCCCAGCCCCTTTTCCATCTGACAAACATCAAAATGTTCTCTGTGCCCTGGCTCGTGTGGCTCAGTTGGTTGGAGCATCATCCTGTACACCAAAAGGTCTTGGACTTGATTCCTGGTCAGGACACATGACTTGGTTTCAGGCTCAATCCCTGATTGGGTCATGTACGAGAGGCCATGGATCAATGTTTCTATCTCTCTCCCATCCTCTCTCTCTCTCGTGTGTGTGTGTGTCTGTGTGTGTGTGTGAGAAAAAGCCGAAAGGAGTTTATCTCACCAAATTAGTATTATATGAATCTAAAAAACAAAATAAATGAACAAGCCGAACAGAAACAGACTCATAGGTAGAGAGAACATTATGATTTGGTGGTGATGAACTCCTTCAGCTTTTTCTTGTCTGGGAAACTCTTTATCTGTCCTTTGAATCTGAATGATAGCTTTGCTGGGTAGAGTAATCTTGGTTGTAGGTCCTTGCTTTTCATCATTTTGAATATTTCTTGCCACTCCCTTCTGGCCTGGAGAGTTTCTTTCTTTCTTTTTTTTTTAATATATTTTATTGATTATGCTATTACAGTTGTCCTA
>CM052538.1:121448470-121500024 GCA_028533065.1 Trachops cirrhosus
TGGAATGGGAATAAAAGATAGAAACTGTACTGAATAATCTAAAATAAAAAAATTTAAAAAAATTGCAACCTTAAAAAAAAAAAAGAAGTTAGGCTGCATCCCTCCTGCTGCCTATTATTCACTAGAAGCAAGTCTATAAGGCCGGACGATTTTAAGAAGAGGAGAATTAGGTGCCACCTTTTGATAGAAAGAATCTCAAATCCCACTATGAAGCAAAGTGAGTTGGCAGACTGGGTGGCCTTAGTAATATCTTTAGCCCTTCAAAGAACAAACATTCTTTGCTTGGCTTCAGGACAGAGTTTTGGGGAAAAAACATGGGAAACACAAGACTTAAAAAAATATTGGAAACAAATGTGATAATTTGTTTCCTCAACAAACAGTTGAATGTTTATTATATTTTAGCAACCAAAACAATACAAGTTCTTGAGGAGTTCATAGTCTAATGAAGAAGAAAAAACATGCAAACAGATCCTGAGGTCTTCAATAGAAGGGCCCATGTCTTACTCATGTATTCTCAGTCCTTAGTGTTACTTCTGCAACATAGTAGACACTTAATAAATGTAAACTAAATTGAATATTCTATTGTGACAACTGTTATATTAAATTCCATACAAATATTTAAGGAAGCACAGAGGAGGGAGAGACATATCGTATGGGGATCATGGATGGCTTGAGGGTATGGCATTTAAATTAGGTCCTGAATGATTGAATGTAAAGTCAGGGCACCAGAAGTAACATGTGCAAAGACATAGAAGCATGAAAAAGTCATACTTGATTAAGAGAACCCTGTCAAGTTCAAATGACTCCTCTGGGGCTAAATATATCCTTGACACAGAGTAGCCACTCAAAATATATCTGCTGAATAAATGAATTAAACATGATTTTTTGCTGGTTGGCCTAGAAAAGTAAGGCTTATGTGGGGTTGTAAATTTTTATGCCATGTGAAGAATGTTGGAAGGTATCCTACATGTAGTACGGACCTCGATGATGCTTTTACATAGGAAAATCTTGTAGTTAGAAGTGTGATGAAGAGAGAGACCTCTTGCTACAAGAAGAAGTGATTGAGATGGGGAAATACTGAACCTGGTAGGCCAGACCAGTTTGGAAGTTACTGTAAGAGTAAAGAAAGGAAAGATAGGGAAGAGAGAGCAGACCAAAAGAGAGAGTTTTGATGGTGGAATTGGTAAGAGTAGACAACTTGACTAAACTATGGGGAGTAGAAGTGAAGGAGAGAAGAATACTTTTTCATTCCCTAGCTGGGTGACTAAGATGATGACTGTGCCTCCAAATAAAGTAGAAAATACAGGGGTCAGGATACACCTTGTATGTTTTGTGTTGTGTGGGTGTGTGATGTTCTGTGTTCCATTTTATGTGTTGTTGTATGCTAGGTCCTCAAGTGGAAATTGAAGGAGAAATGGCTGGTTGACACTTAGAGTTTTGTGTGTGGCTCCAGTTTTCTAGGTCCATGGCCTGGGTCATAAAATAATATTCAAACAGAAGTCTTAAGGTGGGATCTCATCTAACTAGTTGGACCTCTAGCCTCATATCATTTAAACTGTGTCCTAGTAAGTGGTGTTAATTGCCTACTTTTCCTGTCTTCTTGCATTTTCTCTAGCTTCCTCTGCTACTACTAATATCATGAATTGGTGCCCTGGTTGAGCACTGACTCCTGAAGACAGCTCCTCTTTCTGTTTCATCTCTTATGGGGACCTCAGGGTCCCATGACAATGCTGAGATGATAATTCTGAAGTTTCTGGAGGTGGTCTGGCCTTCCATTCTGATACAGGAGATACCACTGTGAGAAAGTAAGAAAAATACTGTCCTCGGCACTTGTGTGTGGCCATGGAGGTGAGCCTCTCAGATCTTTCTTCAAGAGATCCTGTTGTTGGATGCATGCGTGGGCATATTTGGGAATGAGGGCCTCCCTTCAAGGCCAGAAATGACAAGAAAATATAAATTCAAAAATTAACTCTAGGTGTTAAACTTCTGGGGCCATATGTCAATCCTTGGTGGCCTAAAGGGTTTGTTTTACTTGTCACCATATGTGGGGAATGGCAGACAAAGCTCAGGGCCTTAGCGAGATAAGATGTTGTAGACAGGCTTCTTCACAAAGCTGGGACCATTAAACACAATGCCTTCAAGAAAAGGGTAAATTAGGTAAAAACCCTCAGCAGCAGAATAAGACAATAAGAATATTAATTTGTTTCAGTCTTGGGCTGTAGGTGAAGGGATTTTTAAAAATACTCCTGGTATTACTAACCACAAATTAGCCCTTATATAGGTTTGGAGAAGGAATTCCTGCTATCGGTGTCCCCCTTTCCCCAAAATCCAAGGCAAGAGGTGTTTTTAAAGGTAGTCCAAGGTTGATAGTTCCCATAGGCGCTTTTCAGATATGAAGTCAAATCTTCGTGAAGAAACTCATCTTAAATTCAGTCCTCAAATAACTTTCATATATAAAGTTCCAATGAGCATGAGTTTACAATTAAAAAAAATAGTCACAAAGCACATAAACCATATGCCTGTCAAGAATAAAAGTCATATCCCTAAATGGGAACAAATGGAGGCGATACATTCCTACACAAAGATTCACCACAATCGATAGATTGACAACAAATGTAAATGAAATAAAAGGAAGAATTGTAGCCAATTTTTATCATAAAATGAGGTAAACTTCCTTAAATATTTTAGTTCATAACAACTGAACACAAAGATAAGACCCTTACACTCTGGTTTTGTTAAAAGAAAGAACATGGGATGATAACGAGAAGCAATATAAGTAATAAAATTAGTAAATCCTTCAATGCTTAGAAATGTTTGGAAAATATACCCCTTAGAAGTACTTATGCTCCCCAAATGATATTTTTAAATCATTTAATAAAACTCCATTAAAAAACTAGTTATTTTACATTTGCAGAAGTTTTGATACTGATGTCTCTAAAAAAATCTAATACCTCTGAGACTGGTATAACTGATTAATAAAATACTCTTTGCAAACATTCAGAAGAATTTATACCACAATTACAATATCAAGATAAACATTTGCATCAAAGCAATCTGATTTCAGATGTTGTATCAAATAACAAGCTGAACACTTCACACTGTATTTATAGACCTTCCAAGAGACTAAATTATGCATAATTTATTGGAACTTTGAGCTTGCCACTTATTATGTAGTGTTAGTAGGAAATACTGTGGGACACATAAAATATCAAAATGAATTAGGGAAGGTGAGAGACTGTCTTTTAAAGCTAAGAACATCATTAGCTCTTTTTGTATTTTCTACCAAACAAGAATGAAAGCACTGTCCATTAAATTACCAAGTATTTTTAAATAAAAATACTCTTATGATAAATTATTCCTAGCTTTTCTACTACAAAAATATTTGTTTCTGCAGGTGAAATAAGCTTGAAATCATGAAGGTGTTGTTTACGTTTCTCTCTTTCATTTTGTGGGAAGTATCTTTTTTTCCAGGCGACTTCTGCTATGGACTTCAGCTGAAAACAGCAATGTGAGTCTAGATTGCCTTATGAGCATGTAGGTATTGCATAACATTAGGCCTTTTAAGCCACATCACCACCAGCACTTCTGGTTCAGAAAATCACTGAGTTGTTTTTTTCAGCTGGCGCAAATGTGGAAACAAGGGGCTTTCTCTTCTAAGAAGATGGAAGGACACAACTAAGAGTTTTAGAGGAGAAAACAACCTTTTGGCAGCCTTAGGCCATAGATATCCTGAGCTCTTGTTGGGGGATGAAGAATCACAGAAAGAAATGCAAGAGATAAGGACTTGGTGAACTGCCTGTTGTAAATGTAGGTGTTCTTTGCCCATGAGAAGACACAGAAACTGTTTCCTGGAGGAAGACCACTGTCAATCAGACTTGAGTGTCAGGATTGCAGGGACAAAAGGTTGACAGAGGAAATTTGAGGTTTTAATATATGGGATAAATGGTAGGCAGAGAATAAGGGCTTCAGAAAAGACTTTGTAGGTGGATGTACCCCAAAGGCAATTTCTAAAATTTGAAAGAAAACAGGAGTGTTTCAAATACTCTCTGAGAGAGGCAGTGGGTATAAATGATAGACTCCCCTTCTGCTCCCTTCTTCCCCTTAGGATATGGAATTCTAGCGTCATAGTTAAGCCCTAGAATTCCATATCCTAGGGTCACAGGTAAGCCCACTTCTCATGGGCTCCTTCTTCCAAGTGAAATTTAAGTTCACAGACAGGGGACTCAGGATATCTGGCATGGATTGACTAGCACACCATTGAAGCTGAAATCAAGAAGCATTCTTCTTTTCCTCTCTTCTGTTTTCTTTGCTATATATAGGTTATGGCTGGTAAGAATCACGTGGACCTAGATTTTATTATTTTCTGATTTGATTGCATTGAGTTTTCCTTTCTTTTCTTTTAAAAAAAAATATTTAACAAGTGGTTGATGTCTACATTGTAAATTGTTGAAGTAGTGGTCACATTTAGTCTGGAATTTAATTGCTTTGTAGTTTTTTGTGGAGTGTGAGATTTACAATCATATTATTCTCCATGCACGGTGATGCATGCATTTAGCAAAGTGAACAAGAGAAATGTTTGGGGACAGAGAAACTCAACTTTATAGTTGCTGAAGGAGGTACATTATTCTGATGGAGGACTGGTGGGAGTCTATTTTTAAGCACTGAAGCTTGTTTTCAGCCTGTCATTGCACTAGCCTGTGTTTCCCAAACATGGAATGCTGTTCAGCAGTGTATCAGTGGGAGTTTCATGTAAGAGAGTTCCTGGTGAAACAAGTTTGAGAAAAACCATCGTAAGCAATCTTGCCCATGCCTTCTTTTCCTGCAGGACTTCTCAGTTTTTAATCTGTTAATGTGCATTGGTAAATGCCAAGAGGGAATATATTGTACAATGCAATACGAGTACATCCATGATGTCTTTGGTCATGACATACTTTAATATAACATACCAATCAACATCTTTTAGACAGTTTCTTAGTAAAAGAATTTGAGAAACATCAAGCTGTGAAGATGGACTTGGGTACTAGTTCCTACTTAGTTCATACTTTGGGGTTTTGGACAAAAGCTTCATAGTATAAAGAAGGCACATTTATCTGGCTTTGGGCTCTGTGCCTATCCTATCCCTTGAGGGGGCTAGGGAAGGTGAGGGCAGTTTGAACAAAGGAAAGGAAGGGAAAGGAAAAGTATGGCTGTGGCAGGACAAGATACATACATTCAGAAATCTTACATCCTGGCCAAATGCTTTTTGAGTTCCACCTTTGACACTTCTTATTGAATCAGAGAGATCTAGGTTGAAATCAAAGCTGTACTAGCTATCAACAAGGTGACTATGGGAATGTTACTAAACCCCTTTACACTTCAGTTTCCTCTTTATAAAATTGGGGGAATATAATTAACTCATTGTATTATTATAAGAACATTGTATTATTATAAGAATCACTAATAACCTACCTGGCAAATAATAAGTACTCAATTCATTGAACAAATGCACCTAATTTTCTGCCTGGCATATATAGTCTTCAACAAGTAGAAAGTTTTTAAAGTATAGTTGGTATATGATATTATAGTAGTTTCAATATAATGATTTCACATTTATATACCTTAAAGTGTGATCACCACAGTAATTCTAGTACACATCTGTCACCACGCAAACTAATCACAATATTATTGAGCTTATTCCCCTTCACATTTCTTACCCATATCTCCTCACCCCACTCTCCTTTGGCAACCATCAGTTTGATCTGTTTCTCTGAGTCTGTTTTTGCTTTTGTTTGTATATTTGTTTTGTTTTTTTTAAGATTAACAAATGGACATTTTTATGACTACTACTATCTTTATGAGGTCTGATTCTGAAATATAAATGTAGTCAGGATGGACATCAATGTTGAAAAAGACACTAAGCTTAAATTTTATGCATGTTTATGGATATTTTTTGAAGGGATCACTTCTGTGGGTCTGTAAATTATCAGAGAACTAATTCTAGATGTAGAACATCTCATAAAGAAGTATTAAGTGTTCAGAGAAGGGAGGAACAAAGTACCACACAACCAGGGCAGCAGGTGTTGCAGTATTGCTGGTGCTGGGGGAATATGTCAGCCCAAATATGGCCACTAAGTTATCTGCCCGTATCCAACTATCCCACACACCAGTGCCAGAGGAGTCTTTGCAAAGCTCAATATGTCTGTTTGCTGTTCCAAATCTTTATTGTTTGCCTATTAGAAGAGCAACAAACCCCATTGACAACCCGATAACAATTATGGATATTTTTCCCAGAGAATTGCATTTATGCTCATGCACAAAAAAACTACCCTATTTTAAGAAATTCTGGAACACCACAAGCCCATTATGAACCATACATGGTCCATGGATGCCTCCATCATAGCATTTGAATCTTGACATCAAGACCCTCTACAATAAATCTGTAACAACTTGTTCCTGCTCTCATCCCACTTGACCAAACACATAGACTCATTTTTGCAGGGAAAGGATTTATCCATTGTCTTCTAAAAATGCCAGAGGCATTTGAATTCTTGTTTTCCAATTTGCTTGTTAACTGTAGCTCCTGGAGTACTTTCTTCTGTCATCTCTGGTTATGTAATCCCTACCATTTCTTTAAAGACCATTTCAATTCCATGTGTCCCTGGAAGCCATTTTCAATCAGTGGTGATCATCCAAGACCATGCCTCTTTCTGGGTTCTTGTAGTGTCTCCCTTTATCACTCATTTGATAATTAAAACATGATCTCCTTTATTCACCTTTGATACATATATGTCAATCCTTCCTGACTAGATGGTAAACAAAAACTGTTTTATTCACTATGGCACAAGGATGAAGTGTTGTAGACAGTACTGCCATATTTCTTTAGACTGTAGTAAATCTTTCAGAAACCTAACAAGATTTAGCTTAATTTCTTACATAAATAAATATAAAAAATGACATTTTAAACAAATTGAAATATTATTTCAGGAATTGGAAGAATTACAATAAATTACCACTAGATGGAGGAAGTGATTTTCTTCGTCTGTGAGTGAATTTGAAGATTTTCATATGAAGAATTACAAATGCTTGCTTAGATCTTAGATGGTTATCCTTGACAATTTATCAGATTATTAATATCTTTTAGAAGACTAGTCTTCTTCACAATTTTATGAAAAGTATTATCTATCTTCCTCACACCCAGACTCCCAACAAAGGCAAAACAAAAATAAAGCAAACAGGTATAACTTGTATGAAATGAAACCAACTAAATAAGTGATCAAAAATTTACCTTTAGGCTCTGGAAGAAATTTCATATGATTTTATCACACATTAGCATAATTAATGTCTTTTTACAATTAGATGAATGTGTTGATGTTTACAAACCGTTATAGACCAGCGTCTTTCAGAGTGACGTGCTGTCTGACTGTATTTATCGCTATTGTTGCATGTTTATAACATGATAGCATTTTAAACATCAAACATGACAACTTGTGCTTTAATTGACTTTTGTTTTGAAAAGCCCTGTGTGTTCCTTCAAAAGGGTAAACTTGCAACTTAGAAAAAAAAATCTATGGAACTGTGAAAATCACTTTCATTGCAGATACCATTGCAATTGGTTAGAAAGTGAAACCCTTCACCTTTCTTTGTTTCTTCCTTTTTTTTTTTGGTAAATGTTGTTACTTTTCTATAACTCTAGCAGAAATGTTAAAATTATCATAAATGAGCTTTTGCACATGCTGTTATTTCATCTTCTGTAAAGAATTTCAATCATATTCTTAATGTTTCTGTTTCCAGGCCAACTGTTTAATGTTCAGGGCTTTATTTCAGACTGTGGCTCAGACTATTCATTTATGCTAACAGTAGAGCCTGAACAATACTGTAAATTAAAGAAAATGTAATTTTAGGATTTGTCTTATAATTTACCATTTTCGAAAAGCCCTCTCTGGAGAAATTAATAGCTTTGATATTACTGGAATAATGAGGATCAAGTTTGAGGAAAATATAGCTTGAAAGTCTATTACTGAAAATGATGGAAATAGGCATTTTTGCATTGCTGTCTGAGCAAGTATAATTCCATACCATTTATCTCAAATTATCCTGAAGAAAAAGAACAAGAAGCACTGAAAAACAAAGAGTAAAGATTTAAATGGCTCTGTTATTCTATTATTTTCCCTCACCTACTATTTTTGTTATTATAAATATTAACAAAAATCAGCAAATAAGAGAGTAAAAACAGAAGGCTGATATGGCCTTTGGTCAACAAAGAGCTTCTGCTTAGCACATCAAAATATCTTAGGCCTATTATTTTGGGAAGGTATCCTCATATATAATTCAAAAGTTCATTTTCAAATTTATGTTTAATGAAGTGTATGATTTTTTTCTAGGTCAAGTTAAGGAAAGCAGATTGAGAATTTATCTAAATTCAGCTAATTTCATTTGGTCAAGCATTGTCCTTGGAATAATTATTCTCCAGATGTAAAATTTTGTACTTTTAATAAGCCGTGGCTGCTGGTGCCATTGGCTGCAAAAATAGAAATTTTAATGACCTCAGGTTACAGTGCTACCACTAGACTTCATATTTGATGTTGCTCATCCCTGCCCAAGTAAATGGTTGAGTTTATGCAACAAATATCCAGAAGAGATAACACAGGAACAAACAACTTGGAACAGTTCAGTAAGATTAACTTGTATCTTATTTCAGCTTGGTAAACCATTCATTTCTTAATGGTAGATAGCTTCTTACGGCCATTTGCATGTACCTCTCATGGTACAGCTGTCATTTGGACAGGGTAGTTCACACCACCCAATTAATTTTAAAATTGTATCACTAGAATTGAAACATCATCTTGATGCATTTATATGTATGATCTTGGAGCTTTGATGTCACACTTTACCACCTCTCACTCCACAACTTTTTTTTTATTGTTTATGCTATTACAGTTGTCCCATTTTTTCCCCTTTTCACCCCCCACACCCCCGCCATCTACCCAGTCCACCCCCAAATTGTTGTGAGCAAGATTTCTCTTCTTTGTAGAGGCAGGATCTGGAACAGAAAAGAAGCAGGCAGAACTGTTACACCTCTTCTCGTCACTCTGGATGATTCACTAAGGTTGGTAGGCTGCATGCCCTGTATCAATACAATTACATAATCATTACCTGTAAGTTAAATCACTTCTCACACCCACTGCCAAAAATATAACAATAAAGGTATTCTTATGATTTTTCTTCTTCAAAGTAATTATATATAGTTGAGAAACTAAACCACATTCAAATTAATGTAACTTCAAACATTACCTTTTCCCTTATAAAAGTTTCTGCTCCTCTTACCTTGCATTTTGCAGAATTACAAAGAACTAGTAATGATAAAGAGATAAAATAAATTTCTTAGTATTCAGCAAATATATTCAGGAGAAAAAGGGAAACTGGTAGCCTTTTCCATTGCCTAACTGGTAGTAGGTACTCAGGAAGCACTCATTGAATCAATGTTAAATATATAAATTTCTTTCACAATGACTTGAAAAGTGCCAAAGTTTCCAAGAATAAAAATGTGCTTAGTGGATCATTTTTCTATAATAAAAGCAAGCATCGGTAAAGTTTCCATGAGTTAATGGAAATGGAGATGACTTTCTGATTTTATAATGAGTTTGCTTTGAAGATCAGTGTGCCTAAGTTCTGGGCATTTAAAGGATTTACAGTAGTGATAGGAGAGGAAGCCATGTTACCTCCAGGGGCATGAGTTTGAATCCAACACAGGTTGTCATGGAAAGCTGATACCATTTGACAACTGCTTTGTGAAATGAGCTGGTCTCAGTCCAGTGGACAGATGTCTATATCACAAAATACCCTAATTGGCAGTCTCAGCAGAGGAGCCAAGAATCCAATGGGCCTGCAATCTGAACTGTCTTCTCACTCTGTAGAGGGGCAGACAGAGATTCAGTTATAAAGGAAGCTTAGAATTGTGATCACATATATGTTTTATGGATAAACAGGGAGCTCTGTGTTTCTAAGCTGTCAGTCTAATTTTTTAATATACTCAAGTCCTTCTCATAAGGCCTTCCCAAGTTGATGGAAGTGTTCATTACTTTCTGCTGCAAATTAATCATTGCAAACTCCCCTATCGTTAAAAAAAATAGAGCTAGACACTATTTAAAGCAGTAAAAACAGATTTTATTCAGGAACTATTGTGACAGGAAAAAAATAAACCTCAGGACATAGCTGGGCTCAGTTCTAAGTACAGTATGGAAAAGTGTGGATTTATAGCCAAAGAGCAGGATGGAGGTCAGTGGATAGAAAATTGCTAAGAGGCAACATCAAGGGTAAGAGGACATTCCACCAAACCAACTGGATAGATTCCTTGATTAAGGCAGGCCAGGGTGATCACCTCTCACCTAGGGGACTGTGGGGGATAAGGAATTTTATCAGACATCAAGGGTGGAGGTCTTGCTAGACTGGCTTAACAGGATTTTTGCTAAAATTGGGTGATATAAAGATAAATGAACTCCAGAGGTCAAGGCCTAGCTGAGGAGAGTTCAGAGGAGCCTAATTAAGGTTTGGTGAGAGTCTGTTTCAATATACTGGTGCATTTCTCATATAAAATGTCTACTATTGTTAGATTTAATGACTATCACTATTTAGCTAATAATATTATATATGCCATGACAACTGGCAAATAAAATTCAATAGGTGCTTGAACTTAGAAAGCAAATATTCTTAAGGCCTGGAAAATCAGATGGACTGAATTACTGGACATGTTCTTTTAGAATTCATGACAGAGCAATATGCTCAGTCAGGGTCTTTATCCTAATAATGACAGATGACTGCTCACCGATAGGATTTTAGCAGCTGTGAGAATATCTACTGTCCCCATGTGCCTAAAGCTTCAGCTCTGACATGTCATTCTTTTAGCTTTGATTTTGATTTTTTGGGGAGAGTTCATTTCTCCAAACCAGGATCCGCAGAACACGGCTAGGTCTGTAGCTGTTTACCTGCCCCTCCACCCCCAGCATTTCCCCTACACAGAAGCTCCTGTCAGTGGTTTGGAGTTCAGTGTACATTAATTGTTACCTGATAATGCTATTTTCAAAGGAAGGGGAAAAATTGGGCAGTTTGTTACCTGGATTTCCTGGAGAGTAATTGTTTTCCCACAACTTTGCTGACATCAAAAAACCATTACAAAAATAAAACCTTCAGAATGAAAATGGTTTGCTCATGATAAAGCATTCTCAGTAAATAATTGGGGTAGTACAATTTCTGGCTATCGGTTTTCTTTGAAGTGTCGATGAGATGAGTAAGTACTATTCAGAGTGCTTCCTTGCCCTTTCTTTTCAAGCCTGGGTGTTCCTCCTTTGTTGAGACTGTAAGGGTGGGTGACTACCAGTGACATGTGGGTAGTGGAGCAGAAATATGCTGGAAATGTACCAACTAGAGCTAGTCTGTGGGAAATTCTTCCAATCATCATACATGGCAAATTGTATGTCCTGGCTCTTACTGACTCCAATCAAAATAAAATTTTTCTCCCATCAGGGATACATTTGATAGTGGAGCAGAGACCATTGTAAATATGGGACTCATTTTTCTTTAGTAATAGAAATTGCATGACATAGGACTTATTTTATATTCCTGTTTGTAGGGCACAAACTTGTAGCACTGCCATTATTTTTTTCTATAGAGAATACTGAGAATCATCGTCATATGAGGAAAAATTCAAAGAACATGAAGCCAAAGGATGTGGGTGGGGTGGGGGAAGTGCCATAGAGATATACTAGGTAGTTAATTCACAAAAGTATTATATTGCACTTCTGGTATTTGGCGTATGTATAGCATTTGTCAGCCCTTAAGTTTTTGTCAATTTGTTTTGATTGCTTTAATTAAAAATAAACATTTTCTTTCATATTTAATTTTGTACTATTTAGCTTTAGGCATCACAAAACCTGGATCTATCTCTGATATTCTGATCCTAAAATGAATTAAAATAATATTCTTTATATGTTCCCAAGATGCTGATCTAATACGCTTTAGGCTTAAATATCAGAAAACAATTTCTTTCTCTCTGTCTCTCTTAAATTTTTAAATTTAAGGAAACTCTTAAGTGATGAAAGTTAACTTTAAAAAATTGTGATAATTCTTCAAAAAAACATGTGTTTGGGTAAGGAAGGGAGCCTAAAAATAGGATGAATAATAAGGAAGATGAAGAAAAGATGAAAGGCAGAAGATAAATCAGAAAGTAAAGGAACTAGCAGAGAACAGAAAAAAAGGCAACAGAATAAGAAAGGATGGATAAAATACCAATTGGCTTTATAAATTGTTATTGACAACTGACTCCCATAAATTACAATCACTCTAATTAGGATACATAGTGCAATGATTAATTTTCTGGGGTCTTATTTCTTTCTGAGTTTCATACTCTGTGTTTTTACACCATACACACTCCCCTTTCACACAATCTGATACTCATTCATACTAAAGTGTTAGAGGTCAAGTGTGTTATTCGGAATGTGGAATTACCATATTGGGTGAGATTTATGGTCCATCGACTCAGCATATTGTTTAAACAGGGCCTCCACAGTGTGGGAGGGAGTGTTTTTACACTGTGTTTAGTAATTTTGAAGCTGCTAGAAGTATACTTTATTTCAGTCTGCAGGGAAAGCTAGACTGAGAGTCTATAAAGTTTTCTGCTTATCAAGGAACGTAAGGAATATGGGGCTGTTGAGTTCATTCATTTGCAGCTTACATGAGCATATTGAATTTCTTATAAGAAAAATTCCACCAAATTAAGTTGGAAAAATACAATTTTTATTAAAAATGTTACATACCCTGTGATTAAATATACTTAATGTATAGCAACACTTCAAAAAACTGTAATTCATGACCTGATGAAATCTTAGTATCAAGGACCACCTGATTGATACTTTATTTTTTTCCCATTTTTATTGTGGCAACATGATCTCACCGGTCCCTTAAATTATAAACTTTGAAATCCTCTCAAATTTCTTTCCCCAAGACCCAATTGATCACTAAGTCCTGCTATTTTTATTTCCTTACTTTTTCTGGAACTGTCTCCTCTGCAATTTCATGTTCCAATTCAAGTTTTCATTACCACTCAGATTTTGCAATCGCTTCCTAATGGATCTTGTTGCTTTGGGACAAATCATCTAATCCAGGGGTTGGAAAACTGTATGGATCGTGGGCCAAAACGAGCCCATTGCCTGTTTAATGAGAATAAAATATTATAGGAATGCAGCTATGCCTATTTGTTTACCTGTTGTCTAGGGTTGAGTAGTTGTGACAGAGAATGCATGGCCCACAAAGCTCAAAGTATTTACTATCTCACCCTTCATAAATAAAGTTTGCCAACTGCTGGCATAAATCCATTATTCACGCTGCAGCCAGAGTGATATTTCTCAAAAACTCAAGTCTGGCCATGTCTCCTGCTTAAAATCATTCAACAACTTCCCAATATCCACAGGATAAAATTCAGATACTTGTATACCAAATATAGTTCACAAGGTCATTCTTTTTGTGGTCCCTGTATACTTTTCTAGCTCGTCTTCTGTTTTTTCTCCACTTGCTTGCTGTACTCTGATATGATAAAGTACTTGCAGTGCCCTGGATTTACGATGTTTTTTTCCTAAGTTATTATTGCTCCTGGCAAACATAGTCATCTTTCAAGGTTATGCATAACTGCTGATCCTTAAGTAGACTTTCTAGATGTCTCCAGTCAGAATTAAATCTTTCCTGTGAATTTATAACTTTTTATGCTTATCACCAGTAGCACTTATTTTAATTTGTTATCATTTTAATCACCTGTCTGTCTTGCCTGACAGACTATGAGCCTTTGGAGGACCTGGATGGTGTTTTCTTATCCTTGTGTCCCTTGTGTCTTGCACAGTACCTTATACATAATAAACACTCGTGAGCCATTTGTTGAATAATTCGATTAAGAAACTTTAGGTGAGTCATCCTTGATTAAACTTTAATGTGATTTGTGAAAAAGTGAACTTTTTGCCATCAAGACTGTAAAATACAACTGAATGCTTTTATGCCAAAATTTGCTGAGGACTATAAAAAACCACTTCTCTGTAAATTTCATTCTAGAAGAACAAAAATCAATTTTTTTTGGTGAAAATAGTATCCAACAGCATTTAATAACATTGTCTTATTTTTATCTTAGTTTCATTGTTATGTATAAAGTGACACACATTTTCCACTTAAGCAATATGCAAGTTCCCCCTTTACCTACATTAGGTGACATTTTAAAAGACATCCTTAAAAAAAGTCACCTACTGTCTGTAGAACAATTTTATTAAGTAGTAATAGCTCAGTGAGCTTAGGGGAAGATCTGAGAGCAGCAGGAGAATGAAAAGGGGAAGGTGGCAGGCCCTCACCTGGCTCAGAAGCTGGTCTGGGAGGCCAGGTTTCAGGCCTGACTCTGGCTGGCCTTGAAGCTGGTCTCTGGGGAATTCATTCTTCCTTCTGCTGGTCTCTGTGTCTGGTGACAGCAGAGAGTGGGTGGAGTCAGTCTTTCTCTTGCGTTCAGTGTCTGGGTGGCCTGGGCACTGAACAAGACTCCCTCCTTCCTTCATGTCTGGGACAGGACGCAGACCTGTAGTTCCGAGAGTTGTTGCAAGAGGGCAGAAGTGGTCATCAACTGAGAAGCTGAAGGAGTCCCTGGGAAGAACCACAACTGCTGGTGTTTCACTGACTTGGGTTCAAACTCTCATTTCTCAACTTCCTAGATTGTCCCTTTTTAAAAAAATTATATTTTATTGATTATGCTATTATAGTTTTTTCTCCTTTACCCACTCCACCCAGCATCCCCAACTCTCTTAGGCAATCCCCACACCTTTGTTCATGTCCATGGGTCATGTGTATAAGTTCTTTGAATAATCCATCTTCTATACTGTACTTTACATCCCCATGGCTATTATGTAACTACCTATTTGTACTTCTTAATACCCTTACCTCTTCACTCATTCCCCCACAACCCCCTCCCATCTGGCAACGATGAAAAAGCTTTCCATATCCATGATTCTGTTCCTGCTCCTCTTCTTTGCTTAGTTTGTTTTTTAGATTCAGTTGTTGATAGATACATATTTATTGTCATTTTATTATTCATAGTTTTTATCTTTTTTTCTTAAGTCCCTTTAACATTTCACATAATAATGGTTTGGTGATGAATTCCTTTAGTTTTTCTTTTCTGGGAAGCTCTTTATCTGCCCTTCAATTCTAAATGATAGCTTTGCTAGGTAGAGTAATCTTGCCTGTAGGTCCCTGCTTTCCATGACTTTAAATATTGCTTGACAATCCCTTCTAGCCTACAAAGTTTCTTTTGAGAAATTAGCTGAAAGTCTTATGGGAACTCCCCTGTAGGTAACTAACTGCTTTTCTCTTGATGCTTTTAAGATTCCCTCTTTATCTTTAACCTTTGGCATTTTAATTATGATATATCTTGGTGTAGCCTCTTTGCATCCATCTTGTTTGGGACTCTCTGTGCTTCCTGGACTTGTATAGTATTTCTTTCACCAAATCAGGAAGTTTTCTTTCGTTTTTTTTAAAAAATAGATTTCCAGTTTCTTGTTCTTTCTCTTGTCCTTCTGGCATCCCTATGATGTAAATGTTGGAATGCTTGAAATTGTCCTAGAGGCACCTTACAATATCCTTGGGTTTTTTGGATTCTTTTTTTTCTACTTGTTTTGATTGGTTGTTTTTTGCTTTCTTATGTTCCAAATCATTGATTTGATTCTCGGCTTCATCCACTCTACTTGTTTCCCTGTAAATTGTCCTTTATTTCAGGTAGAGTATCTTTCATTTCTGAATCGTCCTTTTTTATGCTATTGAGGTCCTCATGAAATTTGAGCATCATTATAACCAGTGTTTTGAACTCCACATCTGATAGATTGCTTATCTCCATTTTGTTTAATACTTCTTCTGGAGTTTTGATCTGTTCTTTGTTTTGGGCCATGTTTCTTTGTATCCGTATTTTGAAAGTCTCCCTGTATTTGATAGTCACAGAGCTGTTATGACTCCCTGTGTTGGTAGTATGGCCTAATGTAGTAGGTGTCTTGTAGGGTCCAGTGGCATAGCCTTTCCTATCACCCAAGGTGGGTACTCCAGCTGCACCTTTTGTGTGGGCTGAGTACACCCTTTTTTTGTAGTTGAGCCTTGATTGTTGCTGGCAGGTCAATGGGAGGGATTTATGCAGGCCAGTCACTACAAGGACTGGCTATGACCACTGACCACCAACCCCTGTCCTCCATGGAGGATCAGCTGTGCAGGGGAAGGGTGGTGGTGCTCTAATGTGATCTGTGGCTGTCTACTGGGTGCACAGGCCCTGGGGTTTCCTGTGTGGTGCAGGACAAGGTCTGCCCCTACCTATGTTCTACCTAGGGCCACCTTGCATGAACTACAAAGGAATCTGCTGATGGCTGCTACTTGAGCTGGGCTTAGAAGTTCCCAGGTGAAGCCAAGCTCTGACCTAGACTGGTCAGGCTGGCTGCTGCTAGTACCAGTCCTGGTGCCACTTGGCTATAGGTACAGGAGCTAGGGGCTTATTGAGGCTAGCTATTGCTTGTTTGAAAGAATTTAGGAAGTTGTGAAGCATGAGCCAAGACGAGACTTTCATATGGAAAAGCTACTGTTAAAAGCTTGGGAGGGCCGATAAGTTAGGTGGGGCAGAGCCTCAGGGAATCTCCAGCATGGAGAAAACAGTGTTAGCAAGGTTGATGGAGTCTCACATATGGCACCTGCCTGCCAGCTCTGTGGCTCTGTGGCTCTGTGGTGGGAGGATTCAGAAAAGGAACAATGGCCTCTTCCCACCTTTCTGTCTAGGAGAAAGGTGTCCTCCAGTTCTTATCTTGATGCTCTCTGTATGCCATTGGTGCCTTTCAAGCTGCTACCCTGGTGCTGGAGCTCAGAGGGAGTGAGTCTGAGTAAGTCCGTGTACAGATTCTTGAAAAAGAATTGCTTGGGACTCCATCAGTTTATTCCATTGACTCAGTCTCTGCTGGTTTTTGCATCCAGAAGTTATGGGGACTTATCTTTCTGGCACTAGAACCCTGGGCTGGGGGGCCTTGTGTGGGGCTGGGACTCACGAGATATCCCTCCTGAATTTTTATCTACCACACACGTGTGTGGGACCTGCCTGTTCAGTGACTCTACGTCTGAATGGATGTGGTTTCTTTAATTCTGTATTTGTCGAACTTATGAGAAATTCAGAAAGGGAATCATTCAATTGATTCCTGATGGTCCTGAGTGATAGTTGTTTTATACTATTTATACAACTGTTTAGTTGTAATTTTGATGTAGTTGTGCGAAGAGGCAAGTCATATTTACTTACGCCTCCCTCTTCAAAAGTCAATTTTTTAAATTAGAGAAATAAACATAGTTTTTAATGATAAAAACAAGGAAATGGTTTTCATATGAACTGTGACTATAACTACACTATCGTGCATATTAAATTATTGTGAAAATTTGAATTCATGAAAAGATTCAATTTGGCTTCATAACATTAAATGACTGGTTTTTTTTTTACCTTTTAAAATTCTATATCAGGTTTTATAGATTGAGATGACTGCACAGAATAATGTTAGAAATTGAAAGGCTGGACATGTGACCTTCACAAAAGAAATGTGATTGTCAAATTAAAGGCCCTGAATTCAGAAAACAAACAGATGTAATGAATATACCTACCAGAGCACATAAAGCACATCACACAGTATGTGTGCATGTAAAAAAGCCAGATGATAGATATTACATTAACTGGAAAAAACAAAATATGAAAATATTAGGTACACACTTTTAAAAAGTAGCAGAGTAACTTAGCCAGAATAACCTCTTACAAATAACAAATGTATATATAAGCAAAATACATTTAAAACACCCTAACCGTTTGAAAGTACTGGAGAACAAAAAAGCACTCAGATGCTGGAGGGTGTCTACCCTTGAAAGTTGGAACTGCAGCTAATGAGATTTGTGAACATGCAGCTTTTTTATCTGAGGGTAGATAGCAATGTGCAGCAGCTCTGGGTAGCCAAAAAGCTGCAATTTTACTGACTTGAGGTAAAAGACGACAGAATTCTAGGATGGCACAGAAGACAGATGTAGGTGGAAAATCCTGGAAGAAAGGGTAGCTGCAGAGAGAGTGAACCTCAAAATTCTGTCCTGAACCTTGATGACCATTAAACTGTTTGCCACACAGCGACTCCAGTGGGCCTGGTGAAAAAACAGCAGCTGGGAGATGAAGGAATTGGTTAGACATTAGCTGCTGCCCTCTATAGGGGAGATAGAGTTTGGATTTCAAGTCTAGCCAATTTAACTACTTCCTAGGACAAAATCAATACCCTTTAGAGAAACATAACTGAACCTGACTCCACAGTATTGCTTTCACTTTGTCCAGTGTATAATAAAATCAGTAGATATAGGAAAATGTGATCTATAGTTACAAGAGAAAAAACAGTTGTTAAAATCTAGTTCCATAATGATTCAGATGCTGCAATTAAAAAAAAAGATTTTAGAGCTGCTATTATAAACACATCCAAATTTACAGGTAATATAATGAATTAACAGACAGGAAATGTTAGCAGTGAGCTAGAAGGTAAAAATAAAAATGTAAATAAAATTGTAGAACTGAAAAATACATAAACTTAATAAAAAATTCACTGAATCAGACTAAAATCAGACTAGAGATGGCAGAAAAAAGAGTTGGTAAACTTGGGATAGAGCAATAGAAATTATTAATTTGAAGGGCAGGGAGGGGGAAGATTGAAAGAGAAAGAATAGTGTATCAGATACAAGAGGTCTAATGTACATATAATTGAAGTTCCGGAACTGAGGAGAGACGATGGGGCACAAAACACTTTGAAGAGAGAATGGTTAAAAACTTACAAACCTTAGAAAAACATAAACTTGCAGATCAAGAACAACACCCCCTCCACCTACATCATTGCAAAGAAAACCACAGTAAGGGACATCATAAAATCCAAAGGTAAAAAGAAAATCTTGAAAGTAACCTGAGGAAAACAATATTTTATGTAGATGGAAACAACAATAAGCATTCTTATTCCATCACCTCTGATCTGTAACAAGTGACGTCATTTGACAATGGAACATCTTAAAATCACTAAAAGATTAGAAAAAAAAATTCAGCCAAGAATTCTAACAGTAAAGAAGCTCCATCACAAATGAAGGTAAAGACACTTCAAGATAAGCAAAAACTGAGAGAATTTGCTACTACAAAAAACGCTAAAAGGAGTTCTTTAGTTAAAGGAAATGACTATAGTAACTTGTATATACAGAAACAGATGAAGAGCATTATAAATAATAAATATTTGAGTAAATATATATATAAGGCCATATGTATTCTCCTTTTTAAAATAAAGACATCGTTAAAAGCAAAAGATATAATATTGTTTTCTGTACTGATGCTTTTTGTAATACCAATAGCACAAAGGGTGATGGGTAAATGGAACTATACTGTTGTAAGATTCCCACGTTTTACATTAAACAGTGCAACACTGATTCTAAGTAGTATGTGATAAGTTAAAGACGCATATCCCTAGATCAATCACTAGAATAAAGAGTTATAGCTGGAAAACAAACAGCGAGATGGTAGTTCTAAATCCAAGCAATAATAATTATATTACATACGGTTGTATTTAGGTCAACTATTAAACATCAGTACTGGGCTGAATGCTCCAATTAAAAAGCAGAGATTGTCAGAGTGGTTAAAAAAAGCAAGACCCAATTACAGTCAGCTTACAAGAAGAACACTCTTTTAAAGTACGGTAAGGTAAATAAGAGAGAAATAAATTACAAGGAATGGATAAAAGACTATGTAACATGCAAACAGTAAGCATAAAATGTATATTGGATAAAAATATTGATAGAAATAGTGTTTAGTGGAATCTGATACAACAATGAAATTTAAAATTACTATTATGTGTGACATGAGGGAAAATACTGAGTGAAAAATATTTTTTAAAGTAAAATTTTTATTGTGGAATAGCATACATTTATTTAAGTACACAAAATATGTGACAGTTCAATTAATTTTTACCAACTGAACTCATAAGTGAAAAAATATTGAATGAATAGCCAGTCACACAAAAAAATCGAAGAATGGTTTTATTTGGTTAAACTTCAAAAAGATAAGACTAATACATGGGGTTGTTGTCAGCATGGTGACTACCTTTGGGGAGGAGTGTGGGAGTGGGGGCTGGGTGAGGGCACAGGGGAACCTTTGAAATGCTGAATAATATTCTTATTTCTTGATCTGTTCATATGAATGTGTTTGTTTTGTGATAATTCATGGAACTGGACAGTTACAATTTGTATACTCTTCTATATGCATATTATACTTGAATAAAATGTTTACTTACAAAAATGGGCTAGGATCAGGCTATGTAAATCTAGAAAGATATCACACAGTTAATGAGTCATCTCTCTAATAAAAGCATATCAGTGTAAAGTGTTAGAAATGTGCGAGAAACAGAGGCAGGAGGAACCGGGTGATTTGATCTAAGTGCCTTTATTTGGTGCTGCCTTGAGAGGTGGTCTCGGGGTTCACTTCAGTAACTTCAGCACCGGGGGAAGGCAAGAGTGGTGTTTTTAAAAGAAAAAGCGTGGGGTTTGTGAGGGAATAAGGGAGGGATTAGTCCCTTGTTCTTCCAGGCGGATGCCTTAGGGTTCCAGGATGTGATCCTGGACCATGGGTTAGGTAAAGGGCGGGCTGTTCCCAAGTACAGGAGGGTCAGTCTGACCGCCGGCTATCGTGGCTGGCGCCAGGTGTCTGTAGCACAACGTGGGAGAGAGTTTCGATTAGGCCTTGGGCTACCAAGCGAGTTGGGATAACTGAGTCAGGAGCAGTTCAGCGGGTTGGAGAACTGGCCCAACTGGGTCATTAGCAGTCTGGCGCTGGCGGGTTGGGGAACTGACCTGACCGTTTCACAAAGAAAGAATGTATTTTAAGGCATATGTATAAAAAGCAATATTCTACTGCAAAAATTAGGTATTTGAAAATCTCCATAGCTGGGAGCTTTGGATAGTTACGGGTGACTGTATAGAATCTTTTATAAATGTTTCTGAAGTTCATTAAAAAACAAAGTCCTATAAATAGGAAGATTATCAAGGCTATTTTATATATCTTGAATTTGTATTAATATTTTTATTACTGTCCTTGCTCTTCAAGTTCTCCTTCTTCCTGCATTGTTTTACAAAATACTTGTAAATTTGTCTTGTTCTATTGCAGATACTATGCACATTAAAAAGGAAAAGGAAATCTTACCCTATGTGACATCATGGATGGTGCTGGAGAACATTATGCTAAGCTAAATTAAGCCAGTCAGAGAAAGACAAGTACCATAGGACTTCACTTATATGTGGAATCTAATGAATAAAATAAACTAAAAAGAAAAAAAAGACTCATAGGGACAGTGAACAGACTGACAGCTGTCAGAGGGGAGGGTGTTGAGTGCAGGGTGAAACAGGTGAAGGAATTAGGTCAAAAAAAAAAAGAAAAAGAAAAAGACTTGAACTCAGACACAGATAACAGTGTGGTGATTCCCACAAAAAAGGAGAGGGGGTGGGGGGTGTAGAAGAGGGTCGAGGGGGGATGAATGGTGATGGAAAGAGACTTGACCTGGGGTGGTGAACACACAATACAAGTGCTGTATTATTGAATTGTACACCTGACACCTATATAATTTTATTAACCAATGTCACCCCAATACATTTTTTGAAAAGCATTACATTTTTATGTACTTACTGCCTCTGTGACTCAGAACTGTTAACTCCCACTTCTAAAGTTATGCTTTTGTTGTCAGAGACATGCAGGTATTTGGATGTTTGAGATGGAAAAATCTCTGGGTGCTCATTATTTAATTACTAACTCAACCTAGCTGAGCTCATATTCTTCAAACCTCCTCCCCAATATACAAGGTTACCTGATGTTAGGCTTAATGATATCTTGCCAAACACATGGCTTCAGCTCTTTCTTCACCCTCATTTGCCTGGAGCTAACAGATGTAGGAATAAAATTTTAATTCCTGTGCTCAGTTTCTTCCAGCTTTAGCTATCTAAGATTCATTGCTAAATCATCTACTTAGCCAACTTCTTTATTTTTCTTTTAAGTTTCAAATCCTTTTTTTTCCTGATACTTTCATTAGGAGTAACTCCAGTGTGAACACACATTGAAATATCTATGGTTTCCAGAAAGGTATACTGAAACAAACCCAGATATTCTAAAGTTTCACATAAGGGTTACTTGTGGTAAGCACTAGAACCGTATGTCATATTAAAAATGACTATCTCTGGCTTTTAGAATTCCAGTCTATTTTCTCACTTCTTCTTACTATTGATTGTTTCCAATTCGTATGTAAATTACTTTTATAATCAGAAAAAAAAATCCCTAAAATGTAGTCAGCAACCAGTTGTATGGTGGAACTGGCTCTTATGGACTCAGGGGAACAGCTCATGGGGATCTCTTCCCAGCTTCCTGTTCAGTGATCTCATGTTGGTAGGTTGAAATCAGCTGTGGTGGGAGTATTTACACCATGAAAACTGTCTTTTCAAATCAGAGCTTTAGTTTTAGAACCTGCTTACCACTATGAATAGGCAACCAGTATCTCTATACGAGCTATAAGAGTAGTCAGTTGACTCTGTAAACAACGAGGCAGTTTACAGATACAAGAGCTGGGGCAAGGCAGCCTTTATACATCACTCATTTTGGTAAAACCCAGCCCCAAGTGACCTTGGTCAATGGCACTCCAGAATGAAAACATTAAACTACTGGCTGTTTGGGCAGCAAATTCTCACATGGGAAGAGCAAATTAGCTCTCAATTATTTGGCTCACCATAAAAAAGACCCAAGAATTATTTTATTCTTTACATACCAAACATTACAACCTTTATTGAAAGTTAAAGCAGAAAAGGTAAATTTATGTTTTAGGTGTGTATTTGTGATTTGGGTTTTACTATATAAGTGTTGTGAATCAGTAGAACAGGTGACAAAATTAATCACCTAAAGTCTCCATCTTTGGTGACTTTTCAGATAATAAAATGCTGATTTTGGGGTTTTGGTATTATTTTTCCTGAAGGCAGAAGGAAAATTACATGGTATCTTCAGGGTTTCCTTTACACACTTGTGCCTACAAAAAGTTATTTTGGTGGACATATTTTTATAAGAATTATTTCACTTAAAACTAATGGGAGAAATGCTATTTTCTTCTCAATCAGAGTTATGGGGTTTTACTATTGTGCTTTTCTCACCATGACAGTGCCAGGGAAAAAGACTGCTGCTAAGGATGCATTATTACTATTCACGGCAATATTTAAAGACAAAAATAGAAATGTTGATACTTAGCTTTAATGCACTAATCAAAGCATTTAAAAATTGCTTAAGTGGACCAATTTTAAATCTTCAGAATGCAAAAGACTTCTAACTCAATACCAATCAAGAAATGTGCTAGAACTTAATGGTTAGAATGTTGTGTCTGAAAGTGATTTTACTTGGAGTTTAACTTGGTTAGATTAAACAAACCTGTGCGAGGTAGTTTTTAATGTGGTGGCCACTGTTTGGAAATTAGACAATAGTAGGGAGACACAGTCTGCCTGTTGAGGAGATCAAAGACCGGTTGGAGAGGCTGCCATGTAAACAAGAAAGCCAATATGTTAAAAACCTACTGAACCCCAAAATACTAGATTCATATTTTATAAAGTATACTTATTTTTGCCTAAGCTCTCAGAACCCCGAAAAAAAAGACAGGTTGTCTGACAATGTCATGTAATAATTACTACAACTTGAAAGTATATTTAAATGCCATAATAACCAGTCAATTCAGGAAAAGCATCAAGTTATACTACAATAAAAAAGTTATGAAATTGGTTGTTTTGTAAAATTCAAAGGAAACAATGTATAAAAGGGAATATAGTCAGTCATATTGTAATAGCTATGTATGGGGTCAGATGGGCACTAGACTTTTGGCATGATTACTTTGTAAGTTATATAAATGTCCAATCACTATGTTGTACACCTGAAACTAATATAATATTGTATGTGAAATGTAATTAAAAAATAAAAATTTATAAAAACTGAATTGATTTATTTAAAAAAATGTTTGTTAGAATATCTGCAAATTTCTTTTCCAACTATGTATCGGCCGTTTGACAAAATAGGTAGAGTGAAGCTCAGCTCAGGATCCTGACGACACTGCCATTGTGGTAGGGAAGACAGCAAAACAGACACACCATCCTGTGCAGGCAAAGGGAGGAGGAGTGACCTGTGGCTGTGAGAAGCACCGTCTATTTGAAATTACCTGGACGGGAGCAGTCATAGCTCACCTTTTCTTCCACATTGTTTTAGTTTAGGGGACATGAGGTTATAGTGTCTTTTTTTTAAAGCTGTTTTCTTTAGATAGGGGTTACTATATTCAAAATATTTTTCTACCTCTACTAAGACTTTTATGTAATTCATACAGTAATTAACATCATCTTAGTCTGCTAAGTGAGAGAATAAAGAAACCATTTAAAAAGGGAAGCGCGGATATGAAAGGAAAAATCGTTTTCATAAGAAAGCAAAAGATCATCTAAAAAGTAATGGCCCGCACATGGTGTCAGGTTCTCTGATTTCTAAGGCCTTCCCCTCTGATCTGTCCAGAAACCATCTTAGACTGACAATTTAAAAAGGAAGTAAGGTCCTCTGCAATAAACCAGTTTTGCTTCTCTTGAAAAATGAGATATGGAAAACCAAATCAACAGACACTCTCAGATCTCACTTTAGATATTACTTTTATCTTCTACCCCAGCATTTTTTATTAAAGCGGGCAGGGAAAACTACCCCTTGATAGTTTCCAGATTTCTCTTCCATTTTTTTCTGATCTATTCTTGACTGTAAAAACTAATAAGCAAAATGAACAAAAGTTGTGTCCCAAAAAAGATGTCAAGACCCAGAACAATCAACAGACCTGTCAGTCTTACCCTAAAAATTAGTGAACTGTCTTTAACAATTGAGAGAATAAACAGAAAAAGCTTAGCCTATAGTGGCGTGTTTTCCCCCATGGTAGAACACCAGCAACAACTAGGCCTAGTGTGAAATTATCTACTTACCGCAAGAAAATATTGATACAACGCCGGAGAAGTTTTGAGGGGTAGGATCTCTATAGCATTTCACACTGAAGAAGGTATCAGTTTCAACATCTATTTCAGAAAGTCTTTTGGTGGCTTATTGTGTAGGTGTGCTATAGATGTAAAGATATAAATTAAGTTCTTTCTCAGTTCAATTAATTAGTTTTATAGAGAGAACTCAGAGTTATTTAAAAGGAAGGGTTTTTTTTGTGTGTGTATTCAGTGCAGGTGATATTTATTAACAAGCAGGCTATGTGCATAAAGAGTATGTATGCATGCAAAGTGGTATTTTATTGAAGAATGCAAGGTAGGTTGTCATGGAGATTAAAAGCTTTGAAGTGCTATTCACTGGTGCTAGTTATGGTTGCTGGGCATCAGGGTATTAGGTTCTGGCACCCCGAATCTTTCATTGTTGTAAAAATAATTACACTTTTATCTTCACTGTAAGGGCTATTCAAGTAGGATAAATAAATACAGACACGTGATCAAATCTAACTTAAAGGTAAATATAGCAACCCTATGACCCATCCCAGTGCAAAATTATGTAGCTGTAGTTACTATACCATCAAAATGCCCAATTTTCATTGCAGGGTTATTGAGGCTGTTTATAAGATGAAATTACAAAATGCACAAAATCCACACTTACATTAAAAGGCAAAAGAAGAATGAAAGCTATTGACCATTAGTATGGTCACTGGTAAATACAAAGGTTTCCTTTAGAAGCAGAGGAAACAAATAAGAAGCTTAATATGTTTTGCTAGGATTTCATTGAAATACTGTATTTATATGAGATTTCCAACCTCACTTTGAGCTCTATGTAAAGCACCAAGTGATTATTCTGGTGTTCTTTTCTCTTCGATGATTAGATGAAATGATCTTGACAAGTTTACCTTGGTGAGAAACTATGTATTTTCTGTATGAAGGGAACACTTATGCCTGGCAGAATCAGTATGGACATTTTCTTAACCAATAAGTTAATAGAGTTGCAATATAGCAAACTACACAACATACACATGAAACACTGAAATTTGCAGTAGTAAGTAATGTGGTTTTCAAAACTGCCTTAAGTGATGATTAACTAGAATTATATATATTTATATTTAAACTGACACCACAGAATTCTTTTAAGTCTTGACAGATATGTGGAATATTTAAATGTAGTAATTGCAGTTGCTAAACCTCCTGGGATTAACCTGTGGAGAGATAGTGACATCGTAGGCAGAGAAAAGTACTGTGGGAACACCAAAAATAAAGTAATTCCATGTGTGTTTTATATAACTCTTTGGAAAAAAGTTTATTGTAACTAATGAATTGGTAATGTTCTGTAATCTACCATATTAACAATTATATAATTTATATGGATATAGGTATATAATTTAGCTTCATAACATTGATTTTTAGGTGTCACAATACAGTACAGTTCACAAAAAGTAAAATAGAATGAGAAGTAGAACAGCACTGTATTGATGTGAATGGTAAAAATCTTGGATTTTTGTTTAAAGGTGGGCTCCATATTCCTTTATCTCCCACTAGTGGAGAGTTACGTAACCCAGTACTCAGTTCATTCTGGAAAATATTTGTTAAGTGCATGTATGCGTCAGATGCATATTACAGTGAATTTAATTGAAGTCAAGAAGTAAAATTATTAATAAATGGAGATAATATTTCATTTAAGGCCTTTAAAAACAGGGTCACAGTGTTGCCATATTATTTGTAAATAGCAGACATTAATCATAAAAATTGTCTGTTGTCCCAGGTGTGTGGAACTTCTGGGGAAGTTCTTGGAGCTGATTTATGTGTAACAATCAAATAGTCTACAATTTGAATTGCAGAACCAATTGTAATGCTGTTGACAAGATATAGATCTTTGTGCCCAAATATAAAGGGAACAGATACCAGTAGACCACTATCTGAGTGGATATTTTCAGAATCTAAGTCTCTTTAGGCTTCTAAATATCAAATTGTATCTCAAAAGCTTTAAAGCACTTTCAAATTTGACAAATTTTCATTCATAACATACCTGAAATAGTAGGATAATCTGTTTTATATCAGGTAGATTGAGACGGATACTTAGGAGAAGCGTATGTTGCAGTTATACACCAGAGAGAAGCCATTGGATTGAGAACCACACATTTTAATCACAAATGTACTATTAGCCACTGAGTTGAAATTATTTGTTCATTGTACTGGTGGAATAGTTCTGGGCCATTGTGCAAAGGAAATTTCTAGTATGGCTGTGGTTTCTGCCATGGAGAAAAAGGACATGTCTCCATTCAACAACTTGAGGTCTGGCTTTCCAGACCAGCCTGTCCCCAGAGTCCCTAGACTGGAGGCAGTCAAGTGGCTTCCTTCCTAAGGAGAGGGCAGTACTGTCTTCATTGAACTTAGAGTTGAGTTGGGGGTGGTACCAGCACTGAAAAATTTATTACAAGTATGAGAAGATTTACAGAAGTTAAGTCCAGGATGCAATGAGAGTTTATACCTGCTTGAAAGCACTGTAGGTGGAGTATTTGATGGCACTAAAATGACTCCAAAATGGCTTTATCTCTGATCTCAGCATCGCTTCAGAGTTATGGACCTATATTCCTAATTACACTTGCAGTTTCTACCTAAATTGAATTTGCCCCTCAAATTCAACATGTCTAAATCCAAATTCACCATCTCCCTATCCAAACACCTTTCTAAATTTCCTACTTATTTTAGTGGCCCTGTCCTTTTTCTATTACTTAGATCTGAGTTATCAGCAGACTTGAGATCTTTCACTTCTTTTGCCTTTCACATCTATTCTGTTGACATGTATTAAAGATTTTGTTTTGATAATATCTCTCCTGTCTAATTTTTTTGCATTTCTGTACCCACCAGACATTGGTCTTTCAAGAAAATTAAAAATCATTCAGTCAGTCAATGAATATTCATTTGTTTATTCAATAAATATTTCAGTATCTATCATACATGATATTTTGTGCTGGGAATACAACTGCAAGCAAAACAGCCATAGTCCTGCTTCCATGGAGTTTACCATGGAAACCCTTAATAGATGAAGCAGATATTAAGTGAATAATCTTACTGTTTACATATTATCTATAAAATACAAATGCTATGAAGGGGAAGAGAGGGTGCCATACAAAAGGATAAAAAAGGTACCTGATATATTTTGGTGGGGGAGTCTTTTATGAGACCAAAGTGATGAGCAGGGAGGCATTAGGAATAGGAGTGGGAGGAAAAACATTCCAAGTAGTGAGCAGAGGTTCCATTTCTAGAGAGAGTGTGAGGTCTTTGGAGCTGGAAAGGAAGGCAGAAGTCAGACTGTGCAGGGTACCACCATCTTTTTTAAGGAGTTCAGATTTTATTGTGAGTGAGATGGGAAGCCACTGAAGTGTTTTTGGTGAGTAGAGATATAGATGTATTTTAGATACACGTAGCAAGTAGAATGTGCAGAATCTCTTGAAAGATTGTATATGAAGAAGTAGAGGAGAAACTAGATTTCTGGCAAGGGTAATTGGGTAGATGGAAGTTCCACTTGGTGAGACAGAGAACACAGGTTTGGAAGGCAGGATGGTGAGTTCAGTTCTGGACATAACAAATTTGAAGGAAACAGAAATAAGTAAGTGACTCTATAGGAGGTAACTGGATATAGGGACACGTGCCTGCTGTCAAGGAGAGTGCTCATCTAACAGGTGTTAAAACATATAGAATAACTACACAACAAGGTGAATTATAGTTAATGCCACATTAAATTGATGACTCAGGAAAAGCTCACAGAGAAAGTGACACTTGAGAGGGCTTTGAAACAGGGTTAGAATTTTAACAAATGCTCCTTGGTTGTCCACATTTAAGAATGATGCACTCCAATGCTGATGGAATATTCTAAATGTTGAGGTTGGTGTTTACTGACTAGTGTAGATGGCAGGGGTGCATTGACACTTCTTTGAGGGCCCCCTAAGTGACAGTTTCAACAGATGCTCTAGATGTTTTCCTTGAGCTGGTCACTTCCTTCCAATTTGTTGCCTTAGAGGTTATAAACTTGGCTGCCAAAGTTCTGGCATTCAAATGTGGGAAGGACTTTGTCGGTTTTGCCATTTTGTGTGTGGACTTTTAATTTCTCTGTTTTAATCATGACACCACTGCCCTTAGCAGTATCTGGTGAGCTAACACCAGAGTCCTTCGGTTTTAACCTCCCCAGAGAATAATTTCTGTCATGATGGGAGAGAGGAACTCACTTGGCTCCTGGGGGAGGGGACCTGGGACTCTCATTGCTATTTATCTTTTTTTTTTTATTAATTTATTTATTTTTAGAGAGGGGAAGGGAGGGAGAAGGAGAGAGAGAAACATCAGTGTGTGGTTGCCTCTTGCAACCCAGGCATGTACCCTGACTGGGAATCGAACCTGTGATGCTTTGATTCGCAGCCCGCGCTCAATCCACTGAGCTACGCCAGCCAGGGCCGCTATTTATCTTTTAATAATTCTCCAGGCCTCGGCCTTATACTGCACCATTCCAAAGTTTCAGGTGCTTCTAATTTCTCAATCCTTCCAGGGTTTCTGAGCTGAGAGTGAGAACCAACTTACTGCTTATGCGCTTCTTCCTCCATGCTTACATTTATGCTTTCTCTGCCCTGCTACATCAGTATCGTCATACACTTTCTTACCTGTCTCGTTCTTCTGTTTACTTTGTCTTTGCATGCTACCCTCCTTCACTGTCTGCTATAGTCTGAATATTTGTGTTCCTCCTAAAATTAGTATGTTGAAATGTTAATGCCCAATGGTATTAGGAGGTGTGGCCTTTGGAAGGTAATTAGGTCATGAGGGAGAGCCCTCCTGAACAGGATTATTGCTGTTATAATAGAGACCTCACAGAGCTCCTTCGCCCCTTCTGCCATGCAAGAACACAAGGAGAAGTCTGTAACCCAGAAAAGGGCCCTCACCCAACTATGTTGGCACCCTGATCTCAAACTTCTGTCCTCTAGGACTGTGAGAAAGAAATTGCTATTATTTGGAAGCTATCCAGTGTGGTATTTGGTTATAGCAGCCCAAATGGACTAAGACACTGCTATTCAGGAGGAAGTGAGAATAAACTTGAGTTTCATTTGTCCTATGTAACAGTAATGCAATTTCTAAGATGTGCCCAACTATAACAATAGTAAGTACTGGAAGATGATAGTTTAATGAAGCACAGGCTCTAATTTACTCCTACAATAACATAATTCTTATCGTAAATGAATACTTCATAAACTCAGACAGTATTTTGAGCTTCACTTATTTTACAATTGTTTTCCATGTCATTAGTGTGTTATATACCTTCAGCCATCCTTTTTCTCTCTTAAGTCCATTTGCATCAGATAATCATCAAATTAATAAAAGCATGTTTACATAAAACTATTTTTATAGAATGGGCTTACTTTGATTTAAAAAATCTAAAGCTATTAGAAACAAAGGACAAGGACAAAAAGAGCTAGATTTAATTAACATTAAAGTTGTGAAGTGAGTTGACAAAAAATAATAAAATTGGGAATTTAAAGTTAAATGTAACTACCCCAAATGCCTGAAGACAGGACTTGGAATAATGGCATCAGATAATATAGGTGGTGGTATAGTCCAAGCATGACTTCTTAAAATCCCAAGTTAATGGTGCTTTAAAGAAATAATGAAAGATTCTGTGTCTTTTTTCCCTCCGCATTTCCTCTCCCTTCTTATCAAATGCTTTATTTATTTAAACTACAGCTCACATTTCTTCATATCTTCACAATCAAACTTTGTAAAAAAAAGAACAAGCTAAGGTTTCATAAAATTTCTCTTACTTCTGTTAATTTATAGTCACAAGCTCTAATGAGTAATAATCGATGCATTTTTTTCCCCCATAAATCTGTTCATTCAAAAAATATGTTTGAGTGCCTACTCTGTTTTGCATATTAGAAAGTACTCGTGGAAAGAATGAAGAGCAGAAGGAAATGCAGTCCATGTTGTCAGATAGCTTTTAGTCCAGGAGAAGAGGCAGTCATTAATTGAGTAAACCTATTAATCAAATAAATGGAGATCAATGTTCTGAAGAAAAAAAACAAGTTTTGTTGGTAGGTGTATAATGAAAGAGTCTTACTTGTACTGGAGGGGCAGGGAAAACTTCTGGAAGAAAATGATAGCTTAGCTGGGGTCTTATGAATGCCCATTTAAGCTAACTGGGTAGTGGGATGGAGGGAGCAGTACTTACCAGTGATATAAGAGGAAGCACAACGAACAGAGAAAAGGCCAGTGTGGACCATGATTGGGCCAGAGAAGTAAAACGGATCAGATCATACAATAATGGGAAGCCTGCAGTATTGGGAGTGGGAATGGAGAAGTAATGTGAAAGAAAGATTTTTCTGAAATAGGAGTAATTGCATGAAAGATATTCAAAGTGACTGTTGTGTTTCATCACAGCTATTCTTAGCCAGGTGAGGCTGATAAAGAACAATTAATTTGAGTGACACCCTTCCTTCCCCAAATACTAGACCTTTACTGTATCTAACTGAAGAGTCTTTCCTAATTAATGAAAAATAATAGGGACTCACTTTTAACTAGCTATGCAAAGACCTGTAGACCCATTTAATCCAATCCAGAGCTAGTTTTCAATGATTAATTAGTATGAACTAATTAATCTTCCTTTCTGATACTTCTGATTCCACTGTTTCCCCCACTTTGGATTTCTTTACTTGCAGATGTTTAGGAAATATTTACCTTTTAATTTTTTTAACTTAGATGGTCCTTTTCTTTTTGAAGCATACTATGGAAACATGGATAGGTTGTATCAGATCTGAATCAGAAAAAATCCTTTCAGTTGCAATTTGGAGAATGGGTTGAAGAATGAATCAGTGTACTCCAGGAAATAGGTTAGATTATTGCAGTAGTGCAGGCCAGAGATGGTAACAGCTTGATCTAGAATTGTGGCAGTAGAGTAGGCAGTAACAGAAAGATTGGAGAGTTATCCAGGAGGCAGACCCACAGGATGTGGGAATGGGTTGGGTATGAGGGTGTGGGGAACAGTCACCGATGACTTTTTAGCCTTTTTAAAAAAAATATATTTTATTGATTATGCTATTACAGTTGTCCCATTACTCCCCCTTCATTCCCCTCCACCCTGCTCACCCTCTCCCACCCACATTCCCCCCCTTTAGATCATGTCCATGTGTCATAAGTTCTTTAGCTTCTACATTTCCCATACTATTCTTGCCCTCCCCCTGTCCATTTTCTATGTACCATCTATGCTACTTATTCTCCGTACCTTTTACCCCTCTCTCCTCCTCCCACTCCCCTGTTGCTATCCCTCCATGTGATCTCCATTTCTGTGGTTCTGTTCCTGTTCTAGTGGTTTGCCTTTGTTTTAGATGTGGTTGTTAATAATTGTGAGTTTGCTATCATTTTACTATACATGTTTTTTATCTTCTTTTTCTTAGATAAGTGCCTTTAACATTTCATAAAATAAGGGCTTGGTGATGATGAACTCCTTTAACTTGACCTTATCTCAGAAGCACTTTATCTACCCTTCCATTCTAAATGAAAGCTTTGCTGGATAGAGTAATCTTGGATGTAGGTCCTTGCCTCTCATGACTTGGAATAGTTCCTTCCAGCCCCTTCTTGCCTGCAATGTCCCTTTTGAGAAATCAGCTGACAGTTTGATGGGAACTCCTTTGTAGGTTACTGTCTCTTTATCTCTTGCTTCTAGGATTCTCTCCTTCATTTTTTTTTTAATTTTTATTTTTTTAGTTTATTCAGTACAGTTTCTATCCTTCTCCTTCATTTTTACCTTTTTTGGCTAATGCAATTATGATGTGCCTTGGTGTGTTCCTCCTTGGGTGCAACATCTTTGGGACTCTCCGAGCTTCCTGGACTTCCTAGAAGTCTACTTCCTTTGCCAGATTGGGGAAGTTCTCCTTTATTATTTGTTCAAATAACTTTTCCACTTGTTGCTCTTCCTCTTCTCCTTCTGGCACTCCTATAATTCAGACGTTGGAACATTTAAAGACATCCTAGAGGTTCCTAAGCCTCTCCTCATTTTTTTGAATTCTTATTTCTTCATTCTTTTCTGTGCGGTTGATTCTTTCTTCCTTCTGGACCACTCCATTGATGTGAGACCCAGCTTTCTTTCCATCACTATTGGTTCCCTGTGCACTTTTCTTCATTTCACTTATTGAGGCCTTCATTTTTTCATCTAATTTGTGACCAAAATCAACCAAGTCTGTGAGCATCCTGATCACCAGTGTTTTGAACTGTGCACCTGATAGTTTGGCTATCTCTTGGTCACTTAAAAGGATTGGTTCTGGGGCATTCATTTGTTTTTCTGTTTGAGCCATCTTTTTTTTTAGGGGGGGTCTGGTTGCACCTGTTACGTATAAGGGGCAGAGCCTTAGGTGTTCACCAGGGCGGGGCACCCCAGTTGCTTAGTTATGACATTGTATGTGGGGGCGGAGTCTGAGAGGGAACAATGGCGCTTGCTCCACTCTCTGTGGAACTTAAGGTCCTTCTGCCACTTCCCCCAAGCAAACTGGATCCTTCTGGTGCTGATTCCCATGTGGGTGGGCTTGTGTACCCCGTGGATCTTTCCCACGACCTCTCCTGTGAGGCTGGGAGTCTCTCCCTGTGTCTTAACACCCCCACAGGTGTTTTCAATCAGTGCCCCAAGGCTCTATTTCCTGGTGCTGAGATCCTGAGTTGTGTGCAGTGTCTTGCTTCACAATCCCCGCCTTGCTGGGTCTGCCAGTTGCCACCCCTCGGCTGGGGTTTGCCAGCCGCCTCTTGCACGCCCAGTGTCTGCCTGCTGAGGTCTTATCTGCCCAGTCCCAACGCTCTTTGTGCCACGTGCTCCTCTCTGCCCAGCGGCCTGACTCCGCCCCTCCTACTGGTCTGGGTGAATGTGTGCATTTTAACTTTTTGGTTGTCTGACTTCCATACAGTTCAAATTTCTGTTGGTGCTGGTTGTTATTCTGTTTCTAAATTGTTGTTGTCCCTATCTTGGTTGTGTGAGGAGGCACAGTGTGTCTACCTATGCCTCCATCTTGGCTGGAAGTCTGACTTTTTACCCTTGAAGGGACAGTGATGTCAGTCACAAAAGTAGGAAAGTTGGAAAGAGGCCTAGACTGAAAGGTAAAAAGAGAAGATTAGGTGTTCAAAGTTACTTTGTTTATCATAATCCAAATTATTTTTGTAGGAATCAGGAACTTTTTCTCTCTCTCTTTTTTTATTACTGTTCAAGTACAGTTGTTCCCATTTCCACTCTACCACTTCCACCAGCCCAACCATCCCCCCTTCCGACCCTTGATCCTACCTCCTTTTGGCTTTGTCCATGTATCCTTTATATATGTTCTTTGACAACACTTTCCTCTTTTAACCCCATTATCTCGTCACACCTCCCCTCTGGTTATAATCAATTTGTTCTAAATTGATGTCTCTGATTATATTTTGCTTGTTTGTTTTGTTGATTAGGTTCCACTTATAGGTGAGAACATATGGTATTTGTCTTTCACCACTTGGTTTATTTCTCTTAGCATAATGCTCTCCAGATACATCCATGATGTTGCAAAGGGAACTCCTTCTTTCTTTCTGCTGTGTAGTATTCCACTGTGTAAATGTACCATAGTTTTTTGATCCACTCATTTACTCTGGGCACTTAGGTTGCTTCCAGCACTTGACTATTGTAAAATGTGTTCTTTTGATTTGGTGTTTCAGGGTTCTTAGGGTATAATCCCAGCACTGGAATTGCCGAGTCAAAGGCAGTTACATTTTTAGTTTTCTGAGGAAATTCCATACTGTTTTCCACAGTGGCTGCACCAGTGTGCAGTCCCACCAACAGTGCATTAGGGTTCCCTTTTCTCCACAACCTCACCAGCACTTATTGTTTGTTGATTTGTTTATGATGGCCATTCTGACTGGTGTGAAGTAGTATCTCATTGTGGTTTTAATTTGCATCTCTCTGATGGCTAGTGATGCTGAGCATCCTCTCATATGTCTCTGGGCCCTCTGTATGTCCTCCTTGGAGAAGTGTCTGTTCAGATCCTTTGCCCATTTTTAATTACATTGTTTGTCTTCCTGGAGTGGAGTCATGAGTTCTTTATATACTTTGGAGATCAAACCCTTGTCTGAGGTATCATTGGCAAATATATTTTCCCATATGGTTGGCTCCCTTTTCATTTTGCTGATGTTTTCTTTAGCCATGCAGAGGCTTTTTATTTTGATGAGATCCCATTTGTTTATTCTTTCCTTTATGTCCCTTACTCTCGGGAACATATCAGTGAAAATATTGCTATGTGGGATATCTGAGATTTTCCTCGCTATATTCTCCTCTAGAACTTTTATGGTGTCATGACTTATATTTAAATCTTGTATCCATCTTGAGTTTATTTTTGTATGTGGTGTAAGTTGGTGGTCGAGTTTCATTTTTTTACATGTAGCTGTCCAAGTCTCCCAACACCATTTGTTGAAGAGGCTATTTTTACTCCATTTTATGCTTCTGCCCACTTTGTTGAATATTAATTGACCATAGAGACTTGGGTTTATTTCTGGGCTCTCTATTCTGTTCCATTGGTCTATGTACCTGTTCTTAAGCCAGGCTGTTTTGATTACTCTGGCTCTGTACTATAGTTTTATATCAGGCATTGTGATCCCTCCTACTTTGTTCTTCTTTCTCAAAATTGCTATGGCTATTTGGAGTCCCTTATTATTCCATATCAATTTTTGAAAGGTTTGTTTTATGTCTGTGAAATATGTCATTGGTGTTTTAATAGGGATTGCATTGAATCTAAAAATTGCTTTGGGTAATATGGACATTTTGATGATGTTAATTCTTCCAATCTATGAACACAGTATATGCTTTTGTTTGTTTGTGTCTTCCTTAGTTTCTTTCTTCAGTGTTGTGTAGTTTTCTGAGTACAGGTCTTTTACCTCCTTGGTTAGGTTTATTCCTAGGTACTTTATTTTTCTTGTTGCTATATCAAATGGGATTTTTTTTTCTGATTTCTGTTTCTGATATTTCATTGTTGGTGTACAAAATGCCTTCAATTTCTGAATATTGACTTTGTATCTTGCTGTTTTGCCAAATTCACTTATTAGGTCAAATAGTTTTTTGGTGGAGTCTATGGCATTTTCTATGTACACTATCATGTCATCTGCAAACAATGACAGTTTTGTTTCCTCCTTTCTAATTTGGCTGCCTTTTATTTCTTTTTCTTGTCTGATCGCTGTGGCTAAAACTTCCAATACTATGTCGAATAGAAGTGGTGAAAGTGGACATCCTTGTCTTGTTCCCATTCTTAGTGAGAAAGCTTATAGTTTTTGCCCATTGAGTATGATGTTGGCTGTAGATCTCTTGTATACAGCCTTTACTATGTTGAGGTATGCTCCCTCTATTCCCACTTTGCTGAGTGTTCTTATCATAAATGGGTGCTGTACCTCATCAAATGCTTTTTCTGCATCTATTGATATGATCATGCGATTTTTGTTTCCTTTTGTTTATGTGATGTATTAAGTTTATTGATTTGCTAATATTGTACCATCCTTGTATCCCTGGGATGAATCCCACTAGGTCATGGTATATGATCTTTTTAATGTATTTCTGGATGCAGTTTGCCAATATTTTGTTGAGGATTTTAGCGTCTATGTTCATCAGTGATATTGGTCTGTAGTTTTCTTTCTTTGTTGTGTTTTTATCTGGTTTAGGAATTAGGATGATGCTGGCTTCATAAAAAGAGTTTGGGAGTCTTCCCTTTCTTGGATTTTTTGAATAGTTTATGAAGGATAGGAGTCAGCTCTTCCTTAAGTGTTTTGTGAAATTCTCCTGTGAACCCATCTGGTCCAGAGCTTTTGTGCACCAGGAGTTTTTTGGTTACTGCTTCAATTTTGCCAGCTGTTATTGATCTGTTCAGGCTTTCTGCTTCTTCTTCATTGAGTTTTGGAAGATTATATTTTTCTAGTAATTTATCTATTTCACCCAGGTTTTCAAATTTCTTGGCATATATTTCTTTGTAGTAACTTCTTACAATCCTTTGTATTTCTGTGGTATCAGTTGTAATCTCTCCTCTTTCATTTCTCATTGTGTTTATTTGGGCCCTCTCTCTTTTTTTCTTGATGAGTCTGCTTAAAGGCTTGTCAATTTTGTTTATCTTTTCAAAGAACCAGCTCCTAGATTTATTGATCCTTAGAATTGTGCTTTTAGTCTCTATGTCATTTAATTTTGCTCTTATCTTGGTTATCTCCTTCCTTCTACTTGCTCTGGGCTGTCTTTCTTGTTGTTCCTCAAGTTCTTGTAGGTGTAGGGTTAGGTAATTTATTTGAAATGTTTCTTTATTTTTTAGGTAGGCCTATACCACTATGAACTTCCCTCTCAGGACTGCCTTCAGTGCATCCCACAAGTTTTGGGTTGTTGTGAGTTCAATTTCATGTTTCCAGAAACTTTTTGATTTCTTCCTGATCTCATTCTTAATCCATTCATTGTTTAATAGCATGCTATTCAATCTGCATGAGTCTGAGTGTTTTTTAGTTTTCTCCTTGATGTTGGTTTCTAGTTTCAGGCCCTTGTGGTTGGAAAAAATTCTTGATATGATTTCAATATTCTTGAATATGTTGAGTCTTGTTTTGTGTTCTATCAAGTTGTCTGTCTTTGAAAATGTTCCATGTGCCTTTGAAAAGGATGTGTATTTTGCTTCTTTGGGAGGAAAGGTTCTACATATATCAGTTAAGTGCATTTGATTTAGGGTATTGTTCAATGCTGCAATATCTTTGTTGATATTTTGTTTGGAAGATCTACCAATTTTTGGCAGTGGGGTTTTAAAATCCCCTAATATAAGTGTGTTGCTGTCTATATCTTTCTTGAAGTCCTCCAAGATTTTACTAATATACTTGGGTATATATTAGGAAATATTTCCCAATTTTTGGAAATATATTTCTTAATATATGCTCCTATGTTGGGGGCATATATGTTTATGATATTTATATCTTTGTGATGGAGTCTTCCCTTAAGCATTACAAAATATCCTTCCGTGTCCCCCTTTATGGCCTTTGTTTTGAAATCTATTTTGTATGAGTATTGCTACCCCAGCTTTTTTCCCTGTCCTCTTGCTTGGAATATTTTTTTCCAACCCTTTAGTGGTGCTGATATAGTTGAGTAAGTTCCTTGTAGTTCCTCTGTAGTTTTTGGTGTTTCTCAGTGAACTCATTAAGCTTCCTTATAACCATTGTTTTGAACTCAATATCTGGTAGTTGACTTGCCTCTATTTCATTTAGCGTTCTTTCTGAGGATTCCTCCTTTCCTTTAATTTGAGGATTCTTTCTTTATCTTCCCATTGTTTGTGTGACTCTTCTTGTTTGGCTCTGCTTCTTAAATTGATCTGTTTTGACTCCCTGAGTTTGTTATGGGAATTTCTATGGGAGGAGACTTGTGAGATTCAGTGGTGCAGTCTCCTTGGTCTCCTGAACTTGATGCTTTTGGGATGCCCTTTATGCTGTTTATGTTGGTCTCTGAATGTAACTGTGTTTTGATTTTTGTTGGGTTGTTCTTTGATGTGTCCTTCCCTCCAGCTCTTGACTGAGGGTCACTCTGCCCACTATGTCCTGTATGCTCTTGTGCAGGTGCAGTTTTTGCTGAAGATTATTCCTCAGCATTGTTTGGTTGTTTGTATCAGGTGATTTCTCCACAGTTGAGTTGTACTTCCATATTGATCCTGGGAGAAGGGTAGTGTGGCTTCCATACACTCCTCCATCTTCTTGCCTCTCTCTCGCAGTGGAGATTTTCATTTGGAATCAGAAGCTTTTTAGAGAAAGAATCCTGAACAGAATTAGGTTTTTATGTGTATCATATTTCAGAGTTATTAGACCTACAGTTTTTCCTACATAACCCTCCTGATTTGTTACATCTGTTTATATTCTCCTTAGGCAATCCTGTTGGCATTTTTCACTGATGACAATTACAGTCATTTCAAATCACATTTCAAAGGAAGTTATGTGTAAAGGTGTTGTGTGGTTTTGCTATGGATCATTTATGCAAACTGGAGCAAATACTGAAAATGTTTTATTCAAAAATAAAACAAAAAAGCAAAGGCTTCCTTATGCTGGGGTATTGCAATGTATGAATATTGGTTTGGATGAATGTAATTGTAGAAATCAAGTATTGGCAAGGGGAAACATTACCTAGTGCTCACTTAGTATTGATTTGTCACGGCAGCAGGTTTAGATGAAATCTGTGATCAATGGACTGTTAACAACAAAGTGGTCTCTCATTTCCAAGGGAGGAGAAAAAACCCTGATTCCCTTCTACAAATAAAGTTTCTCTTCTTATTAAAATGATATGCTTTCAGTATGGAACATTTTAAAAACAAAAGTTTTAATTCTAAAATTGTTTTTCCCCTTCAAATAGATGCCAGCAAGGATTTTTGGTTGCTTTTTTCTTTTAAAATTATTTTTTATTAGATATACAGTGCTCTCTGTGCCACAACTCTAGTTGTTTGGAAATTTTAACAACTATATTACCCATAACACCACAATGTAACTACATGAGAAGTAAAACAATGTGCTTACTTCTGTCATTCCCCTTAATAGGGAATTGATCTCTACGGAACTAATGTTGGTCATATTTTTGTTAAACCTCTAATGTTCACTTTTAAGGTATTGGCACAGTTCTTTAAAAAAAGGTGACTTTGTATTCTGTTTCATATTATTTTTTCACCTTTTTTCAAGTATATTTATATTTATTTTATAGTTAATATGTGTGTTCCACATATTATGTTATGTGTGTTCCAGCCTTACTAACTTGTTGACTTTATTGTAGTGGGTAACCTCCTTAGGAGCCTAAGTATTGTCTGGCCTCTGAGTTGAAAGAGAGCAGAATATGACAATCCAAAATGCCTCTTTGGCATAATGATCATTTTAAGCTGATTATTTTGAGAAACTGCAGACATAGGAGAAACTCTGAAAACAGCGTAGAAGTTAACATTTTGTAAGGAAAATTTACAGGAGAAAGGGGGCCTGTACCAAGAAAAGAGCTGCTATCAGAGATCACTTTTTTTATCTGAGAAAATTATCTACTTAGCAGAGCAATCTTGGTTTACCATACCTTTCCTCTTCTCACCTTCCTGTGAATTGAAGACCCAGACCCTGATCTCTTTCCTTAGTTTGATTGCCTGGGGGTCTTTTGGGTCTCATATCTTTGTGGGGTTCCCAAAAGTACATATGCAATTAGTTTTTCTTCTGTTATTCTGTCTTTTTATTACAGGTGAGCCACAGCCAAGAACCTAGAAGGGTGGAGGTAAAATTGTTTTCCCTACCATACAGGGCTTATTTGCCTTTGGCGGGGAATGTGCTACTTTGCTTGTGGAAGGGTCAAAAGTCAGCCTGCAATCCTTTAGGAGAGCTTGGGGAGAGAGGTATCTGAGCCTGATGTTGGAAAGCCCTCCACGCTATGCACCCTTGCTGGCCATTTCTGATACTGTTTCACCCTCTGGCAACTCTTCTCAGTTAGGTATGTATTTTATGGTCTTAGGAAGGAGCCAGCCTCCACTAACCCAAGGGTCTGGAGGGAATGGGGTGGAGAAATTAATGTTTAACCCACACCTACCTTCATTAACATCTTCCCAGAAGTGTTTTTGCACAGCCTGATATTTTATCCTGCCACAAGCAGCCTGAAGTGTTGTTTGCAATTTCTGCATCAATGGGGGAGTCAAGGATTGTCTTGAAAAGGACAGGCAGAAGCAGAACTCAAAAAGTTCTGAAAAGGAAAATTTCCTCTTTATGCAACAGTTATCTGCAAAATATCATCACTGACTATTTTTTCATCATTACGGATTATAACCAGCTGATGCTAATAAAGTACTTTGACTGACCCCTTCCCCCTCCCCTGACCTAAGACTCTTTCCTGACTGATAAAAAATAGGGCTTGTTTTAGCCAATTATATACAGATTCAAGGACTCTTCAATCTTTCATTAGCTTAACAACTGTTTTAACAATCTGTCTTCCTTCCACTCTTCTTAGTGTTTAAACCCCCTGACTTTTCTTCCTCAACAGAGTTCAGATGTTCCTTGATTTACAGTGGGGTTCTGTCCTGATAAATGTATCATGTTTGAAAACACAGGGTGGAGTAAAAAAGTACATTTACAGTTGTTTATACAGAAAATAAAGCAATAATAATAATAATGCAAGAATAAACTGTTTTGAGTACTCACAACTGTGAATCTATTTTTGCCCCACCCTGTAAGTCAAAAATATATTTAATATGCCTAACCTGCTGAACATGATAGCTTAGCTTTGCCTCCCTTAAACATGCTCAGAACACTGACATTAGTCTATAGTTGGGCCAAATCATCTAACACAAAGCCTATTTTACAACGAGGTGTTAAATAGTTCATGTAATTTATTATGCATATTGCTTTTGCACCATGGTTATGTTGAAAAAATCCTAAGTTGAGGACATGTGTACTCAGTTTCTTCTAGGAATGTGTTCATATTCCAAGGAGTCAAAATAAACTCACCATTTGAAGACACTTAAAAATAAAAAGTTAAACTTTATGTCCAATATGGACTTATCCCAACAATGTGGACTATTGTCATGGAAACTTCTGAGGAGGACGTTCAAGGGGCCTTAGAGGAATACTCTGTTTCCTTGTGGAAGGTCTCAGGCCACTGCAGCAAGCAGATCTCTCCTGTATCTGGATGGAACCTCCTAGATGGTTGGATACAGGCTCCCTGAAATTCCACTGAAATAGCCTGTTGATAAAGCAAACCCAAGTTTAACTGCAGTATGGAAGATCACTACTTTGACAGAGTCTTAGTAACATCTCTGAGAAGGAAGAGTAACAGTGGCGTATATATGAAGTTTTATGATTTTGATTTAAGGTAGATCTTTTAATGCTTAATTAGGATTGAGCAAAATTCATGATATAGTAGTTTCAAATCAGTAGATACAGCAAGGTAGGGGTTTCAAAGAAAATCTTGAGGCATAAATAGTCATTTGTGGAACTTAATTAAGCTATCTATTTTCTTGAGAAGTGTATGTTATTTTAATGACAGTAAGTTGAGTAGTATAATGGAATTTTGGCAAGTTCCTGAAATAAGCTATATTTATTTCAATTTTCATCTTTCTGGGCAAGAACTTGCTATAATAGTAAATTTATGTTAATGCACACAGTTGAATAGTAACAGCATGCAGACAATAAGTTCTGGAGATGGTCCCGTTTGTCAATACTTACTACCCAATACAGGCACACATTTTTTTTTTCTGTTGAAACTTTGGAAGTTTAGGTTCAGGAGCCATATGAAATGTTGCATCAGTTTGCAAAGTTCTTTCTGTTTGCGGTGACACTTTTTCACTTAGTCTACTTTGAATTTGCTTTATTCTGTTGTCAGTTGAGATTTATTTTGTAAAACGAAATTAAAATGCCAACAGAGAATTTAAAGTGTATAATGGCCTCTAAAATGAGAACATTTAGCCACAATCAACATAACTTTTTCCATTTTAAATCATGGTCAAATTAGAAAGGAAAATTTAAAAGTATAATTTCTTTTTTTTACTTTCAGCAGGGATTATTAAATATAGAAAGCCTGAAATTTCAGAAACTGTCTATGTAAAATGGTTTAAATAAAATCTTGTTAAGATCATTTAAAAAATAGAATTCTGGGGCAATCTTGCTGCTATATTTTCATTGTACACTTTAAAAAATGTTCTTTTGCCAAAATCAGTTAAAAAATCACAGAGCATATTTATTTTTTGCTTCCAGATGATTTGTTGAAAATAACATCTTTTGATTTTAAAAGCAGTGAAATTCTTATTATAACATTTTAGAAAATTTAGAGAAGTACAAATAAGAAAGGAAATTTGTAAAGAAAAATTTGTAAAAACCAAATATGCTGCTTTCTAGAGAGAGCCACTGATTTAGTTTTCTAGGCTGTATAATAAATTACTACAAACTTAGAAGCTAAAAAATCAGTATACATTTATTATCTCACGGTTTCTGAGGTCAAATGTCCTGGCACAGTATAGCCGGGTTCTCTGCTGCAGGCTCTCGCTAGGCTGCAAAGTATTGGTTGGGTGTGTTTCCATGTGGAGGTTTAGGGAAAAATATGCTTCTAAGCTCATGCAGGTTGTTGGCAGAATTCACTTTTTTGCAGCTGTTTCACTGAGGGTCCTGGCTTCTTTCTGAGTGTTGGCCGCAGGCTCCCTTTAGGCCCTGAAGTTCCAAAAGTTGCCTGTAGTTGCTAAAGGCTGCCTAGAGTTCCTTGCCACATGGCAGCTTGAATACCCAAACCCAGCAGGGTAATCTTTCTCTCCCTACTCTGCCAAAATGAGTCTTACATTGTGACATAATCATGGGAGTGATTCCTATCCACCACCTTTGCCATAGTCTATTGGTTAGAAGCAAGTCCTCGCTCAAGGACAGCGGATTATACAAGGGCATGACTCTTTGGGGATCACTTTAGGATGCCCACCATAGCCACTTTATTTTGGGAGCATATATCCTTCTGTGCTTTTTTTTTTCTATGATTGCATACATATAGCATATTATAAATGTGGTGTAAATTTATTTTTTTGGTCAATATTCTTTAAAAGCCTGTTTAAAAAAATTAATATGTTTATACAGTACATATATAGTCATATGTAGTATATCATACTGTCATAATTTACAATAATAACATATATTATAACTTATAGTAATAAAATTTATATTAGAAAAACGCTGCATCAAATCTAAATGCCAAGAGGAGAATGCTTACACAGTTTTTAGTTTTGTTTTCTTTTATTGTATATTAAGATTATTACTGATTTTTAACTATTATAAATAATTCTCCTACAGAAACTTTTACATAGAAATTTTGTGTATTAAAAGAAAAGTCTTCAGGGTAAGCCTGTAGCAAAGAGATTCCTAGGTCAAATGATAAGAACATCTTAAAGGTTTTGAATTTATAATCCCAAATTAGCTACAAAAATGGCTGTACCAATTCAAACTTCTCCCACTGATAGCAGAAAATGTGATATACAATAGAAATATACTATATAGTTTTAATTTCTCTTCCTTCTCCTATATGTGAGCAGAGCATTTTCCATTACTCTTTATTTATACTTATTCTTTTAAGATTGCTTATTCATTTCCATATTTTTCTACACATTTATAGTCATTTTTTTATGAAGAAAAATATTAAAGGATGTTGGAAACATTAAAAGTTTGTTTTTTGCAAATGAATAATCCTTCAAGTTTGGCTTTAAAATATATAGATACTATCAATTAATACTAGCACCTTGTAAGTCTGCCCACTGAAACACTAAAAAGTACAAAAGTTCACAACATATTGTAAGGAAAATTCATCAAGAATCCACTCTGTTATCTTGTAAGTATCAGACATACCATATGCTGTGTCTAGGGGTTGCTATGGCAACTACTTTTAAAATTTAAGAACAGGGTAAATTGTTGCCTAAAATCTCCATAACTCAGTGAGTCAATTAAAATCTTGTCAGAGCACAGCATTCCTTTTACTACCTGGTAATGCTCTATTTCTTGTAATTCTATAGCATGGAAAGTCTCTGTGTCAGAGAAGAATATGTCTATTTCTGGCTATTTAAGATCCTTATACAGAAACTGTTCACTTGTGATTTTTTTTACTGATTAGTGGATGAATCATTATAAGGGAGATACAAGGAATAGCCTCACTGAAGATAGGCAGATTTAAGCATGTAAGTGTAAATTAAGAGAAATATTTGGAGCTCTGACCTCAAATAAGGAAACTAAAGTAAAGTCAGTTGGCCACAGTCTTTTGGAGTTGGCAGGGCTGGGATTTTATCAATGTTTCTTTCTTCCCATTGTACCACCACACTAGAGTATTTTTATAGTTCAGTCACTTTTTAGAAAGTTAATTTATGTTTTTATTAGGGTAATACATTAACCCACCCACCAATGCCCCCAAAGTAAACTCAAAGTTTTATAATAAAATGATCAGTTTTTGACCCTTCCCTACCTCCTATATTCTCAATTTCTGAAACTTTGATATTATCTACTGATTTCTTAATGGTAATGGAGGTAATATTTTAAATCATTTTACTCTTCTCTGCCCCTTCTCCACATACTCTCCAAATAATTATATGATACCGTATAGTTAATTCACTATTATAATTTGTGATCAAATATATAAAATCATGATCTTATATGACCAATAGACATAGGAAAAGATGTTCAATGTCATTAATTATCAGCAAAATGCAAATTAAAACCATGATGAGATATCATCTCACTCCTGATAGAATGGCTATCATCAAGTCAACAAACAACAAGTGCTGGTGAGGATGTGGAAAAAGGGGAACCCTTTTGCATTGTTGGTGGGAATGCAGATGGTGCAGCCACTATGGAAAGCAGTATGGAGATACCTCAAAAAATTAAAAATGGATCTGCCTTTTGACCTAGTGATCCCACTTCTGGGAATATAACCAAAGAAAAGCAAACCACTAATTCAAAAGAACATAAGCATCCCTATGTTCATAGCAGTGTTATTTACAATTGCCAAGATATGGAAGCAGCCCAGGTGTTCACTAATAGATGAGTGGATAAAACAACTTATCACAGTGGGACATTTACACAGTGGACTATTACTTGGCCATAAAGAAGAAGAAAATTTTACCCTTTGCGTCAGCTAGGATAGACCTGGAGAACATTATACTAAGTGAAATAAGCCAGCAGAGAAAGACAAATACCACATAATCTCACTCATATGTGGAATCTAATGAATAAACTGAACTAATACACAAAACAGAGACAAACTCATCAGTAGAGAGCAGGCTGACAGCTAAATGAGGGGGTTTTGTGGATGGAGGGATAGAGCAAAAAGGAAAAAGGACTCATGGACATGGACAGCAATGTGGTGATTGCAAGGGGTGGAAGGTATAAGGGGGATAAATGGTAATGGAAAAAAATTAAAAATTTAAAAAAGAAAACAGCCTTTTGACAAAAAAAATTTCTTATAAAAATGGGAAAAATCATGATCTCATAAACTTGTTGACTACAGAAAAAATAGATTCCTTTTACGTGCAACTTTTCATTTTCTCTGGAGTTAATAATTGTCTCCTTTAAAATTTTCCAATTTCCTATATATTCATCACATTCTTTTTTTGTCATATACTTATCAGTTTTAAAAAATATCAAGACACAGTTCTAAACACTAGAACAGTTCAAGTTCCTGCTCTGAAAATCCCTCCTGAAGCCATCTTTCCTCTTGTTTTGATCTGAACCAGCTGTTTTCTAGGCTGCTGCTTTGATTTTCCTTCATTGTTCTACATGTTGGAGTCCTTATATTCCGAAACCCATGTCTTCCTCTCTCTCCCTCAGGTTGCTAAAGGATGTCCTCCAGTAGCTTCCTAGAAAACAGCGTATAGGAGGCAAAATTTTTAAATTCTTGCCTGTTTGATTGGCTTTAATTTAATCTTACACTTGATCAATAGACTAGGTATACAATTTTTAGGTGAAAACAATTTTCTCTCAGAATTTGGAAGGCACAGCTACATTATGGGCTGGCATGTATACTGCTACTGGACAACGTTTTCTTTATCCTGGTGTTTTGAAATTGCACAGTGAGGAAACTTGGTGAGCCTTTCTTTACTATGCGGGCCCTTTTTCTCTAAAGATTCATGTTCTTCAATTCTGAAAAAGGTTTCTGTGTTACATCTTTGAGCATCTCCTCCCTTTTGGTTTTCTCCGTTCCCTGTGGGATACCTTCTGGGAGATTTACCCAATTTTATTTTCCTATCCTCCTATTAAAATTAAAACATTTTGATTAATTCTCTGATTTTCCCCTTTGAATGGCTTTCTAATTTCTTGGATACATAATCTTCTCTTATGTCTTTGAAGATACTGATTATAATTTTTAAAAGCTTTCTTTCTTTGGCTGTATGTTGTGTGCATTGTCTCTGTTTCAAACCCCTTTTTTATTATTAAAAATTCCAAATATGCTTTTTGAAAGTAAACAATATAGAATTATGATATTTCAGTTCATATATTTTATCTTACAGAGAAATACTTAACTACTGAAATATGTTGAAGAACTTCTTTATAAAGTTACTAAATATCAGTGATAATCCACTTATTCAATACTTTATTCCCTATAACACACACACATACACACATATGTAAGTAACACTTTTGAAGTGCTTATAAGCTTCTACACACCATGGCAGGAGACTTATAGAAGTAGCATAACTGCTTTGTTTAGTCAGCTTGCTAGTAACTTGCACAGGGTACTCTCTGCTCACCTTCTCTAGCTTTTTTCTTAATCTTCATTTTCTAGTTCTCTTTCTAAAGCTTTCTGTTCAAGGTGTGTGCTGACAGTTTTAACTGGTTCTTCCCTTCCCTTCCTATTTCTCATGGCCAACCTCTCTAACATATTATGTAATATTAATGAAAAGTTCAGAGCAAAATGGTTGTCTTCATGTAATTGAATATGAAAAGAAATATTTCTTATAGGAGTCATTTTAATAAAACATTTTAGTACTTTTAAATGTAAAAATACCTGCCTCTGAAGAATGAACAGATTAATTGTGGCTTATATTACATACAAAAAAGGGGAAAAATACACCATAATCTATACGGTAAATCTGCAAATTTTATTCTTTTGGGCTCAGTGAAATTCTGAGGAAAAAAGTATTTTAAAATAGTATGTGCTATAATGGTAATCAAAGAAAGAATAGATTTAGAGTAATGGCAATCACTTACATTTATTTTTCTAGCACTTGAACTTAACAGTTTGAATCCAACTTTAAAAGGATTAAATTTAATGACAAACATTTTGAAACTGGCTTGTTAGTCCTTTGATCTTCATTTTAAAACTTTTTAGAAAATAGAGACCAATTTTCCTTTTTTTCATGAGGTATTTTGGTGGGGCTACAATGAGCTCCTTTGCACCTGTGTGATGTTAATGTACGATATTGTGATATGATAATAAATATATACATTGGTCTTCATCCCTGGCTCCTAGATAGAGCTCCTAAAACCTTTATAATTTCCTAAGCACTAAATGTGTTGGGATCATGTCTTGGTCTGATATTTGATCTTTGACCCTGGTTCCTGACACAGAGCTCCTAAATGCCTTGGAATGTTCTTCTAATAAAGTGGTCCCTGGTGGGCTCCTGGATGGCTCCTGGGTGGGGACTGTTCACCAATGAGAGACCGAGCCTTGTTGACTCCATTCTAGCCCATTTGTCTTGTTTTTAATGTTTGCTCTTCTTAATTTTTTATCCTCACTTAAGGAATTGTTTATTGATTTTAGTCAGAGAGGAAGAGAAAGGGAAAGAGAGAAATGTTGATATGAGAGAGAAACATTGATTGGTTACCTCCCATACACACCCTATCCCAGTAGTGAACCTGCAGCTTAGGTACATGCCCTGACAGAGGAGCGAACCTGCAATCTTTTAGTGTATGGGCCAATGTTCCAACCAACAGAGCCTGGCCAGGGCTATTTTTGTTATTTTAAACTCCATTTAAAATTTGAATCAATGTCATTGTTACCATTTTTCTTTGGTTTGATTGATGCAAAAGATGCACTTTCTGCAGTTGTAGCTGACTGTGGTCTACTGTTTCTCCTCACTTTTCCCAGGAGGTACATTTCTGGCTTCTCTGTTAAACATTTCCCATACAGAATTTCTGCATCCTTTGGACATGGTGAGTAGGTGAAAAGCAATAGAAGATAGAAAAATAGGTTGTGGTTAAGGCTGAAATAAAAACTGGCTACAGCAGAGGCTAACGGTAGGTAGGTGTATGTTCAGTGGATACTCCATATACTCAGAGACATTTTGGCCTTTCTGGCCCTTGGAAAATCCTCAGAGCATATTTACAATAGTGTCAGAAAATATTTGCTTTTCTCAGTGAGTAGTCTCAAGGTATGGTATGGACTATTCATAGTGTAGTTAGTTGAGTTATTTTAGGTAATTGTCTTCACCTTTTCCATGCACTCTGCACTTGTCATTTTTCAAATGGGGGTAATGTCTACCTTAGTGCACTGTTTTAAAGATTGCAATTAGCTAATGGATTTGAAAGTATTGTAGCAAGTTAAAAATGTTCTACAAAGGCAAGACATTTAACATATTTTTCAAGGGCTCTGAGCTGTTCTAATAGGTGGGAGGGGTATCTTCTTGGGCACCTTGCTGGGCCAGGATCAGTGGCAACTTCCCACAGAGATCACTGGGCAGGGTAATCAGGTAATGTGAAAATGCACATTCGTCAACCAAAGCCTGGGACCCCTAAAGCTATAGGCTAATTTATTATTTATTTGCTTTGTTTTCTCTTGATTTCAGAGCATCTGCTGTATAGTTCTTATTTTTGAAAAAGTAGGGAATAAAGGATGCCATATGATTAAGTAGAAAGTCATCCCATCCTGAACTACCTCTTCCTGAGGCAGGAGATAGAATAGGAAACCTTCAGACACTGCAGCTGTCATCAGTCAGCATCCTGATTTCCAGGAATCATCTTGTGACACCTGATAAGATTAGCATGTGATTTCCCCCCTGAGTGGGTAATCAAGGAGGACTGTGAGAAATTGTATGTGTAGGCGCTTAAGTAAAAACCCTATAAAGTCTGTAACCCTTCCATAAAGGGAGCCATTTGCTGGCCAGAGGTGGCCTGCTTCCACATCTTGGAAAGCGTACTTTCCTTAATAAATTTCCCACTTACTTGGCTTTACAACATCTGTGTAGTCAATACAATTCTTTGTTTGCAACCACCAAGAGTCCAGATCCCATCTCCATTTGCAATACTTGGGTGAGCCAGCCAGAAGTTCTGTGAAAAAACTGGAGTGATAAGACAACCCCTTCCACCTTCCCTGGTGTTTGGAGGAGACTTTGGTCTCTCTGTTTCCTTTATGCCTTGGGACACCACAGTTCTTTGACAAGAGTTTTCCACTTTTGTGGGGGCATGGGTCCAGCAATTAAAAGTCAATAGGGTGCCCATCACATTAAAAGACTCCAGTGTGAGGATTACCTTGTTGTGGATCAAAGTTGGAGACTAGCTCCCCACGAGGCACAAGACAATATCCATGCAGCGAGGCACACTGTAGAGCATAACATTGTCCCTTCCCTGTGGCTTTCCATGCAGGACTATTATAACTCTCAGAAAGCATTGCCAGGTGCACCCCCTTTTTTGCAAGCCAACCATGTTCCTCCTAAAAACTTGCTTCATTCACTGCTGCTCTCTTTTTCATCTCTTCCTTGCACATGTTTGCTGCATTTGCTGAACAAAGGTAAAGATGATGAGCCTTTTAAGATCCTTTTGGAGGTCTTTCCAACTCAGGTTAGGCTTGTAAAATAGAGAAACTAGAACACTCCTGCCTGCCCTGCAGAGGCATCAATTATGAGGAGGTGAGTTAATTAGTTAAGAGAATCAGAGAAGCAGAGGAAACTAGTTTGAGTTAATCAAACATGAGAAGCAGAGAAAACTAATCTGAGTTAAGAAACTACTTCAAGTTAATTAATTCAGAGGAAACTTGTAGTTTGAGTTAAGCAATTATGAGGAGGAGCATAGAAAACTAGCCCAAGTTAAACAATTACAGTCTCCTCCCTACAATTCCTTGCAGGAGTCCAACTTAAAAATATCAATTCCCAAGTTAGTCAATTATGAAGAAACTAGCCTAAGTTACACTTGCCCAAGTTAATCAAGTAGCAGAGAAAAGTAGCCCAAGTTAATTAATTAGGAGGAAAAAAAAAAAGCAAAAACAATTTTCTTACCAAAGCCTTTGAATCAGATACCAGGAAGGAGGGTAAAATTAGTCCATGGCAACTCTAGTTTGTTTTCTCTCCTAGTTTCTCCAGAGACGTCTGGTGGCTTAGAATGGTGGGGTAACAGGGATGCCCTGTAACCCACAAGAACAGTAGGAGAATAGGGTATGCCCATTAACCCACTAGGTCACTCCTTGGGCAAACAAAGAGGGACATATCTAGGGAGCTAGGAAATTCCACGCTCTTTTTCTTGCTCAGGTGTGCCATGGACAACATGGGTAGTACACTGTCTATTTCCTCTGGACCCCTGTTGGAATGCAATCTTAGAAACTGGGAAAAATTTGACCCTGAAAATCTAAAGAAAGAGAGACTAATTTTATTTTGCAATATGTCTTGGGTTCAGGATAAACCAGGAGATGGGGAAGTTTGGCCTGAAAATGGGAGCAACAATTATAACACCATACTCCAGTTAGACCTGGTTTGTAAAAGGTTGGGCAAATAGTCAGAGGTTCCCTGTGTTTAAGCCTTCATGGCACTGTGTGACATCTAGCCTTCTGTTCTGGGTCAAGGGAGGCAGCCCCTCTAGGGATCAACAGTGACATCCTAAATGACCCCTTTCTAAGTCCCCCACCTGTCTCTCAGGGGGAACTGGGTAGGCCCCAGAGCCCTGAAGCCTCTGCTCCCACCTCAGAGAAATTAAGCTCTGCTCCACCTTATTACCAGAAACCTAGTCCAGCAGGGCGTACTCGGAGTGGAGCCTCACATCTCCCACCA
>CM052538.1:121500524-121534345 GCA_028533065.1 Trachops cirrhosus
TCTAGGGATCAACAGTGACATCCTAAATGACCCCTTTCTAAGTCCCCCACCTGTCTCTCAGGGGGAACTGGGTAGGCCCCAGAGCCCTGAAGCCTCTGCTCCCACCTCAGAGAAATTAAGCTCTGCTCCACCTTATTACCAGAAACCTAGTCCAGCAGGGCGTACTCGGAGTGGAGCCTCACATCTCCCACCACTCCTACGCTCCTGCCCCTAGGGAAGTAGCAGGTACAGAGGGCCCTACTTGGGTACATGTACCCCTTTCAACAACTGACCTGCAGCAGTGCAAAGATCAGCTAGGAAACTTCTCTGAGCATCCCTCACACTTCACTAGTAACTTCCAAACCTTAACCCTTGCCATTAATATGTCCTGGAGAGACCTTTATACAACCCTGACCACCTGTTGCTCTCCAGAAGAGAAGAAATGAATTTGGGAAATGGCCCACAAACATGCAGACCAATTACATGCTCCAACCCCAATGATGTAGGACAGGCAACTCAAACAGCCCCTGATCGGGAGCCCGATGGGGACTATAATACTCAGGGAGGCATGATTCAGTGATTATTGGTTAGGATGAAACAATGCATTAGGAAGCCTGTAAATTATGACAGGATCAGAGAAATAACACAAGGAAAGGAAGAGAATCCTGCTCTCTTCTGTAACAGGCTGGTTGAGGCATTCAGGAGATACACTAATCTGGATCCATCCTCTCTAAGGGGGCAAGTATTAATGGAGCAGCATTTCATTAGCCAGTCAGCACCAAATATTCATAGAAAGCTTTGGAAATTACAAATGGGTCCACAAACTCCTAATGGCCTAACTAGTTGATACTGCCTCAACTGTGACCTTGAGGAAAGGGAGGAACAGTTCCAGCATAGGAAAAAGGGGGTGGAAAGGCAGGCCAAGTCAATAGCTCTAGCTGTTGGCAGCTCCATTGGCAATGTCCGGCCGCCTCAAGGTAACTCAGAAAAGCCACAAAAATGCCAAAGGCAAAATGACTGAACATGCTTTAAGCGTGAATGCCCTGCACACTGGGCAAAGGGTTCCACTAGGCCACCCCCAGGGCCATATCACATGTGCAAAGGTGCAAACCCTGACCCCCGGCACTGGAAGGTAGATTGCCCCCATTTCCAGAACAGAAACTCATCATCACCTAAGGCCATGGCAGCACTTGAGGACTGAGGGTGCTTAGGGAACAGTTGGCCCCAGCCTGCACTGGCACCTCGATCTCTACTGAGGAAACCCAGGTGATCCTTGATTTGGCAGGTAAGAAAATTACCTTTTTGTTGAAACTCGAGCCGCTTACTCTGTCTTCAAATCTTACACTGGAACTCTCCTCTAGTTCAATTACTACAATGGGGAGTGAAGGAAAATCTTGTTTCACATAATCCATGTCACCTGTCAATTCAAAAGCCAATTTTTAAACATTCTTTCCTAATTATTCTACAATGTCCTATACTGTTGCTACGATGAGACCTCTTGGCCAGATTAGGGGCCATTTTGAAGTTTCAGGAGGCCCCTGTTAAGAGATTTAAAATTACATTAGCCAATAAAAGAAAATTAGAAAATGGCATCCCAGAACAGATTTTACAGGAAGTAGGTCCCCTAGTTTGGGACTCTGGAGTTCCTGGAAAAGCCAAACTGCCCAACCAGTTCAATTTTGCTTAAATCCTGGGACAGCCTATCTGCATAGGAAACAGTATCCTATCAGACGGGAGGCAGTAGAAGGTCTGCAGCCTGTCATAGAGAAATTTGTAACACACGGGCTGCTAGGACCCTGTCAGTCCCCCTGCAATCCTCCAATCCCCCCTGTTCTTAAACCTAAGAGGAGTACAGATTGGTCCAGGATTTAAGACTAGTTAACAAGGTTGTTGTTCCCCTCCATCCTTTTGTAGCCAATGCTTACACTATACTCACTCAAGTGACAGACTATGCTCAGTGGTATACAGTTTTAGATTTCAAAGAGGTCTTCTTTTGCATCCCCGTCCACCTAGATTCCTAATACCTGTTTGCATTTGAGTAGACAGACCCAAAAACAATGACCCATCAGCAATATACCTGGATGGTACTACCACAAGGGTTTAGAGATAGCCGTCATCTGTTCACAAGAGCATTAGAAAAAGATCTAAGGGAATTCTAATTACAGGAGGGAGCCATTGTATAATGTGTAAATGATATCCTAGTTTGCAGCCCCTTGAAGGAAGCCTCAGATCATAATTCTATCCAAACTCTGAACTTTCTTTGGGACCCAGAATATTGAGTCTGTAAAAAAAAGGCACAAATTACCAGACAGAAAGTAAACTATTTAGGACATATCCTAACCCCAGGACCTAGACAACTGTCACAGGAAAGAATAAAAGCAATCACTGAGCTAACACCAGCTGCTATCTAACAACTCTGCTCTTTCTTAGGAATGGTGGATATTGTGGAATTTGGATCCCAATCTTTGAACTTGTTGCAAAACTTTTATATGAAGCTACTAAGGGACCAGACACTGAACCCATTATATGAGAAAAGGAAAACAATCAGGCTTTTAGTAAAATCAAGCAAGTCTTAGTCGAGACCCCTGACCTAGGCATCCCTAACTTAAACAAGCCTTTCTTTTTATACATAGCAGAGAAGCACAGAATAACCCTAGGGGTCTTAGTCCAATGAGTAGGAAATGAACCTTGATCAATTGCATATTTCTCTAAAAAGCTAGACAATGTAGCAACCAGGTAGTCTCCATGTCTAAGAGCAGTTGTAGCCATAGCCATGCTAATAGAAGCTGCTAAGTTAACTCTCAGGCAGAAGTTAGAGGTCTTAACTCCATATCAGGTACAAGGAGTATTAGAAATGAAAAGGCATCTCTGGCTAATAAGAAATAGATTGATTAGCTATCAGGCCCTTCTTCTGGACAATCCTGAAGTAACTGTAAAAACCCATAACACCTTAAATCCAACCTCCTTAGTGCCTACAGAATCATCCCCAGACTTGACCCATTCCTGCTCAGAGATTATTAATCTTACCTATTCCAGCAGGACTGACTTGCTAGACCAACCCTTAGAAAACCCTGATGAAAAGTGGTTCACTGATGGGAGCAGCTTTGTACAGAATGGTCAGTGAAAAGTGGGACATGCAGCAGTGAGTTTATATGACACCAATGAGGCACGGCCACTTCCACCCTTGACCTTGGCCCAAAAGGCTGAGATTATGGCCTTTACCTGAGCTCTTATTTTAGGACTAGAAAAAAAGAATAAATATAAATAAATAAATAAAAGAATAGATTCCAAATATGCCTTCCTTGTTCTGCATGGTCATGCTACCACATGGAAAGAAAGAGCTCCTTATGGTTAGAAATTCCCCCATTAAACGTGGACCAGAAATTCTAAATCTATTAGAAGTAGTTAAACTCCCTGAGCAAGTGGCAGTCATGCACTGCAAAGGTCCACAGAAGGAGATGTCCCCTATCTCCCCGGGAAATACAAGGACAGACCAAGAGGCAAAGAAGGCAACACTAGGGACTGCTGAACAACCGGCCTCATCCCCCTCTGAATGGTCCAGATATCGAGGCCAACTGTACATATGGGGAGATATTTTGGTCTTTGGAGCAAGGGGACACCCATGAAGGATATACATTGGCCAAAAACTGTTCCTTCCTTAGGCCTCCCAGTGGAAATTTTTAAAGGATTTGCATGACTCCTTCCACATAGGAAGGGCTGCCATGACAACAATGGTTAGCAAATTATTTGTAGGCAAAGGACTGAAAACTACTATAAAGAATATTTGCCAGGCCTGCACCCTTTGTGCCTTCAACAACCCTGGGAAAAAAAAAAAAAAACATCTCTTCCCCCACTGTTAGAACCTATTCAGAAGAGGAACCTATCCAGGAGAAGAGAGGCAGATTTGCTTTGCCAAAATGCCTCCTTGTAGAGGATATAAATACTTACTAGTTCTGATAGATGCCTTTACTGGATGGACTGGGGCTTTTCAGACAAGGACGAAGAAAGCCACCAGAAGTAGCAAAAGCTCTCCTGAAGGTAACAATACCCTGATTTGGTCTCCCATGCTCTCTACAAAGTAATAATGGGCTACCCTTTACATCTAAGATCATTCTATTAATTTCTGAAGCTCTAGGCATAAAATATTACTTTCAGCTTAGAGACCTCAGTCATCTGGGAAAGTAGCATGGGCAAATCAGGCCTTAAAAGGGGTGTCGGCAAGGGTCTGTCAACAAACTTCTGAAAATTGGATTAAATCACTACCTATAGTACTCATGAATATCAGGGACTCCCCTAAGGTCAAATATAGACTCAGTCTATAAAGAGACCCATTGAAGAGTAAAGTATATAATAAATTTAGGACAGGAACAAAAAGTAGTACAGGAATATGGAAATAAGGTCTTATCTGTTCTCAGAGGATAATTCCAGGCCTCTGTACCACTGGATCTCTGGGGGATTGGGTACTTCTCAAAACTTGGAGAGAGGGATCCCTTACAGATCAACTTAGCTCTAAATAGAAGGGACCATCCCAGGTGATCCTAAGTACCCCCATGACTATGAAGCTGCTAGGAATAGATAGTTGGGTCCATATTTCCAGAGAAAAACCAGCAGATCCTTCCCCAGACCAGCAGAAGAATCCAGACTCCTCCTACAACTGTGAACGCTTAGAAAGTCTCAAATTCCTTAAGAAGAAGACACCTCAAAAATAAATCAATATGAAACCTCTTCTTATTAATGCACTCTTGCTAGTCCTTCTTGGGTCAATAGCTCTCTTTTATAAATTACCTAGCATTTTCTCTGGGGCAATTCTTTTAACAACTGCTGGGCTTGCCTTCAACCACAATACAGTGGATGACATGATAGAGAAACAAGTCAGTCATGCCATCTTCAGCACCCAGCCCTAGAGAATTAGGGAAACATTAGGAGGAATATCCCTAACAGTACTTTGGGCCAACTATCAGAGCCTCAAAGTACTCTTGCTAACCTAGAAACCCAAGTGGACTTTTAAGTAGATTCCTTATTGGCCCAGGAAGATGGGGCTTGTGCTTTAGCTGATACTTCTTGATAAACTCATCAGGGCAAATAGAAACAAGTGCTGACAAAATACTACAGTAAGCAAAGTGAAAACAAGGATTGTATCCTGGGAAACCCAAAACTTCTGGGATACCATTGATGGATACATGCCCTCAAAAACTTGGTTTCTACCTCTGTTGGGACTTACTAATCTTTGGTGCTTGCATCTTTAATCTGTTAGTTAAGATTATATGTTTCAGACTCACCACATCAGGATGATGATGCTCTAGGGTTTTTAACTAAATCCTAAGGAATCTGATGCCAACATCTTACAACACCCAGCATCCAGGCCAGTCTCAGGAATTCCTCTCCAACCACTAGATAAGATAGGGTGTAAGTTTCATGGTTTTTCAGCAGGAAGTAGATACAGAAGATGGACCATCCTCCCAATATATTGTAAGATCAACAGTTCACAAAAGTTTTTGCTGACTCGAGTCCCTTTTATTTCTCTGCTCCATTGTCCTTACCACTCACTGGCTACCTGAGGAGTCTGGTGTCAAAGAAACTGAGAGCTGGATGTTAAAATAGTAAAAACATATTTTAATAAGAAACTATTGCAACAGGGACAGGAGATTTCAATAAAGAATTAAGATCCATTTTGAATACAAGAAGAAAAAGTAGGAATGTATAGCCAAGGGGTAGGATTTGAGGGGGATTTGGTGGAAAATTACTAAGAGAGTAAAGTAATTCTTTGCTAAACTGACCTAACAGCATTCTTTGCTGAAGGCAGGCTAAGGGGATTAAGTATGAGCTAGGGATGAGAGATTTGGTGTGATATTGAGGGTGATAAGGTATGGAGGGTAGGGAATTCTGGCTAAATTAACTTAGCAGAATATTTGCTGAAACTGGTCTTTAGAAGGATGGAAAGAGAAGGTCAAATTTGGGCCTAGTCCAACAGAGGCTCTGAAGAGACTAACATTTGGTCAAGGAAAAAATCTTTGTTATTGGCTTCCTTTCAGTTGTTTCAATAATTTCAAGCTTCCTATCCAGTCCTAGTAACCTCCAGGGGAAAGTGAGGCACTGTCTGATTCTTAAGACTCATTTTGGGTATGAGGAATGCTTTTCCAGAAGCTCCACCCCACTTCTTTCATATTTTAACAGCTTGATTGGATCATATGCCCATTCCAAATCAATAACTAAAATAAGAAATGGTTTGTCATGATTGACTTAGACATATCATCTTTCTAAGTCAACCACAATGACTACCATAGGAGCATGTTTATTGTCTAACTGATAGGGGAACTCAAGAGTAAAAGATTTTAGCTTCAGTCATAGTTGATAGGCATAGGTGATTAATGTGTATGGAAAGCTGTTATCCCAGAACTGGAATGCATGACCTATGTGACTACAGGAGGTGGACAAGCAATTCGATCTTTGTGCCCCAAGGGGTCTGCAAGTGATGGAGTTGGTATCTGAGCCATTGTGATTCAGGGAGGGACTGTCCCTGATGCAGATAAAGAATTGTTGATTAACAGTTAAAGAAATACTAGGAAAATTGCCCATTAAACTACAACTCTTATTAAACTTTTTCCAAACACCTTATCTACCCTTTCTTTTTCTTATAAAAATGTTGGCTTGAGATGAAATGTTAAGATGGTTTTTGAGGGCACATAACCCACCATCTTCTTAGATTGTCAGTATATGAATAAAGTGCCCATAAAGATTCAGTTCTTATCTTTACTTATTACTTGTGGTAATGACAGGCAGCATGGATGCCAGCTTTTCCACTTTCATAACTTTACATAAGAATTCCTATAACTTTTCTATGTTGAATTCAAAATTCTCTTTGAATTGCTAATCTGGCAAAATTCTGCAATTACATACTTGATAATAATGTGAATTTAGATATAACACAATTGTCAATTGGCTCCTGTCCTCCTCAGAGACACAATTTTTGAGTGGGTTAAATTCTTTTTTTTTAAAGCTTAACTACAGTAGCTCAGTGGTTTAGACCTCAAGTTCTCTTTGTATCATTTTGTTATTTATTTATTTATTTATTTATTTTAAGTATATTGTATTGATTATGTTATTACAGTTGTCCCAATTTTTTCTCCACTTTATCCCCCTCCACCCTGCACCTCCCCATCCTCTAGCATTCCCTCACTCCCTTAGTTCATGTCCATGGGTTGTACATGTAAGTTCTTTGGCTTCTCCATTTCCTATACTATTCTTGACCTCCCCCTGTCTATTTTGTGCCTATCAGTTATTCTTCTTATTCCTTGTGCTTCTTCTCCCATTCTCCCTCTCCCCCTCTCCACTAATAACCTTTCCTCTGATCTCCATTTCTGTGATTCTGTTTCTGTTCTAGTTGTTTGCTTAGTTTTAGTTTTTTCAGTTCAGTTGTTGATAATTGTGATTTGTTGTCATTTTACTGTTCATAGTTTTTTATCTTCTTTTACTTCTAGATAAGTTCCTTTTTAACATTTCATATAATAAGGGCTTGGTGGTGATGGACTTCTTTAATTTGACCTTATCTGAGAAGCACTTTATCTGCCCTTCCATTCTAAATGATACCTTTGCTGGATAGAGGAATCTTGGATGTAGGTCCTTGCCTTTCATGGCTTCGAATACTTCTTTCCAGCCCCTTGTTGCCAGCAAACTTTCTTTTGAGAAGTCAGCTGATAGCCTTATGGGAACTCCTATGTAACTGTCTCCTTTTCTCTTGCTGCTTTTAAGATTCTCTCCTTATATTTAATCTTGGGTAACTTAATTATGATGTGTCTTGGTGTGTTTTTTCTTGGATCCAACTTCTTTTGGACTCTGAGCATCCTGGACTTGCATGTCTAGTTCCTTCACCAGATTGGGGAAGTTTACCTTCATTATTTTTTCAAAGAAGTTTTTAATTTCTTGTTCTTCCTCTTCTCCTTCTGGCACCCCTAGGATTCGGATGTTGGAATGTTTAAAGCTGTCCCAGAGGTTTCTCAGCCTCTCCTCATTTTTTTGAATTCTCATTTCTTCATTCTGTTTCAGTTGTATGTTTATTCCTTCTTTTTGTTCCAAACTGATGATTTGAGTCCCGGTCTCCTTCCCTTCACTGTTGGTTCCCTGTATATTTTCGTTTGCATAGCCTTCATTTCTTCCTTCATTTTGTGACCAAACTCAATCATCTGTGAGCATTTTATTACCAATGTTATAAACTCTACATCTGATAGGTTGTCTATCTCCTCGTATCTTGGTTCTTTTTCTGGAGTGTTGATCTGTTCCTTCATTTGGGGCATATTTTTTGTTTTTGCCTTAGGTTTTTGCCAGGGTGGGGTAACCCATGTCACTGCATTGTGGTGCTGTATGTGGGGGAGAGGTCTGAGAGGGAAAAATGCTGCTTGCTAGCTTGCTCGTCTCTTGCCCCACTTTCTATCACTTCCCTTGCTTCCCACAAGCAGATTTTGCCCTTTCAGGTGCTGATTCCTCAGTGGTTGGGTTTGTGTACATTCTAAGAACCTGTGGGCCTCTCCAACAGACTCTCCTGTGAGACTGGAAGTTTGTCCCACCACTGCAACACCCACAGGTTTTTACAGCAGGGTTTTTGAGGCCTTATTTTCCCACACTGGTACCCTAGGTTGTGTGGTTTATTCTGTTTCCCAATTGTTCCTCCTGGGTCATCTGCATGCAAATGTGGGAAATCCTGCCTGCCAACTGCCACCTTGCCCACCCTGGGCCACCAGCTGCCACCTTGCCAGGCATCCTCTCAACCCCAACTTCCAGTCTCTACCCCTCCTACCAGTCTAGATGAATGTTTCTTTAACTCCTTGGATGTCAGACTTCCATGCAGTTTGATTTTATGGCAGTTCTGGTTGTTTTTTATTTTAAAATTGGTTGTTATCCTTCTTTTGTTTGCGTGAGGAAGTGAAGTGTTTTTACCTACACCTCCATCTTGGCTAGAACTCCTTGTGTAGGTTAAACTGTTGTCTTGCAAGGAGGGAGGAGGTGTTGGGGGATGTAAGGAATGGGAAGGTCGAGTGGTTATATCTAATCATTTCTTTTTGGAAAGTGGAAACAAGAGATAAATCCCTACATTCTAAGTATTCTTTCTACCTAATCTCTTTAGTTCAGACTAAAGAGATGAAATGGGTGACTATCAGTTACGTCATTTCTAAAATTACTGCCACTTCTGTCAATTCCAGTTAACCACAGAGCTCAGAATCTTCTCTACTGATATTTAAAGTGGAGAAAAACACAACTAGTTGATGACAGAATACAGCTAAAACCAGGATAGATTTGATCACACAACCAGATTTCTAGCAGCCTCTGGTTGGCTGGGTAGGCAGTAACTACTCCTGACCATTTCAATATCACAATAATGCAAAATGCACTTTGCATCATTACAATTTAAGATTATCCTCGTAAATGTTGCTGCATTTGGCCTCTAGTCTTTATATTGGAGGTGTGGTACAGTGGAAATTAATCCATTAGTCTAATAGTTTCTTTCTTTTTAATAGATTCCTTAATATCATGTCATGTATGAGTTAAGACAATTTTACTTTTTTTTTTCAATTTGTATTCCTCTAATTACTTGCTCTTACCTAACCACACTAGATAAAACCTACTGTATGATGTTATGTTGAAGTGGTGACAGTGGATATCTTGTCCAGTACTTGATCTTGGGGGAAAAGCATCAGTCTTTTACCATTAAGTATGATATTAGCTGTAAGTTTCTCATAGATGCCCTTTTTCAAGATGTGAACATTCTTCATATTCCTAACTTGTTGAGAGTTTTTATTGTAAATAAGTATTGGGTTGTCAAACACTCTTCCAACACTTATTGAAATAATCATGTGTTTGTTGTTTTTCATTTCATTAACATTATGTACCCATTAATTGATTTTTGGATATTAAACCAAACTTATATTTCTGGGATAAATCCCACTTGGTCATTGTGTATAATCCATTTACATGTTGCAAGATTTGATTTAATAATATCTTAAAGGACTTTTACATCAATGTTTGTTAGGGATATTAGTCTGTAGTTTTCCTTTTTTGATGTCATTGTCTGGCTTTAGTATGTTTGATGTTGTGTATAGGTCTCTAAGGCTTTGACTATTTTTAATAGTTTTTCTCTATTTTTCAAATTATATTAATCTATCTTAAGTTCACTGATTATTACTTCTGTTATCTCAAAATTGCTGTCAAGCCAATCTAGGAATTTTTCATTTTATTTATTGTACTTTTCGACTTTCGAATTTTCATTTGCTTCTTGTTAATGGATTTTATTTCTTTTTTGATATTTTCTCCATGTTGAGTAATTGCCTTTGTGTTTTCTGTAAGATCTTCAAATAAAGTTTGCTTCAGTTCTTTTAACATATTTAAAATAGCTTCATTGAAGTCTTTGATACACCTAACATCTTAGTCTAATCAAAGATAGAGTTTCCATTAGCTGCTTCTTATCCCCCTGTCTCAAATATTGGGCATATATTCTGGTTTTTTCTTTTTACAATTTTTGTATTTTGTTCAAACAAGGCCCTTTAAATAATATATTGTACCTCAGCACCAAAAACCCCCAAACAACCCAATTAAAAAATGGGCAGAGGACTTGACAGACATTTCTCCCAAGAAGACATACAAATGACCAATGGATATATATGAAAAGATGCTCAACTTCACTAAGCTATTAGGGAAATGTGAATCAAAACTAGTATAGTGTAGGAGACCGTTCTGTGTGGCATGGACCCAGCTCCCACTTGGAGACACACAGGACCCACACCCACGGATAGGTTCTCCCATGGGGAATCAGGCCTGCAATGTGCCTAGGCCACTTTGAGTCTTGCTCTTGTTAAAAATCTCCCTCACCCTGTGCTGAGGACATTTATTGCAAAGTAACTCCTTAAAATCCATGCTAAACCTTCCAAGGATGAGTATAATTGGTTCAACCACTTTTGCCTTTTCATTTGCAAACATCCCTCTTCTGTGATGTGATGAGCAGCATTAGCTCCTTTGTTTTCTGTAAAAGCTTATCACCAAAAGCCAACCTGTGCATAGTAAATGAGGACCATCATGTAATGTGCTGAGAAACCCAATAAAGGCTGGTTATGGCAAGGGCCGCAGCTTTTGTTCCCCTTAAGAGAAAAGCCATGCTGTCCCTTTTCCTCCACCGGACTCAGTAGTCCATGTGAATGTCTCAGTTCATCCATAATGACACGGACACTGTGGACCGGTGTTTGCATCAGTATAGGATACTACCTCACACCTGTTAGAATGGCTATTATTAATAAGACAAGTAAAAAGTGTTGGAAAAGGAACCCTCATTCACTGTTGGTGGAAATGTAAACTGGTACAGCCACTATAGAAATTAGTATGTATGTTCCTCAAAAATTAAGAATATGACCCAGCAACCCCTTTTCTGGGCATCTAACCCCCAAATTTGAAAACACTTATTTGCAAAGATAAATGTACCCTTATGTTCATTGTGGCATTATTCACAGTGGCACAGACATGGAAACAACCAAAGTGTCCTTCCACAGGTGACTGGATAAAGAAGATATAGTACATATATACTATGGAGTACTACAGCCGTAAGAAAGGATCAAATATTGTCCTTCGTGACAACATGGATGGACCTTGAGTATATCACGCTAAGTGAAATAAGTCAGTCAGAAAAAGTTAAGAACCCTATGATTTCACTGATATGTGGTATATAAAACTAAAAGCAACAAATGAACAAACAAGAAAAACAAACAAATAAAAACTCATAGACACAGACAACAGTATGGTGATTATCAGAGAGAAGGCGGAGGGTAGTAAAGCACAAAGGAGATCAAGTGTATGGTGATGGAAGATGATTTGACCTTGGGTGGTGGGTACATAATGCAATATACGGATCATATATCTTAGATATGTACATTTGAAATCTATGCAATCTTATTAACAAATGTCACCCCAATAAATTTAATAAAAAGTAATAAATTGCAACAACTCTGAATTTTTATTTTTCTTCTGAGAGTTTTGTTATTGTTGATCTTGCTCTGTTTTGTGTCTGGACTTTATCTGTGGAATCTGTCATTCCTTAGGTGTGTGGGTGCTGATATTTACTCAGTTTTAAAAAATCATTCTTTTTATTTTTCACGCTGGTTTTTTAGGTTTGCCTCTGTTCCTTCACAACTCAGTTGTCAGTTAATGTTTGGTCAGAGGTGGTATTCAGACATTACGGCTTTGACCCTGTGCTTGTGGATCTGTGTTTGGTTTGGGTGGTCTGTTGACAGTCCAAGAAATTACAAACTCTGCCCCAGATTTTACTTTCTAAGGTGCCCTCTCAGGTTTCCACTGCCCATTCATACATCCTTCTAGACAGCAACCTGGGGCCAGGAGAACTTGAGGCTTTTGGTCTTTGCTACTGGGAAAGAATTTTCCACCCTCGTTCCAAATTGAATCAGCCTTTTCTCCTCACACCCCATACCAGCAGTAAAGCTGCTTTTTCAATACTAGCCCTACTCTGGTTCAACTACCTCCTCACTGGCACAGCTAAAGATGGTGGTAGTTGTGGTGGTAGGGGATTCCAGAAGCCTCAGGCATGAACACTACTGTATTTCATGTTCTTACAAAGTTCAGCCTTTACATGGGTACTGCCTTTGGACAACTTCTAGAGCCCTGAAATGATTGTTTCTGCCAATGTTGTCCATTTTAATACCTGCTCTGGGGGAAAGAATTTGTTGACCTCTTCACTCCTCCACAGCTGGAAGTTCCATTATGTGTTTTTGACATATTTGGAATATTTTGAACAATGATGAATATTTGTATATGAGAGTGGAATGAGGAGTTAATGAGTCATGTGCCTCTGATTCGCTGACTTATTATTGCATTTTCAGAGCAACTTCTGAAGTCTCTATTGCATTGGACATGAAGGCTTGTATGTCTCATCTTTGTTAACAATTTGCTTCAGTTTTTAAAACTTATTCTTTGAACATATTCCTGGCAACTTTAGATATAAAACCCTTCTCATGAGCACTAAAATTTTTTCACCAAGATTTTAAAGAATCACTTTCAATATCTTGGCACTAAGATGAACTAACCTTAATAAGAATTCTCCTGCATGACCAGAATCAATGGATGAGATAAGTATTCTGTTGGAAGGAAAACTTTTCCTCTGTCAACTTAGGGTCCAGTGCTTGGGCCTGCAAACTAATTGACAACAGACACATTAACTGAAGAAAAGTTTATTACACATGCAGGAGTACTCTGTATAGAGAGTAGTTCCCTGAATAGTTAGGATTAAAGGTTTATATACCAGTTTAATAAGGGGAGCTAGGGCTTCAAATGTTGGAAGGTTCCAATGATGCTTGTTTACACAATTTTGGGGGGAATGTCCTGGTGGCGCCCAGGGCCAGTTGCCTCCCTGACTGGAGACCTCTCTGAAGGTGGGGAGGCGGTTTGTGGTAGCTGACTCTGGAAAATCTCTACAGAGATATTTTTCAGATAAGGGAGGTTCAGACACAATAGATTCCTTTCGCATCTGCTCAGGTATTTTCACTTTGATACCACTTTGATAGGTTTTGTTCCCTTCAAACCACTTATCTTACGCAGTTGTTCTTTTTTAACAAAGAAGACATTGCAGGTGGTAGGAGGATTCTAACAGTGGCTAATGTGGAAAAAAGAGTAGAGAAATATAGGTTTGACTTGAGAACCTACTTAAGATGGGTGTTTGATATTGTTTACTTCATCTCTGTTTGATTATACTTCCTTTGAACACCTTGGAAATCTTCAGATTATCATGATGAGAAGTTTGGATTTTATCTGATGACACTACAGATGTCAAATTTTTTTTTTTTATCAAGGAAATGGCATGATCAGAGTTATTCTTTAGAAAGGTAATTCTCAGAGTAATGATGTCTGGGAGTGCAAGGGAAAGAAATACTGAAGATAGGAAAGCCAATTAAAAGTCATCTGCAATAATCCAGGTCAGATGGTTTCCAAATTTCAGTACGCATCAGAATCTCCCATAGGTCTTGTTAATACACAGATTCCTAGCCTCACTATCAGAGTTTCAGATTAAATACGTTTGGGGTGGGGCTTGATAATTTTTATTTCTAACAAGTTTCCAGGTGATCCTGATGCTCTTGGTTCACTTTGAGAACAAATGGTCCAGGCAAAGGGAAAAAAATGCTTGAACTAGAATGGTGGCAATAGGATGGAAAGGCAACAGAGTGAAAGAATCCACGTGTCTCAGTAATGTATAGGACATGGAGAATGAATTTGGTAATCTGAGATGACAGAATTCCTACCTGGATGTTTGGCAGTCCTATTAATAGAGGTAGTTGTAGAAGGTTATGTGGAGAGGTAGGTTGATGATGACTTTATTTTGTATATAACTGAATTTGAGATGTTAGAAAAATAGAGATTCTCAGCAAACATTTGGAAATGTGCCTTCTTACTGTGAGAGGATGGGGTCAGAAGTGTAAGTTCTAGAGCTATCAAAATGGAAGTGAGCTTAAGATTATGGGAACCATTGAGGCTGCAGTGGAACTAAAAGGCCCAGGCCAAGATTGGAATTTTGGAGATGCTTACCTTCCGGAACTGGGAGAAACAGAAAACAGGAGTGGCCAGGAAGGTGCAGTGTTGCAGTGTGGAAGGGAAGAGAAAGAGTCAGAAAAGGGCTAGCATTGTTCAGTGTTGCAGAAAAGATGACTACCTTTCAGTGTCATTAGATTGTGTGATGAGGAGGTAATTGGTGTCTCTTAAGGGAGAAATTTCAGCAAAGTGGGAAGGCAGAGGCAAGAGTACACAGCTTGAGGAGCAAATAGATGGTTCCAAAGTAAAAACCATTAAAATCCATTAGGTCTTCATAACCAAACATAAACTCGAAACACATGGGAATTCAGAAAATAATAGGGAAAAAAAGCATGCAATCCTGGAAACTCAATGGGAGTTCAAACATATGAGTCCCAGACAGGAAGCACTAACTCCACATTTCTAGAGAGCTTGCAAAATCAGTATCTGGGAGTTTGGTGAAGCCAGAGAAGACTGTGATTAGCAGCAAAGTGAGGACCAAGGAAGAGTAAGCAAGATGTAGAGCAGTTGTTAGTATATAGAAATTCTATTGAGAGCACAGAAAGAAAAAAGATGTGGGTAAAAAAAAAAATAGAAAAGGGATACAGGGTGGCATGGTAGGTTTACAGTTGTTCTTATGGAAAATAATACAATAATTAATAAAAGTAATACAAGCATAAACTGTGTTTTGCACACTTACCACTGTAAACCTACTTTTGCACACCCCATATTATGTCATCTCTGGTGAACATTCATGTGGTTTCATTCTAAATAAATCAAAGGATATATACGGGTAACTGTGATAGGCACAGTCAAATTGTTCTCCATAAAGCACAAAACTTACAAATAGAGTTATGCCTACTTATACTCCCGATGTATGAGAGTGCCTATTTCTCCACAGTATTGCCAGTTGAATGTGTTATCAAATGTCTTCATTTATGCTAATATGATACATGAAAAATGGTATCTAAGTCTGGTTTTACTTTGTAATCATTTTATAAATAGTAGGTGTAAAGATAGATATTTAAGAGTCATTTATATATTCTTTTCTGTGAACTGCCTGTTTCTATTCTTTGTATATTTTCCTATTGAGATGTTTGTGGTTTTCTTATTGATTTATGTGAGTTTAATTTATACTTATATACATATATATGGACAAAACTAGGTTTACAGTTTACAAAATACACAAAACACAGTTTATTCTTGTACTATTATTTAATTATTGTATTACTTTCCATGTGAATAACTATAAACCTACCTTTCCCCCACCCTGTACATAAAAAGTACATAATCCAAGAGCTAGCCATTCAACGGAACACTGCCATCTGTAAAAGACAAATGAGGACACTCCAAATGTATTAATATAGAAAGAACTCCAAGATTTAAATTAAAAAGTAAGTGAAAAAGAGATGATTATCTTTGTATTAAGTTGTATGTGCACAAACATACTTTGAAAGGACTCACAAGAAACTAACACCAATATGTGGCAGCCACTAACCGTGTCACTCAGACCTGCTGCATAAATGACTTATGACCTCCCTGTAGCCCCTCTGCATATACCACCATGCTTGCAACTAGGCTGCCTTATCACACCTGAAAATGACCAGAGAAAGATCAGGGTACTAAGGCAAGCCCATTCCAGTAAACTGGGGGGCTTCTTGTACAAGAAACTCCCCCATGGACCTGGGCAGTCTTGGAATTGGGCTGCAGTCTAAACCTCCTCCCCAAACCCCCTATCTTCCCTCTTCTTTTGCAGGTATCAGACCTGCACATCTAATCCTACTTTGATGTTTGCTTCTTTGTGGACTATAGTTGCCTTTTGAGGGGTGGGAGATGAAGCAGACTTGGAGCTAGAACTATTATTTTTGAACCATATAAACTTATATATTCAAACATTAAATTCAAAATACTCTAGCAATGTTTATCAACGTGTTATTCTAGTATCTTCTGCAACAGAGTCATCTGTCCTGGGATTGACCTACGATCCAATGGAAAGGTATATCTGTTGAGGAATCTAGGAATCTGTATTTAAAGATTCTCACATTGTACTGTAATATATAGTTAAAGGACTAGAGGATTAAGCTATAAGATGAGCATGGCCTGGACCAAAATATAAACGTGTAAACTGAACTGAAGGAACCAGAATGGCTGTGATGCTTATACATTAATTAAATGATGCAACTCATCAAACAAAGAACATTTAGATTAGGAAGTAAAAAAGCTAGAAAGCAGAATTAAGCAGCCAATCACAGCTTTCCAAGCTTTTTAATTTTTTTTATTTTTATTGAGGTATAATTAAAATACGTTAGTTTCAGGTATACAACATAATGATTCGATATTTGTATATATTACAAAATGATCATCTCAGTAAATCTAGTTAAACATCCCTTACCTCTTTTCATTTTTTCCCCAACACTCCCACCCACCCCAGCCATCCTCACCTCCCACCCTTGATCCTACCCAAGATTTTTTATTTTTTTAAGACAAGGAACAATATTCAAAGGACTTCAGATAATTCTAGTCCCACTGATAAATCCTACTCTCACCTAAGAACAATGGTTCGGGATGCCATTAGACATTAAATTACCTCATTCTATTGATTTGATAATCATCCCACTAAGCCACTTTGTAACAATAATTTGGGTTTCCACATAGTTTTCCCTATAGAAAGATATAGATACTCACTAAAGAAAAAAAGAACTTTATTATATTAAGAGTATGAATAACAATGTATTTGACATATAATTTAGTTCATTCAAATTATGCCATTCTTTTTACTTACTCTCCATGTCTTGAAATGCTTGTATTTACTTTATTTTCATTTTCCTCTAATTACCTGACCTATGATGTCTTAATGAATAATCAACTCCAGAAAATCCCTGCTTACAGCTTTATTGTCAACCTTGTTTTACCAAAATAATCAATACAAAACCAGGTCTTTTTAATTAGAAATGTCAGGGACTTCTATTTCTATTAAAGAATGTGAGCCCACATTGTAAACTGGGTATTGAAAATATTGCTTTCAAATGAACCTTATTTTTAATTATGTGATGTAATTGCCATGAAGTCACAGAAATAATGATAGGCACTATTTCAGAGGGACTCACAAGCTCCTTTAAATCAAACATTTCATTTTAATGTCTTCATGCCATGGGCTGCCCTGAGTCAGCCATTGCATGTGCTTGCAAATAAACAAGTAATGGTAATTTTTCTAGTTGACTTTCTGGAATAATGAGTAGAATCTAGAAATCTAGACACTCAGCTTTAGCTTAGAGTTCCAACTTAATTCTATAACTTAAAACATTGGTGTTGCAATGTATTTTCTTTTGCACAACAAAATGATCATATTCAGTGATGTCTTGAGCCATTATTCCAAATCTTCAGAGCCTTTAAATGACCTTGTTTCCTCCAAAGACAAGTGAGTATAAAAATGATGTGCTTTATTCTATAATTGAATTTGGAAGGATAGAAGCTGAGAAAAGACAGAAAAGATCTCAATGTACTTTAAGTGTGCTTTTCATTCTGAATATTCGAAATGAAACTCATGATGTAGGATAGAATTCCTATAAAGTACTGTGCTCATTATGTCTCCAGTTTGTATGCAAGCCTCAGCTGTGTTACTTTTATTGCCATTTTCAGCAAGAATTCAGGAGAGAATGAAAGGATGGAAACTCCAACAGAATAACTAAACTGTAATACAAAGATAATGAACTCCAATGCAACAGGACAGCAAATTAGAAGGCTGGGAAGTTGTTAGCCATGAAAAAGAAAAAGAGCTTTATTTCCACACATTTGAAGCATTCTTTGGAAAACAGAAAAATCTAGCAATACAGTTCACCCTGTTACTGTCAGTGCAATTCTACTTTCAAAAGAAAGCCAGGCTCACATTTTTTAAAACAGCAATTATATTTTATGAAAAGGCAAAAAGGGAGAGTGACAGGAACATCAAAATTTACAAAAGCAAGGGGATGACACACCAATCAGAAACCGATTTGGGATCCCCATTCACCTCAGCTTCTTTTTCAATAAGCATTTCCAGTCCTTAGCACCCTCCACTTCAGGGAACTTGGGGGATTTTGGCAGTTGCTGCCAAAGGGATTCATGTGCTAAAAAGAAGTAAACCGAGGACCACCCATGTAGCCAGGAAACAGGGTAGTTTAACTCTCTTTTATACCCTTCTCTTCTTAGGTGACTCAACTGGTCACCTTGAATTTACATTAGGAGAACATTCTTACAATAAGTTTTAATCTTCCAAGACACTAAATTAAGACCAAGATTCTTCTGAGTATGGTCATCATAATGCACTGGCCATTGATTACAAGTGGGCCATTTCAAAACAATGACAACCACCCCCCCAAACTCTGGGGTGGCCTTTCAAAGCTGCAAAGTAAAAGCCTGAGTTGACTCTGAATATTTCAAATGATTTTTTGAGTCCCCAGAGAATTTTCTTGAAGGAAAAGAAAAAGCCTCAGACTCCATAAGGTGATCTTAATACATACTCCAACTAAGATTTTAAATCTGATCAAATATGGTTAATGAAGAAAATTACTTTTTTACATTTATTTTCTTATTATCATAAAGGTGTTTTAAGAACATTATTTATGAAATCTCTTTTTTTGTTGTTGTTCTAACCCAGCAAGCTAAACATGTTTCATTTTTAAATGAAGTGAAAATTAGCCAGGTGTGTTAGATAAGCGTTCTATACACAGGTCTAAATATTGACAAAGGGAGATGTGTCACTGGAAAAATCATCACTCTGGCAATTATCACGTTAGCATGTTAAGTGGAAAAAGATGTGAAACTTCCAAATGTGTCAATACAGATTATTTCATTTCCACTAGCAGTTATACTGTGAACATGAGTTCTTTAATATACACTGAGCAAGCAGTTCAGCTAAAGAAATTTCTCATCTGTGTCTGAAAAAATCACAAGCTCTGGTATGAAATCATCTATATTTCTAACTACAAATTCAAATGACCTGAAAGGAAGGGCAGCAAATGATGACAAAATACTTCTACTTCTCTGTATTTCTTTATAAAAACTATGTCTTCACTCTTTCATTGGGTTATGTGGATAATCCCCACTCTTTTCATTGGTCCCAAACCACATCCCTTAGCAGCACTTGCTAAGTTGGACTATATTACTATATCAAACAGTACTGAGAAAATAGAGTATGTCAGTTGTTGCAAACCACTGGCCCGTGGTGATCGCAAATGTTGTAGATGCTCGCAAGTCACGAGAAAAACATACACATGGACTACCGAGTCCAGTGGAGAAATAGGGATGGCATGGCTACCCTCTCAAGGGGAGGGTGCCTCCGAGTGGCCTGGCCACTCTCTCAAAGGAGAGCGCCTTGAGCCGCTGCCTCAATAGGCTTTTTATTAGGTAGTATTGGGTAAGTGAACGGATACAGAATGTGGATTCATCCTCTAGCAGAGAAGATCAAAACAGGTAGATAATTTACACAGGATTCAAAAGTCTCACGCTGGGTTTTGGGGCTGGTATCACCTAACAGATACATGATTAGTCTAGTTTCCTGCCAGAGCCTACACATCCAAGAGCATCCCAGCAAGCAGGTCTCACAGGATTTTACATACCTTATGCCCCAGGTCCAATTTACCCCAGGTGTCCCCCGACTCTAGCCTGAGCCTCACCATCCCTGCTATTTCTGCAGGACCTGAGTTGGGCGGAGGAGACAGAGGCAGCCAGGAGACTTGGATTTCTCACATCCAGAACAAGGACTCAGGCTATTGTCAAAGCCGAGGGGGCAGGGGTGATGTCGATCACTCCCTCACTTCCACAGTCCCCTGAGTCTCTTCCCTGATGGCTGATTCCCACATGATCATGTCTGTCTTAGGTCCATTCTTTCCAGAGAATGGTTGCCCGTCATTGACTATCTGATCAAGCTGAAGGGAGCAACAGAGCAGGCAGTGCCCATGTTCAGGGAAATAGGTTTTGTCTCCTTAGGTCTCCTGGTTCTTGGAGGTTTCTCACTCAGCCTTAGCCACGGGGGGTTACAGCTCCTGAAACCAGGCAGGGTGAACCCCACAGTCAGTAAAAATTACTGCTGCACTTTAGACTCTTGTGAACTCCACTTGATGTTGAGAGAAAGTGCTATTAATTTGGTGTTATTTAGAAAGAATCAGGTGTATATAAGAGTAAATTCTGGCCGTATGAAAATTCCATCTTTTATCACTAAATGATTAAGGAACCAGGTAGGACTAGGTGATTAAGTAAACTGTAGAATATCCCTAAATATACTATATGAGATTAGCCCTTTATCTATGATGAGTTGTGGATGCTTTACCAAGTTTCTTATTATCTTTATACTTTGTGTATAGTGTTTTATATATGGGAGGAAAATATACACATATACAGTATTCACATACTTTTATCTTTTATTTTATTTTTCAATGTTTTTTATTGTTGTTCAAGTACAGTTGTCTCCATTTTACCCCCCTTACCTACCCACCTCCCACCCTCAATCCTGCCCCCACTTTGGCTTTGTCCATGGGTCCCTTATACCCTTCCTCTTATTTTCCCCATTACGCACCCCCTCTTTCCCCTCTAGTTACTGCCAGTTTGTTCTTTATTTCAATGTCTGGTTATATTTTGCTTGCTTGTTTGTTTTGTTGATTAGGTTCCACTTATAGGTGTGACCATATGGTATTTGTCTTTCGCTGCCTGGCTTATTTCACTTAGCATAATGCTTTCCAGCTCCATCCATGATGTTGCAAAGGGTAGGAGCTCCTTCTTTCTTTCAGCTGCATAGAATTCCATTGTGTAAATGTACCACAGTTTTTTGATCCACTCATTTACTGGTGGGCACTTAGGTTGCTTCCAGCACTTAGGTATTGTAAAATGTGCTGCTATGAACACTGGGGTGCATAGGTTCTTCTGAATTGGTGATTCAGGGTTCTTAGTATAATCCCAGCACTGAAATTGCCAGGTCAAAAGGTAGTTCCATTTTTAGTTTTCTGAGGAAATTCCATACTGTTTTCCACAGTGGCTGTACCAGTATGTATTCCCACCAACAATGTATCCGGGTTCCCTTTTCTCCCCAACCTCACCAGCACTTATTGTTTGTTACTTTGTTTATGATGGCCATTCTGACTGGTGTGAAGTAGTATCTCACTGTGGTTTTACTTTGCATCTCTTTGATGGCTAGTGATGCTGATCATCCTCTCATATGTCTCTGGCCCCTCTGTATGTCTTCCTTAGAGAAGTGTCTGTTCAGGTCCTTTGTCCATTTTTAAATTGGATCGTTCATCTTCCTGGAATGGAGTCATGTGAGTTTTTTATATATTTTGGAGATCAAACCCTTGACTGAGGTATCATTGGCAAATATATTTTCCCATACAGTTGATTCCCTTTTCATTTTGCTGATGTTTTCTTTAGCTGTGCAGAAGAAACAGTTTTATTTTGATGAAATCCCATTTGTTTATTCTTTCCTTTATGTTTCTTGCTCTAGGGGACACACTTTTAAAAGAGTCATAATTTACCAATTATTTTGGAAAGGGCTTCTGGATTTTGAGACATAGTTAGAAAGGTCTTCCCTACTTCCAAGATACAAAGAAATTATCCTAAGTTTTCTTTTAGTACATATATAATCTCATCTTTTACAGTTAAATCTTGAAGCCATTTGGTTTAAAGTGTGAGGTATATGAGGTCTGTCCAGAAAAAGTCCAGCCATTGTTAATATAAAGAGAATGATTTCTATGTAACCTGGCATCCAAGGAGAGTGGATCGGAATGTGCATAAGTGAACAATGATGACTTCATTGTACTGGTCAGTAGGGGCAGTAGACGCCATTCAGTGAGCATGTGTACTGTGTGGTTGTCTCATTCAAAGTCTCTGAGCGAGTAGAGCAACAAATCTGCATCAGATTTTGTGTTAAGTTTGAACATTCCTCTGCAGAAATGTTCAAGAAGGCTGCAGCTATGGACAACTGGTGATTGGCAACTTCATCATGACAACATACTCACTCATGCATCACTTCTCGTGCAGATTTTTAGTGAAACATCAAATCACCCAGGTGACTCAGCCCCACTAAAGCCCAGATTTGGTGCTCTGAAATTTGTGACTTTTCCCAAAACTAAAATCACTTTTGAAAGGGAAGAGATTTCAGACCACCAATGAGATACAGGAGAACACAACAGGGCAGCTGATGGTGACTGGGAGAGCTGTGTGGGGTCCCAAGATGCCTACTTTGAAGGGGACTGAGGTGTCATTGTCCTATGTACAATGTTTCTTGTATCTTCTTCAATAAATGTCTCTATTTTTCATGCTGGAAACCTCCTGGACAGACCCTGTAGAGATACCCAGCATAATCTATACCACCCCCTTCTCCTGCTTTATCCCAACTTCACTTATTTTATGAGCCATCTTTTACCCATAGTTTTCAGGTGCTACTTTTGCTATATTTTAAACTATGTATTTATCCTCTTATGCATCTGGGCATATTTCTATTAGTCCAAATGATATCTCTATTTATTCACATGCTAGTATTATATTGTTTGATATATTGAAGATTTATAATATGTTTTAATATTTGGTATTAATATGTATATAATCTTTATAGCTGTTCCCTCTCATTGGTTGCTTGACTATTTTTGTTAATTCTTTCCAAATTAACTTTAGGAATATTTTAAAAGTCAAACAACAAATAAACAAACATAAGAAAAAAACTTATTGGTGCTTTGTTAGGATTCTCATAAATTTATAAACTAACTTATGAAGAATAATAACTACATCACATTGAATCTTTGTATTAATGAACATGATATACTCTTCTTTTATATTCTAGCTGATAATCTTATTTCTGTTTTCCAAGCTCTTGAGACATTTCACCGTAGTTTCCAAGTGCTGAAAAAAATACAAAAACAGCAACTGATCATTGAACATGTTAAAATACAATTTTCAAAAAGGCTTCCTCATTACTGTCATGGATAGATAGAATGAAGACATGTCGAAGATTTTATTTATCTCATAAGTTAATGAGAAAACCAGTAAGATGTTACATTAGTCCAAAGAACTTTGAGAAGCTAGATTCTTATAAGAAATGTAAAAGATTGCTGGGTGAAATACAAAATCAGTTAATATCCAAGATGATTATAAACCTTTGTGGTCATCTCTTCCATTGGACAGAAATCATTTGCATTTTTACTGAACCAAACACCTACATGGTAACCTCTGCCCCTACAGTATCAGAAAATAACCCAGGCAATTTAAAGCCAAGCCTAGCTCTCTGGGTTCTGACCTAGTGGCAAGAAGAAGGTTGCATCAAGAAGGTTGAAATTGCCAGTAAGTATGGACCCGTCATGGCACCTCCCTCAGGAAAATGGTGAAGAAAATTGAAATTAGCCAGCAGACCAAGTACACTTGCTCCTTCTTTGGCAAAACCAAGGAGACGAGATGGCCTGTGGGGTCTGGCACTGTTGCCCCTGCATGAAAATGGTCGCTGGGGTTGCTGGTCATGCCTGGACCTACAGAACCACCTCTGCCCTCACAGTAAAGTCCCAAAAGATTAGTAGGAGCTCCACAACATGGCACATTGCTAGCTAATAATAAATGGTTAATTTATGTTGTTGCTTGTAAAAAAACCAGCAACAACAAAACAACAGCAACAGCAAAACAACAACAACAAAAAGCCAAGCCTAACCCTGCACTGAGAGAAGGCCTACCTCTTTAGTCTATTTCCAAGTTGTAGACAATTTTTCTCCAAAACATATCACTAAATGAAATAGTTGGCATTTTAAGATTCAAGATTCATTTGGTTAACTTCATTATTTTTATGTATTATCACTGTTTTGTAGTCAGCATAGGAGGTCCCATCCTTTTGATGATTCATTTTTCTCATGATGAAACACAAGTGATATGCCTTGGACAAAGACATTAAGAAAGACATTGCATCCACACCAAATATTTATTGTGTTGAGCCCTGTTCTAGGTTTTTGGATACAGCAGTAAATAAAACAGAGAAATCTCTCTGTCTTCATGGGACTTATAGGTTATCTGGGTAAGATGGAAAATAACAATAATCATAGGAAATAATTAAAGTATATTGTATTTAGGAGGTGATAAGAGAGGAAACAGAGCAAAGAGTGTTGGGGTATAAAGAGAGATGTTGCGAGTTGCAGTCTTAAACAGGTTGGTTAGATTAGGCTTCACTGAGAAGGTGATATTTCAGCAAAGGCTTGAAAAAGGTGAGAGAGTCAGCCACATGGGGGTCTCGGGCAAGAGCATTTTTGGCAGAAGATACCACAGTGCCGAAACCCTAAGGAGGGAGTTTGCCAGGGCTGTTTGAAGAGCAGCAAAGAGACAGATTTGATTGGAATGGAGTTAGTCAGAAAGGAGGTTAGAGGCCTCATCACTTAGAGTCTTCAGCCCATGTTGGAGTTTTGTATTTTATTCAGAGTGAGGTGAGCAGATGAGTGACATGATCTGACATATTTGAAAAGATCCCTTTGGCTGTGGTGGTGAAAATAGACTTAGGGAAGAGGTTCAAAAGTGGAAACAGAAAAAAACAATTGAAAGGCTATTGAAAGAATCCAGGAAAGAGATTTTAGTGACTTTGACCATGGTGGTAATAGTGGAGAAGTTAAGAAAAGATTGAGTTCTAGATATCTTTTGAAGGTAGAACCAACATGGTTTTCTAGCAGACTTAATGTGGTGAGCAAAAAAAAGAAGTATGGTTTATGGATTTTCAGTTTGGACCACTGGAAGGATACAGTTGCCAGCAACTGGGATGGTAAGATAAAATCAGGAGCTAACTTTGGGAGCTGTTCAGGTACAGTGGGATAAAATCAAGAGCTCTGTTTTGGAGTTGTTGATCTTGAGGTGGCTATTAGACTTCCAAGTGGAGATTTCAAGTAAGCAATAGAGTATATGAGTCCTAAGTTCAGGAGTGCAGGCTGTGTTAAAGATGTAGGTTTGAGATTCATTGGACTACAGATGGCATTTAAAGTCAAGGGATTAGGTGAAAAGTTGCAGATAGAGAACCAAGGTTTGAGCCTGGAGACTCTCCACTATGAAAGAGGCCATTTCTTGATGTGACCAGGCAACCTGTATTTGATAGTATCAACTGAGGCTTGATCTCAGTGTCAATAGTAAGCATATTTGAGATTTTTCAACCAAGTATTACTGACTAAAAGTAAACCAAGCATATGTTGAATCAAATCCTTTTGTAATCTCAATAAGTAAAATTGAAAATAAGCAATCAATGCAAGACTCTTCCAAAATAAACAATATTTTGACATTTGATAATAGCTAAAGTAGTTAATCTCTCTTACAGAGAAACATGTTCTGTTCTCAGTTTCATTTCACATCACATTAAATTTCTTAGATTCACCAGAGTAATATATTGGATATGTATTATGTATCCTGACCTTTGGGACTTATTGTCTAAATGTTACACAGGTTCATAGATGCAACTTCAGCATTATACCATCTCTGATATGTGATAGGCTTTTCAAAAAGAGTTGGTAGTGAACAATAACTCTATTATGTATACTACATAATTATACTGAAGGTGTAGGTTGTTGGTTTAATTTTATTTTTTGTACATGTGGTCTGTATACAGCTCTCTGATCTAGTCAGGTTGACCAGTGTTTGAAGGACAGACAAATATGTTCTAGAGAGCAAGCAGCCCTTGAAAATAGCTTAGCAATTAACATGGGAATTTTTCTTCTAAAACATCAGTGTTCTCTGAACCCCATCAAGATATGATATGGCAGCTCAGAAAGCCCCTGCTCTGCTGTGGGATGGCTTAGGGTCTCCACACCATGGTTTTACTTATTCCTTCTGTTTAGGAACATGTCTTCAAAGACTTAAAATTGTTTCCTTTTGCTACCAAGTGAAAACTTTGTGCACCATAACCTTATTTTTTAGAGACCATAGCTATATCACGATAAAGACAAATCATGGAGCTAAAAGGGGAGAAAGCACTTGTACTCTACATGAGTAAAATCTACTCTGTACTATTTTGGAGACTTCATCATAAATTTTATAATATTAAAATCCACAATGATGATAACAACTACAAGATCTGTAGTATGCTGACACCTAATAACTTTTAAAACCAAATTAACCACTGGTTTGAATAGTGTAAACTCAATTTCATGGTTACTATCCATCTCTTTACCTTGTGTTATGGACTGAATTGTGTATCCCACCTAATCCATGTGTTGACACCTTAACTCCTAATATGCCTATATTTGGAGATAGGCCTATATGGAGATAATAAAGGTTAAATGAGGTCACAAGAATGAGGCCCAATCCTATAGCACCGGTGTCCTTACACAAATAGGAAGGGGCACCAGAGCTCTTTCTCTCCACGTCCACAGACTGGAGGCCATGTGAGGACACAGAGGGCAGGTGGCCATCTACAAGCCTAGAAGAGAAGCCTCACCAGAAACCAACACTGATAGCACCTTGATCTTGGACTTCTAGCCTAAAAAACTGTAAAAAAATGAATTTATGTTGTCTAAGCTACCCAGTTTGTGGTATTTCGTGGCAGCCTGAGCAGACTAATATACCCTGCTTTACTTTTCCTTACAACCCTTATTAGCACGTGACCTGTGAGCCTGTATATATTGCAGTGCTAGAACATAAGCTGGGGTGTTTTTATTTGTTGCTGTGCCATTGCCTGGCATTTGTAGGCAGGCAATAAATATTTGTGGCATGAATAAATTATATGGTTTGCCTCGGGACAAGATATTGTAAACAAAGAACAAAATACCACATTTCTTAGCACATTCGTATTTTGACTCACATAATTACATTTACCATACCATCTTCTCCTTTCCTCCCCTTTCCTCCCTCCCTCTTGTTTTCTTCTAATCTCATTTCTCCATCAGATTGCACGCTCTTTGAAGGCAGATATCTTGTCTTTATTTGGGCTCTCCGGAAGGAGATTCTGACATGAGGAGTCCCGATGCAGAGAATACCCATACAGGCATGGGGAAGTGATTCAAGGGAAGAAAGGCAGCCAATAAAGGAGATGGTGTTAAGCTAGCTGCCGCTGTGGCAACTGGAGCTTAATCCTGTGGTAACAGTGTGGAAAAGAGTATAAAATACATGTTGCAAATTACCCTCCCTGAGGAGTGAGGGAGCTGGGGTCATTATTCACCAACTTCTTAGCGTCACTGACCTACCACGGTAAGCAGTGTGGCTTTTCACAGTTGCAGAAAGTCCTCAGGTGTACAGAGGTGCTGATACTGGCAGCCAGAAGTCTGCCACTGAAATGGGAGGGTCCTAGGACTATGGGCAGGACCCTCGCAGCGTCTGCCACAGCCTTCATTCTCGTCTGCATGACCCAAATTTTTCCATACTTATTGACACAATATGAAATGTTACATCTTTCCTGCCTTTCAAATTATTGGGGAAATACAGCTCTCTTACCCACCTGGGATTGCAGAAAAAGAGAATTTTAAAGAGCGATGGAAACAGACCTAAAACATTCCTATCCCCAATTCATTCAAAAGCATTCCACACAAACAAAATGCATCCTAATTATCTGCAAATATCTAAGGGATAGATGGGGTATGCTGATCTCCAATTAATGGTGATGGGATCAGACTTCTGGGCTGTGCGTCCCTGGTTTGACCTCCCATTTAGGCATTGACGTTTTCCCGTAAGCTCAGCTCTGGCATTTCTCCAAACCGGGTGTTATTCAATACAGGGTTTTACAAAAAAGTCCACCTCCTTTTATTTATTTTTTTCTTGGACGAAGCTTTAAAAAACGGCTAATCTACAGATCCTCCTCCTCTATAATTATACTTGCCAGAGGAGTAGGAGCCAAACAATTAAATTCCCCATAGGTATTGGGTATAATAATTCCTCATGAATCAGAAGATTAAGCAAGGCAACAACAAATGGAACAAGATGGCCTAAGCTCTGTTTTTCCTGCAGAACGGCAAATAGTTGCAAATCAAAAAGCAGTGCTCCTTAATTACCACTGTATGAGGCAGTGGGCTAAAAGCAGGCTCATTTGGTAATGTTTTCTGTGTAGCAACGGTATGTACACACAGTGCAGGCCTTTGTGCACTGTCTAATGGACAATATTATACACTAGAGTATTGCTGAAATTCATTTGATGGGGAGATACAACTGGTACGCCCAGGACACTGGTCTCCAAGTGGTGTGTGCACAGAATTACAAAAACAGTTCTGCTTCTTCAAGCCAGGCAAAACCATTTTTATGTAAACACGTTCTTCATGACTTACAACGTGGTCTACTAGGTGGAGGTCAGTCAGCTGGGCAGGCTGCAGTCACAGACTGCGATCTCCAGTAGACCTGCAAGCAGTAACTTGTAGCGAGCTTCACCAAATTTACAAGTTTTCCTCTTTCTTTACCCTGGAATCAGCTACCCTGCCAATCTGGAGGCATTTGGGGACGTGAAGTTTGATAGCAGGAACCCAAGAGCTGATGTAGGATAATGAAGAGCAGAGCTGTAGTGTTTTAGCTCTTCTCTTCACTCCCCAAATTAGACCTGCTTGTTTACTGAAATTGGTCAAACAGTTTAATTAGCATTCCATGTTTGTTATTTCTTTAATCAAGGTTTCAAACAGAACAAGGCAACAAGCCAGGCCAGTAATGAGTCTCCTCCACCTACTCTTAAGTTAAATACTTGCTGAGATCCCCATTCATTTCCCAGGGATATCTCATCGCTGATGTGTTTTCAGTTATCATCAGGGTTATTGGACACTGCTTATAAATGCATACTAATTGGCAATAGGTGGTGTATATATTTATGTTAATTTATAGTTAAATATAGGTACCCATAAAACATACATTTTTAAGTGAGAAGATTTGTATGCTTTTTGATGGAATTTGTGAGATAACAAGGATCATTTATGAGGAAAAATTATTCACAAGATCTACTGACTCATGTTTGAGAGCCCATACATTAACCTTCCTGCTTTTATAAAGTTCACTTGAGACATAATAAGCAAGGATATAAAAAATTACTCTCTGAAAAAGTGCTTAAGTATCTAATTACTTGGGTTTCCCTAACAAGTTGAATTGCTTAAGAGAAATGTCGAAGGTCAAGGTTGGCTTGGCAAATGGATTTCATTTTGTTTCATCCAAAATACTTTCCTACTTTTAGCTACAAATGTAGACAACTCAGGCAGCTTTAAAGAAATTATGCAAATCCTAATTGCAAACAGTTTTCCTTTTAGCTTTTTTACATTTAGACTAACTGTAGTAATTATTTGAAAACCTTTTTGAATACCACACATAATAAAAGGAAATTTTATGCAAACAATAAAGGGGAATTTCAAAACAGTGAGGGTGATGCTGGTTTGCCTTTAGGGGCTAGTAAGCTGGAGAGGAGTTTATTTCTGATCTTCCTACTTTCAGTAACATGATTTACTGCGATCTTGGCAGCTCTACAAACGACAGCAAAGGGAACAAAGAGTAGCTCCTGCTGAGGTACTCAAGGGACAGGCTGTGCAAGAGGAAGGGTTACAGTCTACCCAATGTCATATGTGCCACTTGGCCAGTTTTGTAGGTGTACCAGACAAAATAGAGTAATGGTTAAGGAATGCAGAAAGTGGAATTGGACTTCTTGCAACCACATTGCACCTGTGTACCTTGCTGGCTGTGTGACCTCATCTCTCTGAATGCTGGCTTCCTTATCTGTAAAAGGGTAATATGAGTACCTACCTCATATGATTGGAGGATTCAGTGTGTTAATACATACGAAGTGAAGCCCTTATAACAGGGGCTGGTGCAAAGCATGGGCTATATGCCAATTATTATTACACAGGCTATTACTTTTAAAATGTGAATAAAAGTGCCTGAACATGCCCCTGGTTGGAGCTACTTTCCAGCAGTGAGTAGTGTCTATGGCCAGTGCAATGATCTGTTCCGAGAAAGCTGGGCGTTTGAACTCATCGTGGTGGAACTTGTGAAAGGCAGCAGGATGTTCTTTCTGAGTCAGTGGATCAGGGCTGGGAGATGGGCTTTGCCCCTCATGGGTCTGTGTAGCCTTGGGACAAGTTACTTCATCTGTAAAATGAAGATAATGAGACCCACTTTAGGGATTCTTGTAAAGAGGAAAGATGAAATGAAATTAGGCATAAGGAGCATTGAGCATTAGCACTTGGCACTAGTTAAGTGCCATGCAATGGGGAACATTGTTTCTCAACTTCAGTACTGTTGACATTTTGGGTCAGGTCATTCTTCATGGTGGGGGGCTCTGGTGTGCATGGAAGGATATGTAGTACCATCCCTGGCCTCTACCCACTAGATGCTAGAAGCATCCCCCACCACCCTCAGTTGTTACAACCAAAAATATCTCCAGACATTTCCCAATATTTCTTATAGGGCAGGGAAGAATTTGTGCCAGATTGAGGGAGAGGAAGTATACTGAGAAACAGGAATAGCCACATATGATTTTCCTCTTTGACAAAACCAGCCTTCTGTCAATGAGCAGAGGAGAGGGGAGGAGTAAAATCTAAAGCAATTATTGTGTCCAGTTTGTCTCAAGTTCCTGGGACTCTGTAGAAGTCTGTGGTTGCAGAATTCAGAGGTGAGAGGATATTTCATAGCTCTGTTCATCCCACAAATTTTCTTACCAACTGACGGGGTCTTCCAAGTCTTCCTTCCTTGGTCCCAGAGTGCTTTCCCTGTCAGGAGAAGGCCTGTCCAATAAGATTTTGTCATAACTAACAAAGTGAGTTGCAGGAGTGAAGTCGCTACCCTCATTCTTAAGTCCTTCTTGGAAGTAGGTAAGGAAATCAGGTCCATAGATAAATTGTCAACCTGGTTTTATTTGGATTTGCTTACTCTTAGTAATGCTGCTATGGTCCAGGCACTAATTTATACCCCGATATGCTGGTTATTCTAATTTAAACAACGATGGAACAATTTAAGGATTAAAATGGCAGGAAATGTAGTTAAATGGCTTTATTCATATATGCAACAAATATTCATGGAGCATTTACTATGTGCCAGGCACTGTTCAGGAAGTTTGGGATACATGGGAGAACAAAACTGGCAAAACTCCTCTTCCTCCCGGAAATTAGATAATCAATTTTTTAGGGCAGTAACAGACTGATTGACCCAGCAGCTAAAACAGCTAAAACACCTCAACCTGATCGACTCCCTTTTCCTCTTTCACAGCCACTCTGCTCTCAATTTTCTTTCTCCCCCAGACTTCCTGCCCTTAATTTGCCATACCATGGAGCAGAAATACAAGAGCTAAGTTGAATAAGGCTTTTTGTATGTAACTCTCAATCTTCTTTTGTCAGTTGTAGGCTCTCAAAATGAAAGAGTCATCCTACATGGATCAAGAGAAGTGTTTGCTTTTGGGTTGAGAGCCCAGTCATTACGCTACAGGTTCCAGGGTGCTTGAATCTCTGTGACGCTCACAGTCTCAGTTTTGAGGATTACAAATACTGATGAACCCTCCTCCCTTCCCACCTATGTCATATAGCTTGTATGGGTGGCCCAGCCCCTGGGTTGTTTCCCAAATTCCCTTTCCTTCATCTACTCTATGGCCCCACAAAAAAAGTGTTAGGGTGAAACAACCCCAGTTAATAGGCCAAACTCTGGGGCTAGGATTCCAGACCTCTTGGCCCATTGGTGTCCAAGGAACTGCATATAATCTTGTGGAGAGTGGTTCATTATTTTGGATCAAAAGTTTGTCCACTTTTGTATAAGCTAGCTGTTAAATAAAAGTGAGAACTGGATTGAAAAAGAAAAAGATAATTATGAAATAGGCCTTAGACTAGAGTGTCATCACTAGACTTCCCGTTTCTAAAAACAATTCCTGTGGATTCATCATTGGTGTATTAAGTAACGATGGGCTTTATTTAAAAATAAACTAAAGGGAGGACTATTTAGACCCCATATGTAGGGGTAGGAAGAAATGAGAGACTAAATAGGTGTTTGATGTTATGTTGTTTCCCTCTTTATGGGCTTTTTACTTTGGTATCTGTTTTTATAACAATATTTACTTACCACAGTCTGTTATGTACTATGGTTAGAAATTGTCCTTTTCAAACTCACATAGAATACTGAATTAAAAGGTAACTAATGAAGTGTTTTGTTTCACGTTGCCCCTGACATTCTAAACACAGTGCTTCATCAAAAAGACTGTTAGCTGACTGGGAAAGATTTGTAAATAATACTGAGTACAGAGACTTGTCAGAATCACTTCCTCTGGGACATCTTTATCTTTCTCATAGTTCTTCTCCAAGTTGGCTTAACAATATTATTTGAGCTTACAGTTTTAGCATCTAGTAATTAGCTACATGTGGCCATTCAAACAGCCATTGAACTTGGTCCATGAATGTGCAATACTTGGTATTATTTCTTTTACACTTTAATTAAAGAAAACAAGTTTAGACCCTCTGTATAAGAGGGAAATGTAATTTTTTAAGATTTCTCCTTTCTGTGATTTATCTCCTCTTCTCCTAAATCTTTAAGAATTCAGACTTTGAGGACTTCCGGCCAAGATGGAGGCATAGGTAGATGCACTGTGCCTCCTCGCACAACCAAGATAGGGACAACAACAATATAGAAACAAAATAACAACCAGAACTGAGAGAAAATTGAAGTGTATGGAAGTCGGACTCCCAAGGATTTAAAAATAGGCACTTTCATCCAGACCGGTAGGAGGGGTGGAGTCGGGCCTGGGTGAGGGATGCGGAGCAGAGAGCTGAGCAACTGGGGTGGTGCGCAAGTCCACAGCAGGCAGACCCTGGGTGCACAAGTGGCGGTGGCTGGTGGGCCCCGGCCAGGGGGGTGGCGACCGGCAGACCCAGCAAGGCAGCCATTGTGAAGCAAGGCACTGAGCACAACTCAGGGTCCTAGCACCGGGAAATAGAGCCTCGGGGCACTGACTGAAAAGGAAGGTCCCACGGGGTGCACAGGCCCACCCACACTGAAATTGGTGCCAGAGGGGCCCAGTTGGCTTGTGGAAGGCGGCAGAAGGGTCTGGGGTCCTACAGAGAGCAGAGCAAGCACCATTGTTCCTTCTCGGACCCTGCCCCCACATACAGCATCACAACCCAGCAACTGGGGTGCCCCGCCCTGGTGAATGCCTAAGGCCCTGCCCCTCACTATAGGAGCTCAACAAGACCAAAACAGGGGGAAAAAAAAAACAGCAAAAAGATGGCTCAAACAGAAGAAGAATTGAAAGCCCCAGAACCCATCCTTTTAAGCGACCAAGAGATAGCCAACCTATCAGATGCACAGTTCAAAGCACTGGTGATCAGGATACTCACAGAATTGGTTGATTTTGGTCACAAATTAGATGAAAAAATGCAGGCTACAATAAGTTT
>CM052538.1:121534845-121555160 GCA_028533065.1 Trachops cirrhosus
GGAGTTACCTAAGAAAAAGAAGATAAAAAACGTGTAGTAAAATGATAGCAAACATACAATTATTAACAACCACATCTGAAACAAAAACAAGAAGAAACTAAGCAAACAACTAGAATAGGAACAGAACCACAGAAATGGAGAACACATGGAGGGTTAGCAACAGGGGAGTGGGAGGAGGAGAGAGGGGGGAAAGGTATGAAGAATAAGTAGCATGGATAGTAGATAGAAAATAGATAGGGGGAGGGCAAGAATAGTAGGGGAAATGTAGAAGCTAAAGAACTTATGACACATGGACATGAACTAAAGCGGGGAGTGTGGGTGGGAGAGGGTGTTCAGGGTGGAGGGGAATGAAGGGGGGATAATAGGACAACTGTAATAGCATAATCAATAAAATATATTTAAAAAAAAGAAGTCAGACTTTATGTTGTTCTTTACAACAAAGCAGAGTGGTCCAGGCAGAGCTAACACAAGCTGATAAACCATGAAAGGTTGTGCCCTCTGTGGGGAGGGGGCAAGTCATATTTTCAAGTTACACAGAAATTTGCTGTGGTAATTACCCTGTATCATTAATGACAGGCAATTGCCATAACAATTGGTTGCCACCTTTCTCTCACATATCAGCTCTGCATGCTCTGAAACAAAGTAAGAGGACACTGCAAGTCTAAGGTAGGAATGAAACTCCATGTTGATACTCAGAATTTGGCTGGTGGCATATGTGGTTTACCATGTCTCCAAAGCATTAAATAGCAATAAAATGTAAGAGAATTTGATTTTTTAAAAAATGAATGATCAGTGCTGACCTCCCACAGCATAATGGTTAAAGGCATAGCTCTGGAGTCTGAGGAGACTGAGGTCTGAACCTGAGCTTGGGCACTTCCTGGATGAGTGACCCTGGGCAAGTGGCTTCACCTCCCTAGGCATCACAGGGTTAAACTCACAGGCTGTTGAAAAGATTAAACTGGATAACGTTAGTAAAGCACTTAGCAAAGGTGAGCGCTCCATTACTGATAGCTGAAAATGTCTGCTGCCCGGCAGCAGGTGAATTGAGCACAGAGGAAGGGCACCACACACGGCTCGTGTTGACCTAGGGAATTAAATCCCTAGTGGACCACCACTCAGGGAAGCCCGCTCTCCAATCACACACTCCACGAGCTCTCGCTCCAGTTTCTTTTGTATGTTTGGAGGCATATGCACAGAGGCACACAGGCACAGTCTTTGAATGGCATAATGTTTCCCTCTACATGTTAGAAATACCTTCTCAACCCCAAGGAAGTCAGCAGATCATTTATTCTTCCTAATGACACTTTATACAACAAATATCTGAGATAGCTGAACTTAGTTTTCTTTTGACTCTGCTTGATTTTTCCCTCTGTAGCACCCCTCTTATGCCCTGAGTCTTGGCACTGGGCTGAGGCCTAGTAGAGATGTTAACCCCTCTGTGCTTATAGTGGAGGCATTTTTAAAAATCACTGGGGTGGTGAACACATGTCACATTTTTTTCAAATGACCTATATGCCAAAAGAAGCCTATTTAATAGCCAAAAAAATAAAAAAATAAACAGAAAAAGAACAAACCTTATTTAATAACCAGAACCATTTATGTAAGGGGTCATACCACTTTCAGATACCTGCTATGTATCATATAATGTTAAGATAATTAGGATTTGTTCAATTCTAAAATATGTTGCAGTGAACAATCCAAAAATCACAAACATTTTCCCTTTAGTAATTGTCTGAATGCTGTTTTAGATATCAGTCATCTAAAGCAACACTTATGGTCATTCTTGGCACCTGCGACTCCATCACCCAGTATATTTAAATTTGGGGGTTTGTCCCCTCTTAAACAGCCTTTAGTTCTCTGTTTTCTGTTTGAACTCACTGCTTTTTCTTAGTTCAGGCCTCTCATCTCCGTCCTGTAATTCTGTGACAGTCATCTGGCGGGTCTCCTCCTCTGTTCTTCATTTTGCACACTTAAGTCAGCATGATTGTATAAAATGCTAATGTAATCATGCTACTCTCCTTGAAAAAGAACTTTCAGTGTGTTTCTGTAACCTCCACAATAAAAATCCTTAGCCATCTAGCCTCTGGTCACATCTTTCATTGCTGTGACTTTTCTCCAGGTACATCAACCTACACTAAGCCTTTCCGTGAAACACGCCTTAGGTGAAAGCCTTAGGTGAAACACCCTTCATCCGTGTCTGTTCCTCAGAGTCCTGCATAGTGTTGTCTCTTCTTTGAGAATTTTTGCATTTTCATTTCCCCTAATGATTATAACTCCTCCTTTGTTAGCATTTTATATATTGATTACAATATTATTACTTAAAAATACTGTATTCTTCCCTATTAGCTATTTGTGTCTCACAGGTAAGGTCTGGATCTCATTTATTTTTGATACCCTGAGGAATGTAATAAGTTCTTAATAAAATTTTGTTTTTGTAAAACATATTTAACATTTCTATGAATAGCATGATCTTTTAAAAAAACTGTGCTATTAAAAAAACTTCATTGGAATCATCTTTTTATATCATTTTTAAAAAATTTTTTTGTGTGATGCCCTGACTGGTATGGCTCAGTGGATTGAGCACCAAGAGTTGTGAGTTTGATTCCCAGTCAGGGCACATGCCTGGCTTGAGGGCCAGATCCCCAGTAGAAGGCACTTGTGAGGCAATGACACATTGATGTTTCTCTCCCTCTCTTTCTCCCTCCCTCCCCCTCTCTAAAAATAGATAAATAAAATCTTTTAAAAAATGAATTTTGATGGGTGACATTGGTTAAGAAAATTATATAGGTTTCAGGGTCTACATCATTCTTGGATCCTAATGAAGAATTCACAAAAATTACAGGCTTATTGTATCCTACTCTGAAAATAAGTAATATTATAGTTCTCTGCTTCTCATAGTTAAAATTATTTTTATACCTGATAATATGCAAAAATGCTCACAAGACTTAAAAAATATGATATAAAATTGCATATTCAGAAAATATTCAAATTTGGTAAAAAACAACAACAAAATATGTAAGTCTGGAAGAAAAGCCATATGATATCAATGGTGTTTATTTTGGGATACAAAGATTATGAATAATTTTTGTTTCTACTCTATTCAAAATTATTTACAAAGACCATGTATTTTATAACCAGAAAAAATATTTTTAATAGTAATTAACATGGATGTCGAGTTATTTTTTCTTCAGAAGGATTATCTAAACTTGCTCACTCTTGTTATGTAGAGACAGAAGGTAGGAAAATGTCTTCGATTGTTTATCCATGTTCCTAGTCCTAAACAATTCCCTTTTGGTACAGGATTTGAACGGAACTCATTACTTTTAAACTGCAAATCACTACTTCCACTAGATGTCACCAAACTACTGGAAAATGTAGCTTAAATGCTCTGTGCATATTCAAAAAGCTTTTAAAAACATTTTAAACCCTGTTATTCAGTATTCCTTGTTATCACACAAAGCATTTAAAATTTGAAGAATTTGTAAGAAAAATGCATATTACATAAGGTTCTGGCCTCTTACATAACAGGTGAGGGCTTATATGGATCCTTCAGCTTTATTTAATCTGTATTTTATTAGCTTCTTAATATAAATGTGAGGAGAAAATTGATATTGGGGGCCCTGTTTAAATTTTTAAAAAATTATTTCCAGGTGATTTCAAACTTTCTTTTTATATAATACACAGAGCAAAAGAAGGCCAGAATCCCGAAGCTCATTTCTGAACAATGCTTTTTAACCTAACATACTTGTAGATCACTTCCATCACAGAATGGCTAGCTCCTTGGCTAATGAATAAAATGATCTCTCACTATTGGGATGATTTTCAGGGCACTTAATTTATTGTAAAGCTGTTTATAGCTCACTTTTTGTTTCAGAAAGCAAAACAACTTTTCCTTGAGGAATGAAAGAAGGCATTCTTCTTGAATCTAACAAAAGGCAGCTAGAGAGCCATGTTTTTTAAAATGTATAAATCTACTTACTCTGTAGCTTCCTAACTAGTCATTTTTCTGATTGGCTCAGTTAACAACTGAAGTAGGGGGTTGGAGAAAGCTTGTTTCCAATCATTTTGGCTTGGGAATGAAAATGATTGGCCAATCAAAAGACATTTAAATTAGGGCTCTTGGAAAGATATCCATGTACTGTCTCCTACATTATTGCTTTCTACTGTGGTGTTTGGTCTTTTAAGATGTGATACATGATTTTTCTCGTGCTTTGCCATGGGATGACAAGGCATAACAGTTTGTAAACAAAAGTCTAACTAAATGTCTCAGGTTCTTTCTTTCTCTAAAATATATTTTTCAATTGATTCAATTAGAATAGCACATGCTGATCTTTTTTCCCAGTCTTAAGGGCTTCTGACTATTGCCTATTCTAAATTTCCTCTGTCTCTTTTAATGGCTATTGTACCATATTCTTAGAGTAAAAATTCAAAAATGAAAGTGTTGCTGCAAGTGTTTATCAGTTATGACCTGAAACTTACATCGGTTTGTGCCCGGAGCACTGTTTCACTGATTACACATGTGAAAAATTCATCATGCAAAGAAGTCAGGTCTGTGTTGGATCCTCTTGCAATACTGGCGTATATGATTGCGATTTATTTCTGCTGCCCTGGGCACCTCCTTCAAATGTTTCTCCTTCAACCTGTCACATAAAATATTCGTCTGAGTCCCTCTGATAGGATGACAATCCTTAACTGTAAAGTGGAAAGCTGGTTTTGGACGTTGCTGTCCAGATGTCTGATTCACTTCTCTGTAAACTTTAAAAACAAGTAGCTTCTGTTAGCTATATGCATGGCCTGATAAGCTCACCCCCTTGACACATTTTAAAATATTACTCAATGCTTTCTTAAAACTCCTCTATTGTAGCTCCAAAGGATAGTAGGTTTACTCTAATTATGTTATTTTCATACTCACTGCTTCTTTGCTACAACTGATTACTGAAATGTGGGTAGAGACAGGATTTTCCTGGTAGGGTCGCATGCATGAAATTACTCAGGCTCCACAGAGTCTAAGACTGCAACTTCACATCTTTTGAAATAAAAGTTCATTTTAGGGTAGGTTAATTCTTTAAAAATGTTTGTGGTAAATTGCTTCATTTTTTTTGACTTCCTGTGTTTTAATAAATAGAAGTGAAAGGTATTGGTATTTATACAATTTGGTGAAAAAGAAGTCCGGCACTGCATTTTATATTGTCCTTTGCTTTGGGAGTCAGCCATGAAAATTTGCTCATCTCATTGCTGAGGGGTATTGAAACACATTTCTTGCCGACGTGGTGTCATCTGTGGTGTGGATGGAACCATCACGCTGACAAATACTGCATAAATGGCTGTTAGAGCCAGTACGCCTTCCTGATGATTAACTATAAAAATGTTTTTGACTCTGGTTGCTGACAAGAATGACAATGCTTTGGCCAGACTGGCCTCCTTCTGGACACCAAAGGATGTTCCAGTCTTGGTTTTACCATCTGGTTACAAAATAAGCCAGGAATGATGAAGAGAAGAGAGTCTTTTAAAGAGGCAGCAATAAACTAATTCTTCTGGCTGTGTAATCTTTCTTTGATAAATTAAAAAAAGATGCACTTAGGTCTGAAAAAAAATCCCAACAACAACAGCTTCTGAAATTCTATTTTCCAGTAGAAATAAGGTGTCCTGAATATCTTCATAAGGCAAAGGGATCTGACTATATGAGTCACAAATAATTTCCATGGGGAAATAATAGATGAGTGTTTGAACCACAGAACTTAAATTTTTAGTGTGCCTGAAGGAAAACCAAGCATATAGGAGGTCTGTCCAGAAGATATCCAGCCATGTAATGTGAAAAATAGAGACTTTTACTCAAGAAAATACAAGACACAAGAAACATTGTACACGGGACAATGACACCATGATTCTCTTCAAAGTAGGCACCTTGAGACCTCGCACAGTTTGCCCACTTGCCATCAGCTGCCCTGTTGTATTTTCCCGAATTTCATCGGTCTGAAATCTTTTTCCTTTTAAAGGTGATTTTAGTTTTGGGAAAAGCCAGAAGTCACAGGGCGCCAAATCTGGGCTATAGGGAGGCTGAGTCACTGGGGTGATTTGATGTTTTGCCAAAAAACTACATGAGACGTGATGCATGAGCAGATGCGTTGTTGTGATGAAGCTGCCAATCTCCAGTTGCCCATAGCTGCAGCCTTTTTGAACATGTCTGCAAAGGAATGTTCAGGCTCAATGCAAAATATGATGCAGATTCATTGCTCTACTCACTCAGTCATTTTGAATGCAAAGGCCACAGAGTACACATGCTCACTCAATGGTGTCTACTGCCCCTACTGACTAATACAGTGAAGTTGTCATTGTTCACATATGCGCGTTGCATTCCAGTGTACTCTCCTTGGCTGCCAGGTTACATGGATGTCTCACAAACTGTTCTCATTATTTTAACAATGGCTAGACTTTTTCCGGATGGACTTAATAGTTCATAGGATCATTTCCTTCTATGCAAACTTAAATTAATTATTCTGATGTAAGAATACTAAGTTCTATAAATGATAATAAAAGCAGCAACAATAATATATTTCCTTTTTTTATGGTTCAACATGTAGATTTATTACTAATATTTTAATAATTTAGACACATATCATTATGTATTTTTTAAACTTTTTAAAATTGTTGTTCAAGTATAGTTGTCTCCACTTTGTCACCACCACTACCCCCATCCCAGCCATCCCCACTTCCCACCCTTGATCCTAACCCCCTTTGGTTTTGTCCATGTGTCCTTTATAGTTGTTCCTGTAAACTCTTCCTCCTTCCCCTCATTATTCCCTCCCACCTCCCCTCTGGTTACTGTCAGTTTGTTCTTAATTTCAATGTCTCTGGTTATATTTTGTTTTTTGATTAGGTTCCACTTACAAGTGAGATCATATGGTATTTGTCTTTCATTGCCTGGCTTATTTCACTTAGCATAATACTTTCCAGTTCCATCCATGCTGTTGCAAAGGGTAGGAGCTCCTCCTTTCTTTCTGCTGTACAGAATTCCATTATATAAATGTACCATAGTTTTTTTATCCATTCATTTACTGATGGGCACCTAGGTTGCTTCCAGCACTTGGCTATTGTAAATTGTGCTACTATGAACATTGGGGTACATAGGTTCTTTTGGATTGGTGTTTCGGGATGCTTTATAATTTCCAAAAAGCATTCAACTAGATAATTTCCTTTGAATCTTACAAAAATCCTGTGCTACAAATATTATTTTTATACCTTCAGTTTACACACAAGGAAACAAGCTCAGAAAGACTTAATAATTCATTCAAGGTCACACAGCACATGGCAGGATTGGGGGTAGAGGAACTCTAACTCTGGTAATCTGTTGCCAAACACAGTATACTTTCACGACCTCACACTGCATCATTTCCTCCCAGCAACATTCCCATGGTTCAAGGAAGGTCACATTAACTCTATGATTATAATTTGAAGAATAAAATGCTGCCTTATTTTTTTAAAATTTAATCTTTATTATACTTTTCCCATTTCCAATTAGTCCCCTCATGCACCCCTCCCCCCAGCAATCACCACACTGTTGTCCATGTCCATGAGTCTTTTTTCCTTTTTGCTGTCAGCCTGCTCTCCATCTATGAGTCTGTCTCTGTCTTGCCTGTTAGTTCAGTTTGTTCATTCAATTCCATATATGAGTGAAATCATGATATTTGTCTTTCTCTGTCTGGCTTATTTCATTTAGCATAATGTTCTCCAGGTCCATCCATACTGTTGCAAAGGGTAAAATTTTCTTCTTTTTTATGGCTGAGTAGAATTCCATTGTGTAAATATCCCACAGTTGTTTTATCCATTCATCTACTGATGGGCACATAGGCTGCTTCTATATCTTGGCGATTGTAAATAACACTGCAATGAACATAGGGGTGCCTATGTTCTTTTGAATTAGTGTTTTGGGTTCCTTTGTATGTATTCCCAGAAGTAGGATCATTAGATCAAAAGGCAGACCAATTTTTAATTTTTTGAGGTATCTCCATACTGCTTCCCACAGTGGCGGCACCAGTCTGCATTCCCATCGACAGTGCGAAATAGTTCGCACTTTCTCCATGTCCTCACTAGCACTTGTTTTTTGATTTATTGATGATGGCCATTCTGACAGGTGTGAGATGATATCCCATTGTGGTTTTAATTTCCATTTTTTGATGATTAGTGACATTGAGCATCTTTTCATATGTCTATTGGCCATCTGTATGTCTTCGGAGAATTTCTATTCAGGTCCTTTGCCCATTTTTTAAATGGGTTGTTTGTTTTTTTGGTATTGAGTTTTGTAAATACTTTATAAATTTTGTATATTTACCACTTACCAGATGTATTAGTGCATATGTTTTCCCATTCTGTGGGCTGTATTTTTATTTTGTTGATGATTTCCTTTGCTGTGCAAAACTTTTTTAGTTTGATGTAGTCCCATTTGTTCATTTTTTCTTTTGTTTCTCTTTCCTGGGGAGACATATCCAATAAAATATTGCTATGAGCAACATCTGAGATTTTGCTGCCTATATTTTCTTCCAGGATTTTTATAGTTTTGGATCTAACATTTAAGTCTTTGATCCATTTTGAATTTATTCTATTCTCATGTGTGGTATAAGAAGGTGGTCTGGTTTCATTTTTCTGCACATATCTGTCCAATTTTCCCAACACCATTTATTGAATGAATTACCTTTAACCCATTGTATGTGCTTGCTACCTCTGTTGAATACTAATTGACAATAAAGGTATGGGTTTATTTCTGGGCTGTCTATTCTGTTCCATTGATCCATGTGTCTGTGTTTATGCCAGTCCCAGGCTGTTTTGATTACTATGGTCTTATTCTATATGTAATTTGCCATAATTTTTCACAGAATGCTTCTTAGACTTGAGACTCCAATGCCATGAACTATTTTGTTTTATCATAAATGATGAGAACTTGAACTGTGTAGTTGGTGTGGTAGAGACTATAATTGGCTTGGGTGGGAAAGTAAGGAGAAGGCCTGGTGTGTTGGGGTTCAAAGGGCTTACGTATAAAGTGGTGTTGTTTGAATAATGCATGAACACATTCCGGCATTCTTCATGTCTCAGACTTGCTTGTCTTCCATTTCTTTTTTTTTTTAATGTTATATTTATTTTTGAAGAGAGGGTAAAGGAGGGAGAAACAGAGGGATTGAAACATCATTCAGTTGCTTCTCCATGGCCCCAACTGGGGACATGACACACAACTCGGGCATGTGTCCTGACTGAGAATCAAACCAGTGACCTTTTGGTTGTGGGGTGACACCCAAACCCCTGAGCCACACTAGTCAGGGCTTTTTCCCATTCTTGTTTCTTGCCTCTATACAATGTCCTTGCCTCTATGCAAACTGAATGGTATTTTCATAAAGAGAAGAAAGTACTAAGAAAGACAAAACATAAACCTATCTCTATTTAGTCTAATAACTGACACAGTAAATAACATATAAATGTTTTTATTTCAGAGACAAGATTAAACCCTGATCACTCCTTGAGACCTTTTCTGGAAACTCAGGCCCATAGGTTCCTCCTTTCTCTGAATTGCTGTAGTACTTATGGATGGTTTAGCAGATAATTTTTAGTAAGTTAAATGTTAATGACTTAAATTTTAATTAATTAAATAATAAATTGAATAACAAATAAAATTTAATAAAATCTTCAGTGGTTTTCAGTTGTTATACATGTTAGTTTTCTCTTTCCTTTTAGACTGTAACTCATTGAGGTTATGAATCATATTTTATATTTTATTGTAAACTCCATAATAAATACCTTGGTATATAATCATGTTTTCAACAAATTCTCTTTTGTTATTTAAAAAGTAAGACAAGCTCTGACCAGTGTGGATTAATTGGAGGGGCATCATCCTGCAAAGTGAAAGGTTGCTCGTTTGATTCCCAGTCAGGGAACATGCCTGGGTGGTGGGTTTTGTCCCTGGTGGCTGCACATATGAGAGGCAACTGATCAATGTTTCTCTGTCACATTGATGTTTCTCTCCCTCTCTCCCTCCCTTCCTCTCTCTTTAAAAATAAATAAATAAGATCTTTTTTTAAAAGTAAGATGTAGAAATATGTGAATTAGCGGTCCTATTCAGACACAGAAGGAATTGGGAGTAAAGATGGGATGATGGTAGAGAGGAAAAGAGAAGGAAAATGACTGCCTGTACTATGTACAAGCATTCTGTTAAGCCATCTAATGCATCCTTCTACCAACCCTATGGTTATTTTCCATAAGAAAAGTGATGCATGATAGCATTTGTTTTCTCATCTGAGGCTCAGGGTAGCGAGGTAATTGGAAACCACTCTGAGAAGAGCGGGATATAGATATATCAGGAACTACACAAGGTGAAAATACATGAATTAGCTCTTTATCATTTGTCTTGCTTTGAATGCTCCTTTTGCAGGAGCATTAGCTTCTAGGTCTCAGTTGTTAAAATTGCAGGTGACCTTGAAGAACTTTCTGAGGGTCACCTTCAGACCTACACCTGGGTCTGTTGGTTTTGGGCTGCCCAGTAAGGGGCAGCAAGAGGCAAGAAAGCTACTTAGTTCTATCTTCTCAGGCTTTGATTTTGGGACCCTCTTTAGAAGCCACTTTCAACCCATCAGCAGGCATTCCTGATCAAACAGAATGAGAGCAAGTGATAACATGGTTTTTACTTTCTGTTAAGATCAAGCAGACCAACTCAGTTCCTACCATCCTGTGAATAGGTCCCAGATGAATTTTTCATCCTTGTTTCATCTGTTTCTCCCCCAAATCAACAGAAAGTCTGGCTAGTTTAGCAACATCACCTACTAATCATCAAATATTATGGATAAATTATATGAGCTCTGAGTTTGTTTGATTGGTAATGTTTTTAAAAATTGCATTATACAGTCACAGGCCTGAAAAGAATCTAAGGAGTCTTGGTGTTATTAGGTAAAAGCTCCAGAGACCAGTGTCTATCAAAAGTGAGTATTCACACGACCTGTATGTCAGGGATGGTAGTAGTTGGAAGATGGTAAATTAAAATTCAGATTTCTCGGCCCCCATAGAAACTTCCTGAATCAGAGTCTCTGCACGTGGAACACAGGAATCTGAATTTAATAATAAGTTTCTCAGGTGAGAACTACTCTCATTGACTGCACAGCCCATTTAATTCTATTTACCAACAGTGCCTTTCAAAATTAATGAGAAGCAGGGCCTTTGCTGAAACTCTAAAAAGGTAATGGTGTTTAAATAATATATGTGAGAAGGAAAGATATGAATATTCACTAAACAAACATAGATTGAGCATGTGTTGTGTGTCTGTCCTTGTGGTAGGTACCCAGGGAACAGAAATGAAATAAGACCTGGAACTCCTCTTGGGCACTTTACAGGTTAGTTCTGATACAAACCAATGCATACCTAATTACAATATTATGTAACATTGCCATTGAGAATGATGAACTTTGAGGGGAATTAGGCAATATACACCAAGAACCTTAAAAATGTACACGGACAAGATGATTTCATGTCTATGAACTTAACATAAGAAAATAAGTATTTATAACTAGCTCAATAAGAGCAAACTAACATTTATTAACTATGAATTTACTTGAACTTTCTCCTTGGATTTGTACAAAAGCCTTAGGTATTAGGTGAAATTATTTTCCTCTTACAGATGAAGGAATTTTGAGATATTAAGAGATTTATCTAAGATCACAGCATTGGAAAGTGACAGGACCCAAATCCTAGTATGTACTAAAGATTATGCTCTTTAAAAAATTTTAATTTATTATTTATTTATTTATAGAGAGAGGGGAAGGGAGAAGGAAACAAAGGGAGAGAAACATAAATGTGTTGTTCCTTCTCACACGCCCCCTACTGGGAACCTGGTCTGCAACCCAGGCACATGCCCTGACTGGGAATCCAACTGGCGACCTTTTGGTTCGCAGGCCAGCACTCATACCTCTGAACCACACCAGCCAGGGCTAAAGATTATGCTCTTAAGCACTGAACTTCACTCTCTCAAGAGTACAGTATTATTGTGGCAGAGCTGCTTATTAATGTGAAAGAAACTAGAGCTTAACATCAGGGAATTGCTTAAACAAATTACGCTATAACTAAATGAGATAGTATATTAAGATACTCAAAATTATATAGAGATAATATATCCAAGATCTGATTTTAACCCAAAACTTGAGATATTTTTAAATGGTTCGTTATATTTTTTTGTATCTGTTTCAATGCAATCATGTTAAGATAGAGCCATAGAATTGGAAGCCTGATTATTGGTCAGAATTAACAAAATCCTCCTGGTCTGACACTATGTAGACCTCTTAATCATTTGAATTTCAACTGTCACCATTGTAGGGCCTGAATCCAATTGTGGTACAGGGAGGTAATCATAAATAAAAAATTGAGTTCCTGTCAATTTAACCTGACTAGGTTCTCAACATTCTGAAAGGGCCTTACTTAATAGGATGATTCTGACTCTGGACTTCTATTTAACCGAATAAAAGATGATGGAGGGTATCACCAAAACCCAGAACATCAACAGTGGTCACCTTGGCTACCAGAATGTGAGCTGTTTCTGACCACTGGAAATGTGAATTAATTGGGTGATGGGTTGTCAGGTCAGCATACACCTGGCTTTGCTCTCTTACTGTGTATATGATTTTGACATAAATGCTAAGAATGTGCCTTAGTAAGTTCTCCAGTGGCCAGGAAGATGACATTAACATTTAAAGACACAAAATACTATACATATAAAGTATAAAATTAAATGCAAAACTGAGATTCTTACAGCATATTCTCAATTTGCTGGAGTTTAACTACTTAGAGTCATCTGCTAACTTGTGTGTGTGAGTGCCCATGGACACTCTAATATGAAAAATAAGTGATTAACAATCAGTAAACTGGTGTCAGAACTATAATTTTTTAGTTTCCTATTTCATTTTTTTAAGAGACACTCTTTTTTAAAAAGCTTTTATTTATTTATTTTTAGAGAGAGGGAAAGGGAGGGAGAGAGAGAGAAATGTGTGGTTGCCTCTTGAGTGCCCCCTAGTGGTGACCTGGCCCACAACCCAGGCATGTGCTCTGACTGGGAATCAAACTGGCGACCCTTTGGTTCGCAGTCAGGCACTCAGACCACTGAGCCATGCCAGCCAGGGCAGAACTACAATTTTTTAAACAGGAAGGTTGAGATATACCCTAAGTTCAGTTCATCTTACTGAGGATGGAATGTATTCTGTATATTTAACTGAATTACTTATATTTTTAATTTCATGGGTTAAAGCAGAAAGCATATATTGGTTAATGCTGAATTAATTAGACTATTAAATTAACTGTGGTTTTTAATTTCATAGCTGTCCAGATAGTGAAAGTTTTATTATCTTAGTCAAAGTCATCGTCCCACCCGCATCTGTTTTTAAGAAATAAAAAAGGGATGTTGGGGTTTAAATCTCGGTATTATGAATACTCACTAATTCTACCAGATAATGCATCAGACTTTTATTTTTTTTGCCTGTGATTATATATGTGTATTTTTTCATCTGCTTGTTTTCAAAAGATAAACATATTTAAATGAGGACATACAGGGTTTTCCCTCTAATTGTAAACTGTAACAGTACTGAACTACCTGTGACTTAAGATGAAGCTCTTCATTATCCAAGTCACATCATCTGGAAAGAGTTGGCTGTGTTTAAACTGCACTTAACTGTATTTAAAATGAAATACAACATATTTACATTTTCTGCCCTAGTTTATTATGAAATTTACACTTTAAAATTTTTAAATAGAAAATGTTTCTCAGAACTAGGATTTGCATGTGTTCCTTTGCCTTAGCTGCAAGAATCAATCAGATCATGTTAAGGTGCACAATAAAGCTCCTTTTGAAGCCTGTTATTAAATATACATAAGAATAGACACTTTTTTGTGTGTTCAGAAATAAAGAGAAAGAAAGTGTTCCATGTTTTTGAAGACTGAAATCCTTCAAAGCTCTTTTCCTTTGCAAGAAAACAAAAGGCTATTGTAAATTGAAGTGCTGAAACAGCGACAGCAGCAAAGTAATTAATTGCTCATTCATGGAAGAAAATGTATAAGTGAGAGGCAAAAGTTAACCCCTTTATAAAATTAACCCCTTTATAAAGTTAAAATAATGTATGTGGCTAACAAAACAGCTATCAGCTTCTCTGTGTTTAAACATGATGGTCCTCTCTGTGTTGCTGGTTGTTTGGTTTGGGGGACTTGTGGTAATTGTTGGTGTCACTATACCTACCATGGAAAAAGACACAAACATGCATCTAAAGATTTTTTTGTTCTCAGGGGAAAGGCCTGCTGCTTATGTCACTGTGTTGCAGAAGCCAAGCTAAGGAATATTGTATAACTAGTGTCTCACACTTCCAATACAATATATTTATGACCACTTCTGTGATTAGATTACCTAATTAAATAACACATTTTTACCATGTATAATGAGCACTTTTTGTCCAGATTTTTGAGGGAAAAATAAGGATGTGCATTATACATGGGTATAATGGTTATATGCCATAGGTATAATAATGGGGCATAATACTTCTGTGTATAATGCACACAAAATGTGACTGTGTATTGTACATGGGAGCACATTGTACATGGCAAAATACGGTATATATACTTATATAGACACACACATATGGCAGAAGTGATTATTAAGCTTCCAGGGAATAGTGAACAAATGCTAGAAATTGAAGACTATGTAGGGTTTTCTCTAAAACAGTCAAATTAAGTGATCAGTCTTATTTAGAAAGGTTTTTCAATATAGTTCATGCCCCAGGGAATCTCGCTCCAACCAAGAGCTGTGGCTGGTAGCTACTCTGTCTACATTTGCAACAGCTTGAGCTATACCATCTCACAGGGTTTAGGGAAATTGCTGCCAGCATAAAGCAAATAATTCCCTCTCTCTGGTCCTCAAGAATGGCAGGAGACTGTAATTTCTTATTATCAAACCTTCTGCTCTGTACCAACCAGCCGTACCTTTGAACCACGGACCTTATTCACAATTACCTTTCTGTCTTATGCACAAGTGTCTGTGTATTTTGATGTGACAAAAATCACACCTAGTTGTCAGCAGTATAACATCTTCCTAATGGGGAGGCGTCTGAAGCAGATTGAAGGGTGGCTAAACAGTTCTCATCATTTTATTATTAAAACCTTGACTGACTTCACCTACAAAGGTGCACACATTCAAGTTAGTTGGAAAATCAGGTATCCATTTGGGTCTTACCCAAAATATTTGTTCACTTTACCCAAAACAGCCTAAAGCACAGTTTTCTGAATTTCATCTCTAGAAGTTAATTTAACTGGAGGGGTCTTTCTTGGGCTGCATTAATTTAATCTCTTGAGCTACTGATAGCAACAAAACAGACTAGAGTTTAGAATTAATGATAATAGTAATAAAAATAATGACACTATTCTATAAATGCAGGTCCCAATATATGAATACCTTGTTCTACAATTAATTTCATTTGCAAATTCACGTTTAAAACTCAGAAGTCATTTTCCCATGAAAACACTATAATAATGGTTATAGAGGATTTTTGTTGGCATGTGAAAGGTATTTGAAATGCAGAAGGTAATTATTACTTTAAGTAATATTTCCATGGAGAAATCTATTCAGAGTGCCCTAGAATGTCAGGGCGCGTCATTCTTCCCACCTCAAGTAGGAGCAGGAACACTCCTCCCCCAACTTTGACCATAGTATTTGGAGTGGTGGGTGGATTGACTGCCCCAGGCATGGCTCCTTAGGCCGGAGAAGGGTTTTCAGCAGGACAGGAGGTTGAATGAGCACGGCTGATGGATTGGAGTGGGAGACAGGGAACTGAGATGCTCTGGGTCAGAGTAATGGCAGGGGTAGCTGGGATGATGATCTCCAGGAGCCTAATACTCTGACCTCATCCTGACCAACTCCTTATCCAGGGCTGGAGGGAGATGCAGCAGCAGTGGTTTTCTCCCTCTGGAGGGGTAAGAACTTACTGGTGATGGTAACAGCAGAGGGAAGGGGAATCCCTATCTTAGCATAGATGGAGTGCTATCTGCATATCTGGGGTATAAGTGAGTCAGGGACCTGTGATGATGATGATGATGATGATGATGATGATGAAGATGATGATTTCTTTCAGATTTTTTGAATTCTTATTACAAATTATCAGTGATGCTTAAGAGAGTTCTTGTAAAAAATCATGTGAACATTTGGTCATTGGACAGATAGTTATTGAGTGCTTACTTTGTATAAGCCACTAGTTTTCTCTATTTTTAGATAGGAAGGGAGGGAGAAAGAGAGGGAGAGAAGTATCAGAGTGTGTGGCCTTTTGCTTACCCCTTACTGTGGACCTGGCCTGCAACTCCAGCATGTCCCCTGATTGGGAATTGAACCAGTGATCCTTTGGTTTGCAAGCTGGCACTCAATCCACTGAGCCACACCAGCCAGGGCTCTGCACCACTTTTCTTAAATCCTTTAGGAACTACTTGGATACAAAACAATGCAGTAGAAATTTTAAACTGTGAAATATACTCTAGTGGGTAAGTTTTTGACTTCAGGTGCTTCCAGTATTGAGGAAGAGAGTACTCACCACCTTATTTTATGGGGATTCTTGTAGCTATGAAAGTATAGACAGAGCATTGTAAGCCCTTAGAGGAGGGAGAGATCACTTTTAGGTAGAGAAGTTGGAGAAGATGTTGTGGAGGTAGTGGTGATTGAGTCAGGTGTTGAAGACACATGGAAACGAGGGTAGGATATTCCAGTCAAGGTGAAGTGAGTGCTTGAATTAGGCTGTTTTCAGTAGAATTGGAGAATAGGGTATGGAAGTGGGAATATGAATGTAGAATCCATGGGTCTTAGCAACTAATTGGATAAAAAGACTAAGCATGTGCTATTATGATTTTTTTAAAAGATTTTATTTATTTATCTTCAGAGGGGAAGGGAAGGAGAGAGGGAGAGAAATATCAATGTATGGTTGCTTCCTGTGCATTCCCTGCTGGGAACTGGCTTGCAACCCAGGCATGTGCCCTGACGGGGAATCAAACCGTGATCTCTTGGTTCACAGGCCCGCGCTTAATCCACTAAGCTACACCAGCCAGGGCCTATTATGATTTTTGAGGTCGGTAAAAGTGAAGATACTGACATCATTATAGGTAGAGAAACACAGGAAAAAGTCTGTATCTTTAGTTTAGGTCTAGTTGAGACTGAGCAGCATTTTAGTCTACTCAGGTGCACAGGTGCAGCCAGTGGCGAGAAATGAGGGACTGGAGCTGTGGGAGACGCTGGGACAAAGAGTTTCAAGTCCTACAGAAACCATGGGTTGGGTAAGATAGCCAAGGATTCCAGAAAATAAAAGGGTCAAAAATACATCTGGGGGGGATATTTCTTAGCTACGGAGCAGGAGGAGGAAAAATGTTCTCAGAGAGGTGAGGAGATGAGAAATACAAGAAAAAGGTGATTACCATTCTCACAAAATAAAGATTTATTTTCTTGAGCACAAATAAGCAATTCACCACTAGATTAGTAACAAGGAATTTTAAAATAACTTTTAAAAGAAGAATTTTAGTATCGTGATGAAGCTGGGTGCCACATGGCAAGGGTCATGGAGCAAGACGGTTGGGAAGCGGAGGTTGGGTAGAGAAGGAAGAAGAGAAACAGTTTCACTGTGAGAAGTGCAGGTGCAGGGCAAGTGACAAGACAAAGCAGAGACATCAAAATGCAAAGGTGAGCAGGTTACTCTGCTACTCAGAAACGTTTGCTAGCTGCTTAGCACCTAAAAGATACAGTTCATATTTCTTTTTATTACTGAGATATAATGCATGTATTATAAAACTCCTCATTTAAAAAGTGCAGTTCAGTAGTTTTTAGTATATTCTGAGTTGTACAACCATCATCACTATCTAACTCCAGAATATTTTCACTACCACATCCCCCTGCACAAAACCCATACCTGTTAACAGTCACTCCTTGTTCCCCCTTCTCTCAGCCCTTAGTAACCATTCATCTACCTTCTGTCTGTATGGATTTGGCTATTCTGGACACTTTGTATGTATATGGAATAATACAATATATAATATATGCCTTTTGTTTTGGGCTTCTTTTGCTGAGCATATGTTTGCAAGTTTCCCTCATGTTGTAGTGTGTATCAGTACTTCATAGATTTTCATGGATAAATAATATTCCATTGCATGGGTATACCCCATTTTGTTTATTGTTGCTTTATCTGATTGGTATTTAGGTTGTTCCTACCTTTTGGCAATTATAAGTAATGCTTCTATGAGCATTTGTATACAAGTTTTTGTGTGAACATGTTTTTTTTAAAAAAAATTTTAGATCCTTGTCCGAGGGTATGTTTACTGATGAGAGAGAGAGAGAGAGAGAGAGAGAATATCATTGATTGATTGCCTCCCATATGCATCCCAACTGGGGATCAAACCCACAACCTAGGTATGTGTCCTGACCAGGAATTGAACCGTAAGCTTTTGATGTATGGGATGAGGCGCTAACCAACCTAGCCACCCGGCCAGGGCTGTGTGAACATGTTTTTATTTCTGTTAGGTATATACTTAGGTGTGGTATTGCTGGGTCATACAATAACATAAACATATGTTTAACTTTTTGAGGAACTGCCAAACTGTTTTTCACAGTGGGTGCACCATTTTACATTTCCATCAGCAATGTTTGATGGTTCTGATTTCTTCTCATCCTCGGTAACACTTGTTATTTTTTATCTTCTTTATTACAGTCATCCTAGTGTGTGAAGTGATATCTCCTTGTTTTGACTTGAATTTCCCTAATGATTAATGATATTGAGCATCTCTTCATGTGCTTATTGGTCACTGTATATTTTATTTGGAGAAGTATCTACTCAGTACTCTCACCAATTTTTAATTGAGCTATTTGTCTTTTTATAGTTGGGTTGTAAGTGTTCTTTATATATCCTTGATATCAGATCAGAGTCAGATATTTGATTTGCAAATATTTCCTCCCATCATGTGGGCTGTTTTTTCACTGTCTGGATACAGTAGCTCTCCTTATCTATGGTTTCACTGTTCGAGGTTTCAGTTACCAGTGGTCAGCCCTAGTCTGAACAAATTAAATGGAAAATTCCAGGAATGAACAATTCAAAAATTTTGAATGTCATGCAATCCTGACATTTCATTCATGATGAACTCTCCTGCCTTGCCTCTCCTTCCTGCCTGGGATGTGAATCATTACTTTGTCTAGTCTGCATGCTCCGCATGCTCCCTGCCGGTTAGTCACTTAGTGGCCATCTTGGTTATCAGACTGACTGTTGTGGTATCACAGTGCCCATGTTCAGACAACCCTCATTTTACTTAGTAATGGCCCCAAAGTGCAAGAGCAGTGATGCTGACAATTCGGATGTGCCAAAGGGAAATAATAAAGTGTTTCCTTTAAGTGAAAGTCCTTGACAATAAGAAAAATAAAATCTTATGTTGAGATTGCTAAACTCTATGGTAAGAACAAATCTTCTACCCCTAAAATTGTGAAAAAGAAATCCATGCTTTTTCACTGAGAGACAGAGAAGCCACGTCATATAACTTTTATTACAGTATATTGTTATAATTGTCCTATTTTATTACTTGTTGATTTTAGTCTCTTACTATGCCTAATTTATACACTAAATTTATCATAGGTATGTATGTATAAGAAAAAACATAGTACAGTGTATATGGCTTGGTACTACCCACAGCTGTGGGCACACACTGAGAGTCTTGGAATGCTTCCCCTGTGGGCAAGGGGACTAGTGTAGAGTCCTTTTAAATTCACATTTCTGGGCCATCTAAAGTTCTCCAGATCTTCTCCTTATCTATCTTCGAGACTTATCTTTATTTCTCTTATTTTAAATTAAAACAATTTTATTGAGTTTATTCGGGTGACATTGGTTAATAAAATTATATAGGTTTCAATTTTATACATCATCTATTCTATTGTACAATTCTATGATACATCATCTGTATATCGTACTGTGTGTTCACCACCCCAAATCAAGTCTCCATCCATGACCATTTATCCCCTCTTTACACTCTACTACCTTCTGTACCCCCTTTCCCTCTGATAATCACCATAGTGTTGTTTGTGTCTATGAGTTTATTTTTTCTTCACTTAATACCTTCACCTTTTCCACCTAACCCCTCAAACTCCTCCTCTCTAACAGCTGTCAGCCTGTTCTCTGTACCTGTGAGTCTGTTTCTGTTTTTGTTTTTTTAAATATATTTTATTGATTATGCTATTACAGTTGTCCTATTATCCCCCCTTCATTCCCCTCCACCCTGAACACCCTCTCCCACCCACATTCCCCCCT
>CM052538.1:121555660-121597780 GCA_028533065.1 Trachops cirrhosus
AAAATAAAAAAAAAAAAAAAAAAAAAAAAGGAATGTGTATAAAGGACCCTGGACAAAGTCAAAGGCGGGTAGGATTGAGGGTGGGAGGTGGGGGAAAGTGGTGGGGGGAAAATGGAGATAACTGCACTTGAACAACAACAACAAAAAAAAGAAAAAAGGAGGAAAAAAAAGGGCCAATTGTCAAGTTCTTTTCTTTTTCCCCAAATGCCATCAGCTGAAGAACTCAATTGGATTTATTCTAAAAGCAAATCTATAAATTCAGTGCTACAGATGATACAAAACAGAATACATTATTCTAAAAGTACAAGAAGATATGATTGAAATATTCAAATAATGACAAAGTGTACTCACATTACCACTCCAGTGAGAGAAAACTGACTCAAGAGGAAAAGCAGCTGTGCCAGCCACATATATAACAGGCCCCGCTTCAGGACCCTTTGGGTAAATGGTGGAGGAACTTACCTTTTGCAAAGCAAGTGGCACAGAAGTCCAGGTGTTGGTTACACATTGCAAGGAGACAGAGATCAGTTACAAGCTTCGTTCAGATCTTTATGGGAGAGTTTTAGGGAGAAAATAAAAAGAGTCTAAAGATTTAAAAACTCTTGATATACATTCTTGAATTGGCTCTTCAGATAGTTTTATTATTTTATAATGCCTATCAAAGCTCATCAAAATATTATGGGGATGTTTGGTTCCTCACAACTTCATTAACTGGGTATTTTTATTTTAAAGGTTTTTGCCAGCTTCAGGCCTTAAATAAACACAGTCGGGTTAGCTACAGCCTTGCTCCTCAACTGCTGCCCTGATTTTCTGTGCATAACTGTGAGAACAGGGAACTGTACATACAGAGTGGGGCCCAGAGAAATTGTCCCAGTTTGTTCTACCATGGGAAAGTCTATAGCCAATCCATTGGAAGCAGAGTGTTCCACAGAGGATAGTTCATTTGAATAAATGGTATAGTTATAAATCTATGGTGGTGGAACAATCTGAGATAATTCGAACTCTGAATGCTACAATACAATGTTTGAAAAGCTGTAAAAAAGACTTCCTCACAATTTACAGTTGAAGATGGAGACTTTCATAATTCTGCCCCAAATTGTTCCATTTTGAACATCTTATAGGTAAATAGAAGTAAATGGCATTTATTAAAATTGGGTTTGTTCTCAAACCTGTTTCGACTTGAGCAATTGCTGCAATAAAATTTCCTTTAATATCTTTGTTTAACTGCCATTGGTGAAAAAAACCCTTAAATCTGAAGCTATTTCTAAAATTGAAGATTAAACATAATTGATATTAAGTACCATTAAGCTCATTACTGGTCTTATAAGATATTTCTACATTCTCTGGAATGAATATCATCTCAGGGAAAAGAAAGTTCACCTATTATGGGTTTCTTCTATTTAATTCTATTCACTAGTCTATGCCATATAATGTGCTAGCCTCTGAATACTGGGAAAATGAGGAACAAACCCAATCTTCAAGAAGCTCTGTCTAGAGGTAAATGAAATATGTACACGTACACAAATACTAATGCACTGTGATAGTGATACACATGTAATATAAGTGCTTTGGAAACACAAATGCAAAGTTAATGATTCTGCAGTCATAGTAAGGGGACTGGGGTAAGGGAAGCCAGGGAAACTAATAAGAGATTCATCTCATCTGGGTCTTAATTGATGAACAGGAAAGATTTTTTTTAGGCAGATAAATGGGCAAGAAAGTTTGAAATGGATGGAGGTCAGAGAATTCAGGGAAGTGGGAAATTTAGTGTGTTTAGGTATATGGTCACATGAATGAGAAGAGGCTGGATAGGAGACTGGAAAGCCCACCCAGGTAAGATGTATGCAAAAGAAAAGAAAGATTTTAAAAATGAATTTTAATACATTGTTTCCAATAACTTTATTTGTATTTGATTTTCTAAAAGAAACAGACATTCAGTGTATGTATTTGTAGAAAAGTGTGTAATTTTACTGAAATCTATATTTCTACAGAACTATAATCATTTCAGATCTTTCCTATTCTACAACAAAAAGTCTTTAAAATGAATGACAAGGCAAATGTATAGCATTATCTCTACTAGGGATTCTTAGATATTGTTTGTCAGTGTTTGAATAGTGCAGTTTTGCATGGCAACAAATTGTGGGCTCTTGGCAAAAAGCATCTCAGATAATTTTTTGATTATGATGAATTTTATCATTTTTATTGAATTTATTGGAGAGACACTGGTTAATAAAATAAGTTTTACCTTTGTATGTGAGGTTGTGCTGGGTGATTTCTAATGTATCTTTCTCTCTGACTCTTTTGTTCTCTCTGTCTCTCTCCCTTTCCCTCTCACCCTCTCCCTCTCTCTACATGTCTACAGGGTGGTCATAACATCTGGAAACATAATAATATTTATTGTGTATTGCAATATCAATAAATCCTTTTTTAAACCTATATCTTATATCTTGATGACTAGAATATAGTACTAAACTTCGTGACGTCAAATTAGTCAAAAATATTTTAATATTAATTAAGATGAGATGCTAAAAATAATTGATTATATTTAAGTAGGGTTTACTTTGGTAGAGCTCCTTGTCACTTTGGAGATGTATTTAAGATGTAGGCTGTTAATTTCATATCTCTTTCAGAAAGCAGCTCTATATGATGCTCTATGTATATTGATTAGCAGGGAAAAATTGAGTCAAAATGGACCGTTCATGGTAGACCTGGCTGAAAATGAATATAGAATGGCAGGACGGAAGCTAAGGTGGACGCCATGACAGATTGATGTCTCTCTGTGGACAGCCTGTCAGAGCTTGATTCTGCCCTGGCCACATCATGTTTGTACAGAATATTTCAACTATACATGTAGGGATGGCTGTGATATATTCCTGTTGACTGTTCCATACTCCCCAGCAGTGAACTAGAATATTTTGAATAGTGTATGTGTAGTTTCTTTCACCATCCTAGGTATTGCTCACTGTGACCCCGTAAGCAGCTGCCAAACCTGCACACTCCCCTCCTTCTGAATGCCCTTCAGTATAGGCTCCCACTAGCTCATATGGCACATTTGTAAATTAGAAAAAAACTGCCCCTTCTTCTGGATGGACATAGTCCAGGAATCATGGTTTGGAGCATGAAATGGAGCATAAGATGGCTTTGGGGTACCTAGTGCTGAAAACAAATTACATGATTATATGTGATGGCCCTGTCTCCACCAGAAGTGTCAGGCATCTCCAGGGCACTAGAATTTAAGAGATAATCCCATTGCCCACTTTTGGCTGAACACCAATTACATACTTTCAGAAGTATGTAAGTAATTAGCATACTTACTAATATGTATACTTAATATACATTATAGTGTACACACTAATACTAATGTTTAATATAGAGGTAGCATTTCAAGTTTGGTGGTTTTATCTAGCTTACTTTGCTGAAGTTATGACAAAACTTTGAAATATTCCACCCCATCTGTTTCTGATATTGATGATTATGAACCAAAAAAGAGAGTGTGAATTCATGGAATATCTGTCAGTAAAGTGATAGTCATAGAGTCTATAGAAATTCAGTTAGCATCCAAAGTCCATAGGACAAAGAGAGGTAGAAAATGTGTTCAGAAAGTCATATAACAATATCAAATCCAGGTTAGGTTTACTTATGTTTCACACTTTTTTAACTTTTTGTGGTAGGCAGAGTAATGGGCCCTTAAAGACCTCTCACTTCCGGAACCTGTGAATATGTTACCTTACATGGCAAAAGGAACTTTGCAGATGTCATCAGGTTAAGGACCTTGAGATGGGGCACATATCCTGGACTAGCTGAGTGGGCCCAACCTAATTAAATAAATCCCTAAAAGAACATTTCCTGACTGAGATGAAAGTCAGAGAGAGCTGTGGCTGTGGAAGAGTGGTCAGAGGGCAACTCAGTGCTGCTAGCTTTGAGAATGGAAGGATAGGGAAGTGAGCTGAGGGCTGTGGCTGGCCTCCAGGAGCTAGAAAACGTAAGGGAACATATTCTCTGGACCCTCCAGGGTGGATGCACCTTGCTGACACCTTGATTTTAGCCCTTAAAACCCATTTCAGAACTTTGACCTATATAACTAGAAGATAAATTTGGGTTGTCTTAAGCCACTAAGTTTTTTGTAATTTGTTATAGCAGTAATAGAAAACTAACACACATTTTATGTGTATAGTACTCAGTTACATATTGTGGCTTTATGTTTGTTTGGGGAATCTTCTCTCAAAGACTTTATGGCACTGGAGTTTTTTATTTGAACTTCAGTGCATCAAAGGACACAATCAAGAATGAAAAGGCAACTAATAGAGTGGAACAAAATATTTGCCCATCATATGTCTAAAAAGGGATTAATATCCAGACTATATAAAGAACTCCTGCAACTGCACAAAAAACAACAAAAAAGCAAATCTCATTCAAATGAACAAGGGACTTGAACAGATATTTCTCCAAAGAAGACATGCAATTAACCAACGAGCGAATGAAAAGTTGCTCAACATCACTAACCATTGGGGAAATGCAAGACAAAAACCACAATGTGATCACTTCACACCATTAGAATGTCCACAAGGGGACACCCCCAAAACCTGGAACTTATTTATAAAAAATTGTGTATTTATTTTACCAGTTTAAACTTCAGTCACCTTTTAAGTACTCTCCATCTGATGCAATATACCTATTGACATTTTCCACTGCTCAAAACAGTTTTTGAACTTGTCAATTTTAATGCGTTTTAGTGCTTCTGCCATTTTTTGGTTTCATATGTTCTGCATTGGCAAGCTGTTTCCCTTTGAGGACTTTTTTAATCTGGGGAAACACACAAAAAATGTCATTTGGGGCAAGATTGGGTGAATAGGGAGGGTGGGGCACTGGGGTCATGCAGTCTTTGGTTAAAAACTGCTGAACACTCAGTGCAGTGTGGGCAGGTGCGCTCGCAAATCACCCATTATGAAATGGGCAAATGTGTTGAAAGAGTATTAAAAAAATTCACTGAAGTCAAACTCAGCCTCTCACAATGAGGCGAGCTGGTACACTGATACACATGAGTTCCTAGACCACTCACCTAGCAGGGGAAGCCTGTACTACATGGGGACCACCTTCCAGAAGATAATTCCATCCATGTTGTATTGTAAAAAAAAACAAAGCAGAAACAGAAAAATGACAAGTGTGAGGGTATGGAGAAACTCTAACCCTTGTGCATTGCTGGTGAAAATGTAAAATGGTGTAGCCTCTGTGGAAAACAGTATGATGCTTTTCTCATGAAATTAAACATGGAATTACCGTATGACCTACGAATTTCTCTTCTGACTATATACCCAAAAGAACTGAAAGCAGGGACTTTGTATACCATGTTCATAGCAACATTATTCACTCTAGCTAAAAGGCAGAAACAATCCAAATGTCCATTGTCAGATAAATGAATAAACAACATGTGGTATATACATACAATGGAACATTATTCCACCCTACAAAGGAAGAAAATTCTGGCATATGTTACGACATGCATAAATCCTGAAGGCATTATCTTATGTAAAATAAACTATACATAAAGGACAAAGACCCTATGATTCCATTTCTGTGAGGTACCTAGAATAGTCAAATTAATAGAATCAGAAAGTAGAATTTTTTTTCGGGGGTAGAGGGAGGAAATATTAGGGAGTTATTGTTTAGTGAGTACAGAGTTTTAGTTGGAATGAGATGGGTGGTGGTGATGGTTTCACAGCAATGCCACTGAACCAAATACTTAAAATGGTGCATTTTATATATATTTTACCACGATAAAAATTAGTATACTTAAAGGAAAAGAAAAAAAAGTAAGATGGTCCAGGCATGTTTGAAAAATAGTAAGGAAAGCATATCAAGAGAAGGTGTCTTTGTAGAACAGTGGTTCTCAAACAGGGGAGAATTTTTCTCCAAGGGGGCATTTGGTAATATCTGGAGACATTTTTGGTTGTCACAATGGAAGGGTTGCTACTGGCATCTAGGGACTAGAGGATGGAGATGCTGTTATACATCCTGGAATGGACAGGACAGCCTCCCACAAGAAGAATTATGTGGCCCAAAATGTCTGTAGTGCTGAGGGTAAGAAACCTTGTTCTAGAGAGAGGTATTGGGCAATGGGGTTGAATGTTAGAGAGAAATAATAGGAAGTGTCTTAAAATACCAAGCTAAGAAGTTTAGAGTTTGTGCAATAGGTAATATATTTTTTAAGGTAGAAGAAAGGGGACTTAATGGTGATTGAGAAAGATTAATCATGGGAGGATGGATTAGGATTAGAGGCAAAGAAAGACTAAGGGCAGAGACCAGATAGACAGTTGTGGTAATTCCATATGTTGTGGCCAAATGTATTGTTCTCCATGTAGTTGCAGGTGCCAGGCACTGTTCTAAGGGCTTTCCATGTATTAACTCGTAGTCCTCATAATACCTCTATGTTAGAATCATTATTCTCATTTCACAGAAGAGGAAATTAGGAACAGGGTAAGTGTCCATGGTCAGTAAAGGATGAAGCTGGGTTTTGAAGCCAGGAAGTTTGTGCTATCTGTTTTTACAGGTTGAACAATCTTTTTTTGAATGCCTTGATGCAACTTTTTTTTCTGTCAACTTGGTTGGAAAATTGGTTTTATGGTAAAGTAGAAAACGGGTGTTATCTAGAATTTACTACCTCCTTTCTACATTAGACTGAGTTTGAGGAAAATTGAGAAAGCTCATAAAACAGCAACTGGCTTCTTGAGTTTTAGAAAATTACTTGGAGGGAAGATTAGAATTAAGAGTGGGTGAATTAAAAATATAGGTTGGAGGAGGTGAATAATCAGGGAGAGATCACAATTTCTCACCCACCAGCTCTCAAATTGTGATTCTCCAAAAGCTTCAGCAGGCTGTAGATGCCATTCCACTGACAGGCATCAAATTTGAAAAACACCATCTAGGCCAGGATTGTCACTCCACCTCCCACTCCCCAGTAACACTCACTCATCCTGAACACTTCCCACTCAGCGATGCTTTCCCATGAAGAGGAAGGAAGCCGGCCAGGCTCTGCTGTGATGGCCTTGTGTGAGCTTGTTTGGGGAGTGGGTGGGGGTCCTTTGCCACTGAAGAAGGAGAGAGGAGAGAGAAGGGGCCCTTTGATTCACTGACGGCACTCATCATACTCAACTGTTTGCCTGTTCTTTGGAATCAGTATCGCAGTTTGCCATAGCTCTGAATGACGATCTGGAAAAGGCTGAAAAGCTCCTGGCCCAGTTAGTATTTGTCACTGAACAGGATTAAGACCAGGAACCCAGCTGTTTTGGACTTGATTTTATCACTAATAAATTCTGTGATCTTGGACAATGTTACCTTATTCATCATTATTTTACTGCCTGCTTTTCCATGCAACATTCTCTTTTTGTACTCATAACAGGCTGCTGGAGTAGACAAAGCAGATATTATTAATACTTTTTTTCTGATAAGAGAAACTGAAGTTCCAAAGGGATAAGTCTATTTAGGGTCACCCAGTTAGCAAGTGACAAAACTGGGGCATGAAAATGGTCCAACTCACTTTGAATCCTTCTGTTCTGTTGCCACTGCTTTTCTAACTCTAGGATACGTAAGCATCACCTGGAGACTTTATCAAAACCCAGATTCTTGGGGTCTACTCCAAGGTATGACATGTGCATTACTATAAAATAACACCAGTGCATCTATTAATATAATGTCTTTATTACTTAGGTATTCTTTCTGTGCAAATTTAGTTGGCCTAGGGTGGGATTGAGAATTTGAAATTCTAACAACCACTCAGGTGATAGTTCTGGTGCTGGACTATGGGCCATTTCTACACCAGTGTACCTCTTTGTACCTCAGTTTCCTGGTTTGTAAAAGAGAGATGATGGTAACTGGTTCTTTTATCTGTCAGAACTTCTGTTGGGATTGTGGCAGATTAAAAATGGCCACAGGGCTTGGTGAAAAAAGTGAAGGGTTCTTAATCTCTTCTTTGTCAGTTTCAAAATAGTCACAAGCATGTGAAGTACAGCACAGAGAATATATAATAATATCATAATAACTATGCATGGTATCAGATAGGTACTAGACATATGGGGGGTCACTTCGTAAGGTATATAAATGTGTAATCACTATGCTGTACACCTGAAACTTGAATGCCAACTGTAATTTAAAAAAAATTTTTAAAAGTTCTTTTCTGATATGGAGAGTAAAGATGACTTATTTAATAACACTAAAATAAGAGAATAAACTTATATTGTTTTTAAAAATTGGTTACAAATACTTTGTAGGTCTTCCCATAAAGGAAACAGTGTATTTACTTGCCTCTTGAATCTGGGCTGGCTTGGTGACTTGCTCTGACAGAAAATGGTAAAAATGTCTTGTGACTTCCAAGCAAAACCTCAAGTGGCCTTGCAGCTTCCATTCTTGCCCTCACAGAACTCTGAGCCACCATGTGAAAAAGCTCAGGCTAGAATTGGTGGTGACAGAGACTCAGCTGACACTCCAGTCATGAGTGAGGCCATTCAGGGTCATCCTGATAGTTAAATGATGCCACGTGAGTGCACCCAAGAGAGACTAGCGGATCTGCCCCATCAACCCATAGGATTAAAAGATATGATAAATTGCTGTGTTTGGGGAGGTTTATTATGCAACAGTAGATAACTAAAATAAGGATACAATGGATAAGTATTAAAATATTTAGAAATTATACTAATACCTCTACCTGTTTTCTAAGAATAAGGCTTTTTCATGACAAGTAATAAAATCAGCTCTACTAAAAATTAAAACAGTGATAATTTAAAATCAAGGTATTGTTTACCACAAGGGTGCCACATTCCTGGCATATATAACCTAAATCTACTCTCAAGGAAACATTAGACAAACTCAAATTGAGGGATATTCTGTAAAATAACTTGCTTCTGTTTTTGAAAAATTAGTATGTCATGAAAGGCACAGAGAGACTGAGAAACTACTCCAGATTAAAGAGACACGACAACTAAACACAATACATGATCCTAACTGGGTTCTGAATTTAAGGGAAAAAATGATGTAAGGGACATTATTAGGACATTTAAAAAGATTAGAATATAGACAGCAGATTGGATAAAAGTCTGATATCAATGTTAAATTCTCTGAACTTGATCATTTTACTGTGGTAATGTGAACCAAATACTCATGGTTTTGGAAATGCACATTGAAATATTTAGGAGTAAAGGGTCTTGATATATTGCAATCTACTCTCAAATAGTTTAGAAAAAAATTAAATACATGCACACAATGAGACAGAGACAGAGAGAGATTGACTGAGAGAGCATGCAAGAGAGAGATGATAAAAGCAAAAGGCAAATGTGACAAAAAAAAGAACACTCATATACCCTGTACATGAGTGTTCTTTAAATTATTCTTGCAACTTTTCTGTGAGGTTGAAATTTCAAAATAAAATTTTGTTATTATAATAAGCATATAGTGAATATACTTATAAGTATATTTATATTTATATATTTAAATATATAAAATTATTATAAGTTATAATAAGTATATAGTGAATATATTTTTTATTTCCATGTGAAGGTGAACTTTGTGAGCTTAATAGAAGGAAGATATCAGCCTCAAAATGACTGAGCCCCATAGAATCTGTCTTGCTGTGCTGCATCACTAAGTTAAACAGCCTTTCAGAGGATGCGGTACAAGTAGTTTCTGAATTCTCCATCAAATTGTCAAAATCTGTCTACACAGGTTCCCATCTGGGAAAGGCCTTGGACCACACACTCCCCTCTGCCTCCTTCTCTGTGAGCATTAAAATTACAAGCAAGAGTTCAAGGTCACAGTTTGGGGAAAGGAGGCTGGAGCAACTCTTGTGTCCACTCTAGTCTGATTGGGTGGGGGTGGGGGAGCCTTTTGTTGAACTTATTTCCACTCTGTTTTTTTAGAACATATAAGAAAATGTCCTGTAGCATTGTTCTGTAGAACTGTCCTGTAACAGTTCATCCGTGCCTACCTAACAGAGTTTTAGAAGATGATCCTAGGTCTGGGGTATGAAGAATAAATACTGAGTTCAACAAATAATACAGCAGCCATGGCTACCATTTATGGAGCGCTTATTACATGTGAGGTCCTGTGCCAGTCACTTTACCTGCATTATTTTCTTCAGCCTGCTTTACCACTCTTTGAGGTGGAGGTTTCCAAGTGATTACTTAAGATCACATAAGTTATAATGAAGGGTGGGAGGTGAGGATGGGAAACTGCTGCCTGTGCCTAAACTTGAGTCTTAGGGGAGGACATTCTTGCCTGTTTCTAGTCAAGACCTCCCCGGAATCCTACTCCCCCAATCATGGGATCTGAGGTCCTCAGTAACTATCCTTAGTATAAGCCATAAATAAAGTTTATACTAAGCCTCCTGGTGGCTACTTCTCTCCCCTCTGAGGAAGAAAGAATCTGAGCAAAAAATAATTAACATCAGACAGGTCTCCATCCAGTCTGGCTCTACCTGGGAACTAATGGGCCCAGTGCTTCCACTTCTGGGAAACTGCCCTTTTGCTCATCTTTTGGGTACTTGGAACAAGCCCTGGCAATCAGAGCTTTCTCCTTCCTTTTGCATTCTGCCACCTCTGCTGCCTGGCATTTTGCACAGTCACCTAAAAAAGTGTCAGGCCCCAAATGGAGGTCAACACAAGGCCAGGAAGCCACTGGAGTGACTTTAATCCCTCCAACCTACCTCCTCCCTTTCCTTTATCATCAGTACCATACAGGGTGGGGCAGGGGTCCCCTGGTATGGGAAGGGTGGAGGGTAGTGGGATAGCCATGGAGGTCTCAATCCCTGATCAAATTATTTTATTCTCAGATGAGGAGAAGGGAAAAATCTTTGAAATAGGTGAGTGCCCATTCTTGGTGACTACTTGTTTTTGCTTGTTTTAAAGATGACGTTGAATTTTTTTTTTTTAGTGAAGAAAAGTTGCTAGCTGTTGATCAAAAACCTGAAAACTTTCTGTAGCCAGGAAACTTTGACGTCATCCTTGAGCTAGGTTGAGCACCTGAATGGGCAGTAACAAACTCTAGATGAGTCTGTAAATGGGCACCTTGGTGGGTGTGTGTGAAGGACTGTTGGGATGAGCTGGGAGCCGTATGTAAAGCAGCCTGACTAGTAGAGAATGAGCAGGCCTGGGGAGTGGGCATCAGAAATGTGGGCACACTGATTTTTTATAGAATCCTATTCTGTGCTGTTAAGCTTTTTAATTAAGAATTTTTCTAACAGTGCTGGCGAGGATGTGGAGAAAAGGGAACACTTTTGCAGTGTTAGTAGAAATGCAGACTGGTGCAGCCATGGTAGAAAGCAGTATGGAGATACCTCAAAAAATTAAAAATGGATCTGCCTCTAGACCTAGAAATCCTGCTTTTGGGAAACACTAATTCAAAAGAACATAAGCACCTGTCTATTGTAAATTGTGCTGCTATGAACATTGGGGTGCACAGGTTCTTTTGGATTGGTGTTTCAGGGTTCTTAGGATATAATCCTAGCAGTGGAATTGCCGAGTCAAAAGGCAGATCCATTTTTAGTTTTCTGAGGAAATTCCATACTTTTTTTTTCATAGTGGTTGTACCAGTCTACAATCTCACTAATAGTGCACCAGGGTTCCCTTTTCTCCACAACCTCTCCAACACTTGTTGTTTGTTGCTTTGTTTATGATGGCCATTCTGACTGGTGTGAGGTGGTATCTCATTGTGGTTTTAATTTGCATCTCTCTGATGGCTAGCAATACTGAGCATCTTTTCATATGTCTCTGAACCCTCCATATGTCCTCCTTGGAGAAGTATCTGTTCAAGTCCTTTGCCCATTTTTTTAATTGGAAGCAACCTAGGTGCCCATCAGTAAATGAATGGGTCAAAAATCTATGGTACATTTACACAATAGTTTTCTATGCAGCAGAAAGAAAGGAGCTCCTACCCTTTGTGACAGCATGGATGGAACTGGAAAGCATTATGCTAAGCAAAATAAGCCAGGCGGTGAAAGATAAATACCATATGATCTCACCTTAACAGGAACCTAATCAACAAAACAAACAAACAAACAAAATATAACCAAAGACACTGAAATAGAGAACAGGCTGACAGTGACCAGAGAGGAGGGGGGAGGAAATTTCAGGGGAAAAGGGTGAAGGGTTTGCAGGAACAAGTATAAAAGACACATGGACAATAACAGGGGGTGGTGGAAACAAGAGGGAGGTGGGGAGGGCTGGGAGGTGTGGGCTGGGGTGGGGGAAAAAGGCAGAAAACTGTAATTGAAAAACAATTAAATTAAAAAGAAAGAACATAAGCACCCCTGATTAAAGATATATTCTTTAATCTTTCCTTTATTTTGAAGTTTTTCCTTCAACTCTAACTGGCTGCAGCTAGCATCCTGACTCACCCCTTCCCTCTCCCTTACTTTATCATTACACCTTTAGGACAGTGAGATTCTGGTCAGCATCCAGGAGTTTCAGGAAAAATGTCCTGGGTATATTGACTATAGAGACAGTTTTCTATCAAACTAAAGAGAATATCTTGGCTTCAGTTGAGTTTTAGCTCCAGACCCAGAAAAGCCAAACAATCTCACAAAACAAATCCTTGCAAAGTGGGACAGAACAACCCCATGACTTACATCAGGACCAGGTGCATAATCAATTACCATCTACCCTAGCACCAAGCAATCAGTAGTGACCACAGCACCAGCTCCTGTAGTCACCACAATTAATGATATTTTTCCTATATAATCCATTCCCTAAAAACCACTGGGGAGCCAGGTCTTTGAGCATTAGCTACCTGTGACTCTGGGCATGGTGCCATCTCCTTAATAAATCCTTACTTTCTTGGCTGAAAACCGTTCACGTCTTATTGGGCTGTGATATGCCCAGACAAATGGATCCCTTCGGTCTGGTAACACTGGGAAGAGAAATCCCCTTAACTCCTGGCTGTGAAAACCAGTGGAGATCATGGCTGAGTGAGACACAGGGCTCCTGGAGTCTGAGGTGTTCCCTTTAAAGGGTCCATGCATGGACTTACTCAAACTTACTTGCTCTGACCTCCAGCACCAAGGCAGTAGCTTGAAAGGTGACAGGGACATTTGAAGAGGAACTGAATTGTCTGGCTCTGGGGTGAGGGCTAGAGGGCCAGCTTTCTAGACAGAAGTCTGGTAAAGGCCAATGTTCCTTTGCTAAACACCCCCCCAACAGAGCTGGTAGGAGGGCACCACATCTGAGTCTTCATCGACCTGGGTCACACTGTTTGCTCTACCCCTCATAGTTCCCTGAGACTCTTCCCCAACCAACATGCCGGCCCACTCAAGCTACTTCCAGTGGCTTTTCCATACCAATGCCCTGTCTTGGCTCATGCTGCAGACTTTCCTATAATCTCTCAAAGGTTCACAAACCCAAAGTGAGCAGTATCAGTCCTTCATGTGCCCCATACCTTTTGTTAAGTGGCCCCAGGTCTGGCACTAGTGGTAGCTGGCCTTGGTTTTCAGCTTGACCTCTCCTGGGCATCTCCAAGCCCAGGATAAATTGCAGCCATCAGCAAATTGCTCATTGGCTCATGTTGGGTGGCCCTGGGCAGGGCACAGGCTGTGGCTGATCTTGATCTGTACCACCCAGGAGGCCCCAGAGCCAGCACACCAGGTGGTCAGCTTCAGGCCACACCAGAGCACTACCTGACCACCTCTATGAGCAGCACACTCAAGGGATGAACTATTTGGGCACCAGAGCCTCATTTATATGATTCCTAATTTGAGGGTTGGCCCCTACAAAGCAGCTATTCTGCTGTGTTGCTGGGTGAAAATCCCCCCTGTTGACATGGCAACATTAATCTAGGCTCAACTAAAACCAGATAGTACACACAACTCATACATGAATGCACCTGGATGGTGCAGCTCAGGTGACTGGGGATATTGCGTCATTTGGCACTACAGGACACCTACTATATTAGGCCACTCTATGAAGACTGGGAGATGTGGCACTTGTACCTAATACATAGAAACAAACACAGGAGGGTTGCCAAAATTAGGATATAAAGAAATGGCTCAAATGAAAGAAGAGAAGAAAATTCCAGAAAAAAGACTAAAGAAAATGGAGAACAATCAATCTACCAGATGCAGTGTTCAGAATACTGGTTATAATAATGCTCAATAAACTTAAAGGAATAGTAGATGAACCTAGTGAGAAATTTAACAAAGAGACAGGAAACATAAAAATGGAAATAGAAAACATAAAAAAGAACCAGTCAGAAATAAAGAATATAATAACTGAAATGAATAATACATTATAGGGAACCAATAGTAGAACAGATAAAGCAGAGGATCAAATCAGTGATTTGGAAGATAAAGAAGCAGAAAACACCCAATCACAACAGCAAAAAGAAAAATGAATTTAAAAAATGAGGATAGTACAAGGAGCCTCTGGGACAATTTCAAACAAACTCACATTTACATTATGGGGGTGCTGGAGGGAGAAGAGAGAGAGAGAACAAGGGATGGAGAACCTATCCCTTGGAAGAAATAATGATGGAAAACTTCTCCAACCTGGTGAAGGAAATAGACATACAAGTCCAGAAATTGCAGAGAGTTCCAAACAAGATGAACCTAATGAGGCCCACACGAAGACACATCATAATTAACATGAGGTCAAAGAATAAGAATCTTAAGAGCAGCAAGAGAAAAGCAGTTAGCTATCCACAAGGAAGCTTCATAAGACTCAGCTGATCTCTCAACAGAAACTTTGCAGGCCAGAAGGGATTGGCATAAAATATACAAAGTGATGAAAAGCATGGACCTACAACCAAGATTACTTTACACAGCAAAACTATTATTTAGAATCAAAGGACAGATGAAGAGCTTCCCAGACAAGAAAAAGCTAAAGAAGTTTATCACCACCAAACTAGTATTATTTCTATACAAGAAATATGACAGGGTCTTCCTGAAGGAGAAGGAGAGCGAGGAGAAGAATGAGAAGGAGGAGATGGAGACTTCTCTATTGTCAAACTAACAGGAACAATTGAGAGGAGTAATTAATGCACTGAAATTGTCTAGACTATTAAAAATACAAAATAAAAAAATAAAATATTGATAAGATTATTCAAAAAATGAAAAAAGACTAGCCCATGTTAAAAAATTTATTCTTACCAGTAATATAAAATGCAAATGGAAAGTATAGACACTTTTTTACTTTAAAGATGAAAATAATAATATTCAATGCTGTCAAAGATGCAGCATGGTGAACACTTATGATGGTATTTTTTTCCTTTTGTTATCTAATTCCTCTTAGGTAAGGGGTGTTCATAAATTATTTTACACTGATAATTTTTAAAGCACATATTAAGCATTTTAAATGTGTTATACTCTTCATCCAGTTATTAAGTTTCATTCCATGGAAAGAATTAGAAATTCAAACAATTTATAACCAAAGATGTTCTTTGTAGCATTATGGTATGGAAAATTTGGGTGGTCCAAGAAGAAGTTAAGTAAATTAAGTTGCATCTGATGTTTGTAAAAGGTTTTTAATAATATGGGAAAATTCTTATAGTATGTTAAGTAAAATGAAAGCATGCACTTAAAAGACTAAATGAAAATAAAAACAAAATATCAACAGTATCCACCAGTCAGAGTCCTCACAGGACACAGAAGTCACACCCTATGGGGTTTAGCCAAAGAGAGTTTAAAGAAGGGATGGTTTATAGAAGTGTGGGCAGGGTTATGGGAGCCATCCAGGGACTTAGCAGCAGAGGGTAGTGTTACCAGCCCTGATTTCCAGGCAGACAAGAGCAGGGAATGGTGCCAGAGTCTGGCAGAGTCTGAAGCTGTGGAAGATTCTACTACATCTTTTCCTTCCCTGTGACCTCCTGATCTCCCATTGGGCATACCGCATGTAACCTGGTAATGTAGTCTCTAAAAATCAGCTTTGTGGCAAAGAGAGTGAGGCAGAGAATGATGGAGAGTGTATCTAGAATTGAAAACAGGAATTAACCAGCTTAAGTATTATTTCTGATTGGAGGATTGGGGGTGTTTATTACTTTCTTTTTATCTGCTAGACCATAAAACTTCTGGCCCTGGTGTGAATACCCCCTGCCAAAAAGGAATTAGATAACACAAGGCATTTGATGTATATATTATGTTTTCTTTTTCAAGCTATCACAAGTAATACAATTTAAAATGTGAAATTTATGTTAAGAAGCATATATTTATATTTTTCTAAGCTATTTGTTATGATGTCTTCAGTAATTAATCATTCCTTTCCCATAACTCTTCTTATTTGATTTTCTAAATTATGCTTTTTTGTACATTGTGTATATTTAATAAGTAAACTTGCAACAAGAAAATCTCTTAGGAATGTCAGCTTTAGGAGAAGCTGTGACTGCAGAAAGCTCTGGCTGTTTATAGCAGCAGCAGCAGAAGTAACAGCCTTGATTTGGTCAAGGCCAATTAGGAAAAGGGCAGGCTACTTCCTGTCACTCCCACACTAGGGGAAATACAGTTCTCAGAATGCCTATAGCTACTGTAGAGGTAAAGATTCAATGTCAGTGGGAATACTTGTTTACTGTTTTTAGAATCATTGTGGCTGTATGGATATTTTGTCTAGGACCCCCTACAAACTGGCCAAATGTTCATATATGAGGTCTGTCCAGTAGGTATCCAGTTATGTAATATGAAAAATAGAGATATTTATTGAAAAATGGAGACATTTATTGAAGAACACAAAAGATACAAGAAACATTGTACATAGGACAATGATGCCTCAGTCCCCTTCAAAGTAGACACTTTGGGACCTCACAAAGTCCTTCCAATCACCATCAGCTGTCCCGTCATATTCTCCTGAATCTCACTAGTGTGAAATCTCTTCCCTTTCAAAGGTGGTTTCAGTTTTGGGAAAACCCAGAGGTCTTTGGGCACCAAATCTGGGCTGTAGGGGAGCTGAGTCACTTGGGTGATTTGATGTTTTTGCCAAAAACTCTGCATGTTGCATAAGTGAGTGCGTTGTCCTGATGAAGCTGCCAATTACCAGTTGCCTGTAGATGCGGCCTTATGAATTATCCAAATAGTTTCCATGGAGGAATGTTCAAGCTTAATGCAAAATTTGTTGCAGATTCATTGCCTACTTGCTCATTCATTTTGAATATGACGGCCACACAATACACATGTTCACTCAATGGCGTCTACCACCCCCACTGAGTAGTACAGTGATCTGGTGATTGTTCATGCTTGTGTATTCTAGTCTACTCTCCTTGGCTGGCAGGTTACACTGATGTCACACAAGCCATTCTTGTTATATGAACAATGGCTGGACTTTTTCTGGACATACCTCATGCTATAACTTGGGAGCACACCTGTAATATAAAAAAAAATCCAAATTCATTTGAGTTTAGATACATTATAGCTTACTTTTATTTGAAATGTGCTGATTTTATAGAAAGTGTCTGAAGTGAAGCAAGTGACCATATTTTAAAATGTCTTTTATTAAAAATTTTTTCTCCACAGAGGTCTGTTATTAATTTAATAAGGTTAATCTTATTTTTGTTATAAACATTTTGTGTTTGAAATGCAGTCATATTTGAGATGTGTAATGATGTATCATATTGGTCTTGACAAGTGAATTTGAAGAAAAAAGATTTTGCAAGAAAAAAGGTATTTTATTCACTCAGAATTTTGAATAACTTTTTAAAGTATAATTTGAAATGATTAAAACAACTCATTACCTGCTGAAAGGGTTGGGTCATGTGTATTTTGACTTAAATTATTTTGCACATTGACACTGATTTTGATCATTTTCTCACCATCAAAACTTCTCTGTGAATATTATGAAGTAAAACCATTAACCATACAGATTTCAACTCAAAATGTTAGAATTCATCAAAACATTTTTTGTGCCTTTGGTGCATTGGGAAGTTCAGTCACGATGCATCAGCTTGCCATGGCTCATACCTTGGAGAAGCACTCATGGTCTCCAGTGCTTTGGCCTGTTTGGGTCTCAGTGTCAGCAGCCTGGACTCCAAACTCCCTTTGAACTCATCCTTTGAACTTCTAGGTTGTAGTTCTATTCATTCAAGTTAAGTTTGAAAAAATATTATTTTGAAATAAATGAAATAAAATAGATGCTTTTTTCATCCCTATACATTTTTCATGTTACTATGTGTATTAACTCTGACTTTTTTTATTCATCTCATTTTATCATTAAATGTGGTAGTGTGGTATGTTTATCAATTAACTCAATTGATTGATGAAACCCTGTTAAAAATATATATATAATAACTAGTCATAGTTTATATGTTATCTGATAACAAACATGTAAACAAAATAAGACTAAGTCAACTCTTCTGACTTCCATATAGACCATGCAAAATTACTTAGCTATCAATGTATTAAAAAGGTTAAAATTTAGCATTTAATTTTTATAAATAAGTAAAAATAGAGACCTGTAGCAAGAATTAAGTTGCTTTATGATAATGTTTTGAGCTAAGGATAAGCAAGATGAATAATGAACCCATTTTTAAATATAATATAATAATGTAATACTCATACAGTACAGTATAATATGATTGCCATTCGCCCTTTTCTAACTACTTAAGAACACTAGATTTTGATCTTTGCAGAAAGGTACCAGTGCAGGGACCTACACTTGAGAATGCCCATATATCACCAACATGCACAAAATAAATTTATCAGAGAACACATTGTGGGGAACTCTGCCAATAGGGTCCAGTGCTTAACAATAGCATAGCAAGTTCCACTATGTTTCTAGGCCTGAGAATAGTCATTTGTGGCTTTATGCTATACCTCTGGGCCTATGGATGCCCTCTGTATCTACAGGTTTACCCTTGGATTTATTCTTCCTTCATTTCCTACAGTGATGTCTGTTCAAGACAGGCTGGCAGTGTTTCTGCTGGTATAATAATTCTCAGTGATCTTGTTGGTCTTCTGTGCAATTCATGGGGATCCAAGACATCACACAAGAGGATCTTCAACAGACCTTTCCTGTGTAACCTCATCTGTATTCCCTACTTCTGCTAAATTAGTTGCTTGGATCCATAAATTATATGCCTAATCTCTTTAGCAAAGTCTGTTCAGCCATCTGCCTCTGTCCTATGGCTTTTTTTCTTTCTTTCTTCACATGGCCTTCTTATAGAGATACTAGTCATTGGATTTATTTCTCACCCTAATCCAATATAATCTCATCTTAGTTAATTACACCTGCAAAGACTATTTCCAAATAAGATCATATCCTGAGATTCTGAGTGGACATGAATTATGGGGGAATACTCTTCAACCCAGAGAACCTCAAACATATTAAATTGTCTAAATATGCACAAAATTATTGAATACCAGATGTTTATGAATGAAATTAATTCAATTTTTCTAATGAAAAGTAAATTTCCTATGTGTGGTCCAGTTTACTTTCCTGTCTTTAGAAATATATACATACATATATTTATGTGTGTGTGTGTATATATATATGTGTGTGTGTGTGTGTATATGTATATAAAATCTCCTCTTAGTTGAGTCTATTTTCTTAATTGACTATAGAAAGACCCAATTTGGAAAAAATAGGTTAGAGGGAAAATGTGTTTTTAATTTTTTTTTGTTGTTGTTATTTCTTTCAGTTTTCTCTTACTGTCTTCCCCTACCCATCTCTCATGTCTCCCAGAGTGGTTGTCATATTTGTGATTCTCTATCCTCTTTTTACATTTGGGGAAACTCTTAATTTGTGAGTTCTGCCTACCTAACTAAAGATTCCCACCGCCCCCCCTTTACCAATTCTCTTTAACAATGCATTGGAAATTCTAGCCAGGCAAGAAAAAAAAAGCATGCGAATTGGAGAGGGACTACTAAAACTGTCTTTTTTTATAGATGACACAATTATCCATATTGAAAATCTTATGGAACTTGACAAAGAGCTACTAGATCTAATAAATAAGTTTAGAAAAGGTGTAGGATACAAACTGTATATACAAAACCAATTGCATTTCTATATACCATCAGTAAATGATCAGAAATGGAAATTAAAATAAAAACAATACCATTTAGGATAGCATCAAAGATATGAAATACTTAAAGGATACATTTGACAAAATTTGTACAAGACATGTACACTGAAAACTACAAAGCATTGTTGAGAGAAACTAATGAAAGCTTAAATCAGTAGAGAGGTGTATTGTATTCATAGATCAAAAGACAATACTATAATGGTGTCACTTACTACAAATTGAGTCATATGTTCAATGGAATTGGAATTAAAATTCTAGCAGGCTTTGTACAAATTGACAAGCTGATTCTAAAATTTGTATGGAAATGCAAAGGTCCTAAAAGAACCACACACACACACACGCATGTGTGAAAAGAAGAAAGCTGGAGTACAAACACCTACTGATTTTAAGGTTTATTATAAAGCTATAGTAATCAAGACATTGTGGTATTGGCACAAAGATAGACATATGGTTCAGTGCAATAGAATAGAGTCCATAAACAGATCCACATAGATTGGGTCAAATGACTTTTGACAAATATGCTAAGGAAATTCAGGGGAAGAGTAATCTTTTCAACAAATGGTGCTAGAACAGTTGAATAGTCTATGCAAAAGAATGAACCCTCTATCCTAGTCTTACACCGCATATAAAAATTAACTCAAAATAGGTCATAGACCTAAGTGGAAGAGATAAAACTATAAAACTCCTAGATGAAATCATAGAAAACAATGTTAGTTAACTTGGGTGTGACAAAGATTTTGTAAATACTACACAAAAATATACAAAATGCAAAAGAAAAGAAGTAAATAAGTAGAACCTCATCAAAATCAAGAAATTCTACTTTTTGAAATAATGCTAGAAAAACAAGAAAGCAAGTCACACACTAGGAGAAAAATATTTGTACCTCACAAATACTGCCGAACAAAAACTTGTACCTGGAATATATAAAGAAGTCTTACAACTTAGTTATATTAGACAAACAACCCAATTAAAATGGGCAAAAGTTTTGAACAGATAGTAATTCATTGAAGAATATATAAATGGCAATTAAACACATGAAAATATGTTCACTATCACTAGACAATAGGGAAAAGTACATTAAAACTATAATAAGCATTCAATAAAAGGGTTAAAATGAATAAGACTGACCATGTCAGGTGTTGACAAGAATCTGGAGTTACTGGAACTCTCATAGACTGCTCATGCTATTGTAAAATAGTAAGCCATTTTTGAAAACAATTCACCAATTTATTAAAAAGTAAAATACACATCTATTATTTGACCCAGCCATTCCACCTGTAGGTATTTACTCAAGAGAAATGAAGGCATGAGTCTACTGAAAGCACATGTCTGCACAATGACTTGTATGTGAATACCTACAAGAGGTTTATTTATAATGGTCCCAAACTGAAAATAACCCAAATATCCATCAACAGATGAATGGATAAATGTAATATGCTAGATAAGTACAATGGAGTACTACTGAAAAATAAAAATGAATGAAATGCTGGTACGCACAATCATTTGGATTAATCTCAAAGTTACTGTGCTAAGTAAAAGTCAGACAAAAAAGAATACATACAATATGATTCCATTTATATAAATAAAATTGGAAAATAAAAATATGGAAACTAAAGACTAATCTAAAACAAGAAAAAATAGATCCATAATTGCCTGGGACAAGGGAGTGTGAGGGAGGTAAAGTAGATTACATAGGGTATAAGGAAAATTTTAGGGGCTAGGAGCAGGTTCATGATCTTTTTATGATAATGGTTTCACAGGTATACATATATGTCAAAAGTTATGAAATGATACACTTCAAATATGTAAAGTTTATTGCACTATCAATTATAACTTACTAAAGCTGAAAAAAACAAAAACCAAAAGAAAAAATAAGAAAGAAATTTTAAAACTGGTGAGAAAAAAATCAACATTTGTTAAAGATGAGAGCTCAGATGATGTTTGCATTCATGGTTTCATACTTGTAAAGCATTTAGAACAGTCTAATTTAGACAACATTCAATACACATAATCATTATATTTACTATTAAAAGAATCCTCAGCCACTTTTGATCTAGGACACAGACCATCTGAGCAAGACTTCAATTCAAATGAGAGCAACACAACAGAAGAGCTTCCATTTTGCTGGCTTGTGTCAGAGGCATCCTGCATGGTTGTAAGGATGAACTCCTGACAAGGAAGTGGTATTGGATGGTGATGGCCAGTGGCCATCAAGTCTGTTTCTTCAGCCTTCCCAACAATTCTTCAAGTTACCTAATTCAGTATTCTTTATTATATCCATTACCCACTTAATATCGTGAGAATAGATTCTGTTGATTGCTACCAAACACCTTGACCAATATGACTGCTAAGAAAAAAAACTGTAAAAATTAAACATCTTTTTAAGAAAAATTAGAATTTTTTTCTCTATTTGTTTGTGGGAGAGATGGATTCTTAACCTATTTATCTAAACATTTGATAAATAGACCAGAAAGCACTTCCATACTTTGCACTTCCCCACCCCACACTTTTTAAAGATTTTCATTGTTGGTTTACATGGAAATCTTTATTTGAATTAAAATATAGGTTTTATGGGTTGGCACACTCACAAGATTTTCCATGAAGATTTTGAGTTCTTACAGTGCAGTGATTTGGGGTGTAAAGGAAAGTTGGTAGGGATAGATGGACATAAAGAAAACAACATTAATGACATAAATAACATAAATGACAAATTTTGATACTTTTTATTGTTGTTTTAAGATAACATTGAATGTGATGGGTCTGTTGAACATCACATACCAATTTTTATAAAAATGAGTTTTCACTTGATTAGAAATTTTTGCTTAAAGAGGTAACATGACTTTCATCTCAAACTGTCATTTTTAAGGATGATGCCTTGAGGTAGCAAGTGTCTTTAGGAAAAGGTAGAGCTATATGTACATAGAAAAGTAACTGTGACACACTTTTAAAGGACAGAAAAAAAAAGCAAGGTGGATAGTATAATTCCATTTGTGTGTATGTGATTATATAATGGGATATTTTATTATTTATTCATTAGAGAAATTGAACCAGAGAGACTTTGGACTTTGGTACACCAAGCACAGTGTAAGACAGGGATGAGATACTGAAAACAGAAAAATTGGATAAAAGTTTCTAGTGCAGAAGGTGATAAGCCTTCTCAGTGTCCTCTGCTACTAATCTCCAATAATGCTGGCTGCCAGGTGTATATGAGGCTTGCCTGGAAAAAGTCCAACCATTGTTAATGTAATGAGAATGGTTTTTGTGACATCAATGTAACTTGGCAGTCAAGGAGAGTGGAGAGGAATGCACATGCATGAACAATGATCACTTCACTGTACTAGTCAGTGGGGGCGGTAGACACCATTGAGTGAGCATGTGTACTGTGTGGCCATCACATTCAAAATGACTGAGCAAGCAGAGCAACAAATCTGCAACAAATTTTTTGTTAGGCTTGAACATTCCTCCATGGAAACTATTTGGATAATTCATAAGGCCACAGCTATGGGCACTGGTAATTGGCAGCTTCATCAGGAAAATGAACCCACTCATGCATCATGTCTCATGCAGAGTTTTTTGGCATAACATTCACCCAGGTGACTGAGCCCCCCTATAGTCAAGATTTGGTGCCCTGTGACTTCTGGCTTTTCTCATAACTAAAATCACCTTTGAAAGGGAAGAGATTCCAGACCACTGAGGAGATTCAGGAAAATACAACAGGGCAGCTGATGGTGATTGGGAGAACTTTATGAGGTCCCAAGGTGTCTACTTTGAAGGGTACTGAGGCGTCATTGTTCTATGGACAATGTTTCTTGTGTCTTGTATGTTCTTCAATAAATGTCTCTATTTTTCACTTTACATGAGTGGATACCTTCTGGACAGACCTTGTATATGCCAGAAAGAAGATTAGAGACCAGCTCCTAAGACCTATGGATATTGATATTTGAGGAGTTTCCTAAAGAAAAGTCTGGATTTATGATTGATTAAGCTAGAGAAAGTATATTGGTCAATAGGGCTTACAGTCATCTTTTTGTTATTTCATTCTTAAATATGTTAAGACAGATTGTGGAAATATGTGGAGATATGTTAAGACATTGTGGAAAGCCTCCAACAGAGACTGAACCAACCTAACTCACTCACTCACAAATTCAGAAACTCAGGGGAAAAAAAAAGAATTAACAATCCAGAAAATAGAAAACAAAAGCCTTTGTCGTATCTCATGATAGACAAGATTCATAAAACCAGAACAGGATACTTAAAGGAACAATCAGAAAAGATAAGTTCAAAAAGAGAAAACAGATAAAATGTTTGGGTAAAAATTGCAAAAGAACAAGAAAGTTTTTCCAAACTGCAGGTCCTAAGTTTAAAGATGGGAAATTGCATCTGAGTGTTCAGTGAGGTGAAGAATAAAAAGACTCCCATGAAAGGACATCATCCTGAAATTTCAGAACACTAGGAATAAAGAAAAGATACTAAATACTTCAAAGAAGAAAAAACATCATATAAAAGGGTCAGGTGAGAGAATGGTATTTGACTTTTGGGCAGCAACTTGGGAAAGTTGAAGACAATGGAGAAACAAATTCAAAATTCTGATGAAACATTATTTCAAACTAGAATTATTCATTCAGCCAAACTATCAGTTAAGTGGAAAGAGGTAATGAAGAATTTAATGGTATGCAAATTCACAAAAAAACTTTTTTCCATGTACCCTTTCCCAGGAAGCTATGGCAGGTGTGCTCATATATAAGAGAGGAATTCCAGGGGAATATATGGGATATAGTAAATATATGGGGTATATGGAACTGAATGTGGGAGAGAGCTGAAGGGAATCCCTCAGATGACAATGAAGGGGAAATCTCATATGAATGCTGAAAGCCACTAGTACAGATCAGAATGTAAGAGTAGAAGCTTCCAGCAGGTCTGTCTTCAATAAACAAAATGAATTTGATCACATGAATATGTGGAAAATGTTGATTAAAGGGATTTTACATCTCTGTTAAAGCGTTTGGAAATAATTAGAGAAGGGTACATAGAGAACCAAGAAAACAAATAAAAAATGTGATATGAATATCAACTCCAGGAAAAAATAACAAAATGAACTTTATTAGAAAGGAAATAAAATCATAATTTTCTACTTAACTTGTCATTACACCTGAACAGAAGGCACAACACAGATCTGCCAGAAAGTTTACTTTGCATCAGCCCAAGGGTTCACATGGCCACAGATGCCAACACATGAGCCTCCTGTCTTTTCTTGGTATCCAGTACTCAAGGGTCCTGATTAACTAGAGGTTATTGTGGGTCAGCTGATATTTGAAATTCAGCATTTTCGGTATATCAGTGTATGATATATGAAAGCATGGGTTATATGCAAGGTGATTGTTGTCTGAAAGTTGAGGATGGTGTATAATAAGAATACTAACGTTGATTGAGCTTTTACTGCATGCCAAGTGCTTTCCTTGGTATTTCTCCAAAGATAAACCTTATCTATTATCAGCTCCATTTTACAGATGAAGAAATTTAGATTTAAAGAGGCTAGCCAACTTTTTCAGAGTGATAGGTCTAGGATTGGAATGCAGGCAGGGCAGTTCCAGAGCCTGTGCTCTTGGCTACTGCTCTCTTCTGCCTCCATATGTATTCCAAGAAATGCTGAAGGAGACGGAAACTTGAGATATTAAGGCAGAAAGAAGGTTCCTCTGTGGAGGTGGTAGTATAATGAAGTGGACTATAGGCCAGACAGCAGGAGTCAGGGGGGATAGGAGGCTGACTTTGCAGTCCGCTCATAAAAATTGAGATTTGGTGTGATTTTGTTGATGATTCATTTAACGTAGAGTGAGATGTTGATAAAATCCCTTATTCTACTGAGGAGGGCAAGAACAGTGGCATCAAAATGGAACTTTCTCCTCCGACTCTCATTTTATTCTTTTCACATCTTTTTACTAACAGTTCTTTCACTTCTCATTCCCTTTAATCACCAAGCTTCATATTACAAGCAAAGAAACCCAGGCCTGGCTTCTCTTGTTTAAACTTTCCTTTGCTTGTATTTGCCCCGGGGAGTCTTGGCAGCTAGGCTAGGTGATGGCAACTTGGAAGCAAAGAGGACCTGGTTCCCCCTCCCACCCGGGCCTCATTAAATACAGTGCAGTTCCTACGAAGAGGGCCGGGGGTGGAAGCTGTGTGGGCAAAAGACACAGCTTCCAAATGTTCTTGTAAATATTCATAAAAATGTGTTAGCGTTGCTAAACCTACAGCAAATGATAATCATTTGTCCCCCTACACCCTGCATCTTTTTGCTGTTAATCCTTTTGTCCGCCTTGAATTTCTTCCCACAATTGTTTCTTCCCCATCCTTGTGTTTTGAATGGCTGCCAGCAACCCTAGCCTTTGTAGTGCTTCATGCCAGTAAGTGGTACCCTTTTGAAAAGCAGTGGTCCTCTGCTGCCAGCAAGGGATGTGAATGGCACGCTATCCTCGGGATGTTGCTTCTTCTCATCTCAATTCCTTGTTCTTGGGGAACACAACAATTATTCTGCCCAGGGACTGATGGGGATTTCTGAACAACCTGGCACATCTGAAACATTTTCTGATTCATTGAGCTGGCATATACTGCTAGATCAGCACTGGCCCTGTTCCACACAGCCTGTCACCAACAGTGGGTGTTGTTGTAAGCACTAGTTTTGATTGTGGCAAGATGGGCTCTGTGACTCTCCTCTTGTTCTGTTGAGTTCAGAAAAGGCATCTGGTCTCCATTCACATTACATTTGACAAGAGTCCAAAACCTAAATGAATGTTACTAATAAAGAACTGTAAGGAAAAAACATGTTGAGAACTACTGAGTGTATTCAACACATATCAAGCTTTGGAGCAGGGGTTGGGGGAGAAGAGTGAATGCACCGGGGTGGATCACCAATATAGGAGAGTAAGAACTCTGAGCTCTGATTCTGGCTCTGTCCATAAACTGTGCCTCAGATTGCCTTCTTTAAATTGAGAGCTCTCAAAAGTGCTTTATGATACAGAAGAGGCTGCATATGACCTTAAATATGTTTAACTCTGCTGTTGGTCAACTAAGTTTCAAATGAGCTGGTATGAATTGAATAACCACTCTGTGCCTAAGCCAATGGCTGGCAAGGGGTGGCTTCGGCTCCTGCATAATCTTCACTGGCTCCCTCTCTGCAAATTCTTTGATCTGGATAATGAGCATGCCCTCCACCTTTTGTATAAGTACTTTCAAAGTCAGCCTATGCCTGTCTTCCCTTTATCTTTCACAAGCATATCTCTTGCATTTCAGCCTCTACCTTGGTCCCAGAAGACCAAACCTGCACAGAAGGAGAGTTTATTTCTAAATAGAATTGGTCAGGGTAGGTTGAAAAATGTTAATAATTGTGAACCTAAATGAAACTAAGTATCAATAAAACCCTCATTAAGCAATGATTTTTCCCCCTGGGGTAGCTTATAAATATGAACTATCTATAAGATATACATATACTGAGATAACTGAATAATGAAACTTTTAGAAGAATATCTTAAGTTTAAGGATAATTACATGATTACGGTTATAATTCTTTCAAATAACACTTAGCTAAAATAAATAAAGATGAATTCTGGGTCCCCTTAGATTATCCTGATAAAATCACACTGTCTGTATATGAAAGATGACCTGTCCTTATGTTATCTAAGACAGAGGGTATATGACTCACTCATTCAACAGTGATGTCACAAATAAGAAGCAAACATTTCCATTGGATGTTTTAAACTGCTTTGTCCGAGAAAAATTTTGCTATAAAGTTTTGCAGAAATATTATGATACAGGATATCTATATGTTAAATTGTAGTTTTAGCCCATGACTCTAAGACCATAACCAGGCTAGTTAAAAGACTGGGAAAATTAAATAAAATTTATAAATCATGTTGTTCTTGGTGGGTTATTTTATGGTAGTAACCATGTCTAAAGCTTTTCTACTTCTCAGGTAAAACACTGAGCCAGGAGTTCAGAGATATAATTTTGTCAAGCGAACATGGGGTATACAGTGTTTGTGGAACACATGATGAAATAATAGCCTATTTCAGGGGGGGAAGAGAAGACAGCCCTTTCGGAAGATGGTAAATGTGCTTGGATCTAGCCATGTACGACCACATCTGAACAAGCGAGGATTGGAATGCAACATCCAGAACAGTCTTCAAATACCTTTGTAGGTGAAAAAAAGTCTCAGCAGAGGCTGGAAGAGCATGTGGGCCGACATACAAGGGAAGATGCTGGCAAGTGCAGTTGCACATGTGACAGGTACCAGGTGTGGGTAGAGCAGTCAAGTATCAAAGATTTTGAAGTCAGAAAGAAAGGTAAAATTATAGAGTTGAGGGGCAGATTTAGGAGTTAGCTGCTGAAGTTATAAAGGCTCCTAGAGACGGAATGTACACAAGACAGAGCAGTGGTCCTAGGTAGGACCTGAAACTTGTAGGACCATTGTGATTACAAGTTAGGAAGACCGGTTGACAGGAATCTGGAAACAAGTCAAGGAAGATAGAAATTAAAAAATAAATGCAGATCATTCATTCAATCACTCAGCTTTAAAATCAATATTGAGAGTACTTATTTATACCAGATCCTGTGCCAGGAGTTGGAGTTTAGTGGAACAGAAAACTAAACAATATTATTATATAAGATGATATTTACTATTATTATGGAGGTACTCACAAGTTGCATGGAACCTTTGGGGAAGTCTCCTGCAATCCTCAGTTCCCTTCCAACTACCAAATGCCCTCTCTTGATCACAGTCAAATTTATATATTTGTTGTCTCCATTTCTTTAACCTTTGTTCCTCAGTTTAATCCTTGCTAGCTTTTGCCACTACTATATCATCAAAAATTACTTTTAAGATACAATTCCAAGATAATTTTCAAGGCCTTATTTGCTTGACCTATTGGCAGAATTTGATACTCTTAATCACTCTTTTCAAAATATTAGTTGCTCACAATATTCACCACACTTTATTGTTATTTCATTGTCTTTCCTGCCATTTTAAAGTTTGTGAGGTCAGGATTGCATCACCACTCTATTTTCAGTGCTAGTGTCATGGGTAACATAATGTTTGTGCTTAATAAATATTAGTTGAATGAATGAATAGTTGATTGAGTCTGTGAACCCTTTAGAGAAAGGTTATATTTGAGTTGAAACTTTAAGAAAAGTAGGGATATGAAGAAAGAAGTAGAGATTTAAAAAAAAAAACCATGATAGGTGATTGGGAGGCATTTGTGGATTTTGAGCAGATGAACAATGTATTGAGATTTAAACATTAGATCACTCCAGTGGAAGCGTGGAGATAGGTTGGAGGAGGGGATTCAGGGCAACTGATACCAGAACATTCTTAGCTAAATTGATGAAGGAGAAGGGGATGAATGGTTCAAGGCATAATTAGGAGGTTGAACTAACAAGCTTTAAAGAGGGGTTGGTTACAGGTGAGGGACAGAGAAGAATCTTGGATACCTTGGATTCCTTCACCAGCATAGAAAGTACAGAAAAAGAAACTTGGGAGAAAAGATTAGTTTTGAACCAAATGAGTCTTAAGTTCTTAGGTGTTCCATTATGGGTGCAGAAGATAGATTACATTTTAAATTTTAGGAGTTCAGGAACCATGTCCTTTTAATCACATAGTTCTTCATGTGATTATTAATGTTGATGCTTGATAAATTGTTTTGATGGCATTGATGAAATACCACACATTGTCAATACTGCACTGCTGTTTCTTCTAGGGAACCCCTTCATACAAAGCCCATATGTTTGTGTACTCACCCCTGTGGGTCTTTATGAGTAGATTGCCCTTCAAGTGAACATCACCTATTTTTGCAGTTGCTGTTTCGAAATTGATTAGTTCTCTGACCCGCCTCTGAAATCATCCAATGCATTGAAGAAGCAGAATAGGATGTGGATTATAGGGTTTCAGATAACACCAAGTCGCTGGTGAAAGGTATGTTATTTCATTGCTTTGTTCTGCTTTTGGAAAAGTGTAGCTGTGTTTTCTTTTCTCCAATTGTATAGGTCACAGCAATTTTTTTTTCCACTGGGAATTACAAGCTATACAGAAGATTTCCAGAGTAGAATCACAGTATCACACAAATGCTAAATACAACCAATCAGGGCTGGAAGGAAATTGGTAAGTTATATTTGGGTCAGTACTAAGGTCATTTATGAGATACTACAAGAATAACAGACCTTTTGCCTTTCTGTAGGGAAAAAATGAAATATATTAATTTCATGCCTTGCAGTATACTCTTATACATTAAAATGAGTTAAAAACATTTTTGATAATTTAATGTGTATATGTATCTGTGCATGTAAGATGATTTTAAAGAGCAAACTGAAGGTTATACTGTATTCATAATAAGAGTATTTCAATTGGTAACAAGAAATTATGTAAAATTGTCCAATATATTATAACTAGTACCAGAGCTGACAAAAGGGAGTCTCACTCTTAATATACTTTCTGGTACTAAAGAGTCATTGATTTGGTTATCTTAAAGTCTTCACTTTTCAGTTAATGAATTCATGATAATAGAACATGTTTATAGTGGATCTTAGTTCCCATGGCCTGTGTGGGCTTTTCAGGGCTCTCCTGTTATGAACACCAAATGAAATAATGTTAACTTGAAGTGTGAATGTAGAATAGATATTTAGATAATCAAATTGATGGGTTACAGGAGTGGATTAAAAACAAAGGTCAAAAATCTTTTCACTGACTTATACAAGTTGATCTCATCTGTATCCATTGTTTCAAGGACCATTGTCATGGGAACAGATTTCTCCCTGCTTTCTCTCTCCAAGTCAGACCTGCTTTCTTAAACTGCAGATCCACAAATCCAATTGCCTTCTATATCTACATCAATTTATGTCTAAATCCATAACCTTACCACTATCTTTATCAATATTCAAATGTATTTGCACTACTCTAACCTTTGCCTCCTTCTCAACTTCTTTATTTCTGGCCAAGGTAAAGCTCTGGGCCCATAATCTCTGTTCCTTAGCTCTCTGCCCCCTCAGGGCTCTCAGGCCACCATTTGCAGCCATTCTCCTCATCAGGGATTTCTCTACTGTCTCATTCCCCTTAACATAAAAACATATCCAAGTTTCCCTGATATTAAACAAACAAGAAACATTCCTCGGATGCAACAAGGCCAAACAGAATTCACCATTTCTCCACACCATCTGTGGTTAACTGTTTTTTTTTTTTGTCCTTTAAAACTCAGCTCAAATTGTACTCTCCAACCCCACTCCTACTCTGTGCAATCATGTAATCTTGAATATCTATAAACACTCCACATATCATAGTTAACCATTTGTTTGCCTGTCTTTTCATTAGAATGTGAGATTCTTGAGTACTACCAGCAGTTAATTAGTTAAGTAGTCTATAAATGTCAAAACATAATCTCAGGTCTGGACACTCTAGTTATTTTTCAAAACTTCTATTTTTAGCTCCCGTTTTGTCAGAAACAAAGTTTAATCAATCAGGTTTCCTTTCTTCCTGCCACCAGCCCCAGAGGGCTATGTGTAGATTCCAGGGAGGTTATAAAGTACTGATGCTGGTGTGGGGGGGGCATGGGATATGTTTGGTCCCAAGTTACCCAGGCTGCATGCATTCCTGCCTGGTCTCTATTTGCGGTACATTCAAATAGCTACACCCTCTTGATCCAGACCACATACGCTCTGACTTAGCTTTCTCTCAACCACTCCTCTCAGGAAGCTTGTAAGAGGAAGTTTTCTGGTTTCTTGTCCTCCTTGACATTAGGACAGGCGTTGAGCATGAAGTAGGATCTTTTCTCAGAAAATTCCAATGTTTTAGCTTTATTTCTCTCTCTCTTCCTCCCTCCCCCACCTTTTTTCTCCCCCAAGGAATCAGTTTTTAGATCAAACTAATTTTGACCTTTGCTTTCAAATCTGTTGGCATAAACTTTATACTTTGAGTCTTTCAGAGATTAGGGTTTTGAAACCCCAAATCCTAGTATATCACTTCTGATGCTTTCTACTGTTAAAAAAAATGGAATACCAAACTAAAAGGTAGGCTCTATAATAAAAAGACTTACTGATTTTATATAAGAGGAGGTTCCAGGTAAGGGACAATTCTTGAGTTGGTTTATAGCACAGCAATGTCAATGATGATTCAGGATTATTGCCTTCTTTTTGTTCCTGCCTCCTCTGTATGTGGGCTTGGTTCTCAAACTTGTCTCCTCACATTCTCAAGATGGCTGCATCTCTCTCTTTGTTATCATTCAGGAAGAATATATATCATATTATACTTTCAGGATAAAAAATCAAGGTATCGTAAGATCAAGTTATCCATGGTGTGGTAATATGCAAAATGTTTCCCACTTTAGCAAACAGGGAAATTAAATGATCAGAGCAACTTCAATTTAACAAATGACATTGGCATAAACAATATTTCTATATTTATCCTAAATTTGGAAGTCATGTATGAAGGACAATATTTAGTTGGTTTACATAAAACATCTTTACAAAATATATACAATAATCAATTACATTGTGTGCTGTCTGTATATATTGGTAATACATAACAGTCAATAAAATCATGAACAAAAAATGAAAAAAAGGGTAAGAACTTTTCCAATATGTAGCCCCCAAAACTAATGCATTTGAAACTCATAATTCCATGTGAAGGTTCAAATGCCATGCTTTAGCTTAAATGATAGTACACTGGTTTTCTAGCAAAACATTTGCCTGTACCCTCACCAGCTTTGCTTATGATAAGCTTGTCCCCACTTTTATTTACTTACAAAGCATTTTATTTCCACCTTTTAAGTCTCTTAGACTCATCTTTACCTCTCTGTATGGTCAACCTATAGCTTGCCAAGCCAGGTCTCATAGCAGCCAAGAATCAAGGTGCCTGGTCTCTTTTCATAATCACATTGAATCCCTGGATAGTTATATACTTTACTCCAGAAGGAGGAGATTGCTTATACCTGGCTCTCATCCTTCCTTAGTTTGCATTATAACAGAAAATTATGCATTCTTGAATTGAACCAGCTCACAAAATAACAAATGAGTAATGATACTTGGCTCTTGTTTTCCTTTTTTAATTTTAAAGGACATAATATGTGTTATCTCAGAGAATGTCAGTTTGCTGATTCAAATCTGGCCATGTGGTTGAATCCAGTTGCCCTTTATAATGCCACTTTTTCTATATTTCAGATTTCTTTCACATTCCAAACAGCATAAATGAATGCATTTTCAAGGCCAAAATTGCGATTCCTGCCTGGATTTTTGTTGAGAATTACTCCACTCCCAGAATAAGCTTCTGTGGGCCGTGACCTTTTTCTTTCCATACTCCAGAGCCTTAAAATCTGGGATGTGCAGGATCTCTACATATTACCTGCCAAGGAGATGTTTAGCTGAGAGTCAACACGAATGCATGTATTTTTATTGTTTCAAAAATGAGGTCCTACTCTTATTCTTTGTCAATCATCTACTTACTATTTATTAGATTTCTATAGCACATTTTCTCCAAAGAGCTCAATGTATCTTAAACACATGTTACAATACACTTTAAATAGGTGTTACCAAATTTGGCATTACATGTGAGAAATACTGCTAAAATTATGAATTCCAACTGTAAATTATTAAAGTAATGAAAGGAAATTTCAGCACCACTTAAAAATTGTGTGTGTGTGTTTTAAAGGCTGTTAACTCTGTCAGAACCTCTCTTTTAAAGGATTGCAGGGTTAGCTTTGAAACAGTGAACGTTACCTATAAATATAGGCACTTAACCGGTATTTGAAATGTTATGCAGTTTTTTGTTTGCAAAGGATTTGATGTTTCCTTTGATTTCTAGAAATACAACAACAGCCATTTCTGTCTAAATGTCAAATGACAGGCCCAACAGGCCTTGGATGTTTATTAGCTTGGACTTATAGGGGTTCCGGACTCTTTGTAGTTAATATGCTCTTTCTTTTCTTTTTGCCATCAGTGTTGAAGCGATACTGAGCACACGGCAGTTGTCATCAATGAGCTCTTATCCCCTCGATAGCAGAGAGAATTACTATCCCTCTCTTCTCAGAAGAGAAAAAATAAACACATTATAATCTTTAAGTTAGAGGTAATTCAAAAAGTCAGAGGCAGGCAATGCCTTCTAATTTAGAGACATTTTCTCTTTCTTTGTCACTCCTTCCCCAAACTACAACAATAATAAAAGAAACCCCACAATCAAAGAACCAACTCTGACCTCCCCATCCTAGAAATCCCAAATTGTGGGCTTCAGTTGCATTCCACCCTGTTCTTTTCTTTCCTCCCCTTTTTACTCAGGTGGATTGCTTTCAGTTGGGGCAGTCTTCATTCCACATGAGCTTTGAAATCATATCCCTGGATCTGTATAGAACGGCAGTAGTTCAAAGTATTAGTAGCAGCCTTCCATAGTAATGCTGCCATTAGATCATTATGGCTATTCTAAGATTCTGCCTGTGAGCATGGCATGAATTTTATATTTGGAAATAAAATCCTCCAGGGATACCACAAAGCTGCACGCCGGCCTTGCCCCTTCTTGCAGGCTGTTGGGATTGGCTGCCCTGCTTCGGTCTTGTGTTACGCAGAAATAAGTCCTGCCGTGTTTGTTTCACATAAGAACCCCTTCAATTTGTTTATAATGATCTGAATGATATTATTAGGTGAACAAAGCCACTCAATGGTGACATTTATTAACCAGTCATATCATCTGTGTTTAAATCTCCTATTACATTTCAGGGAAATTGTGTGAACCTAACTCCAGCATAACTTTTCTTTGGGGACCATTGCTTTGAATTGAGTTTGAAATAAAATAGAAGAACATAGAAAGCAGGTTTTATTTCCAGGACAGTATTTCACTTAAGAGGTTTAGACTGAGCCAGATTATGTATAGAGCCCCACAGAAAGGTAGATGTTGGAACTCCTCAACCTAGCACTGGCCATATGTCTGTGTGCATGAGTTAGGGAGTATGGCTCACTTTTTAAAGAGGGATGTAAGAACTGGTAAGAATGGTGCTGTGGAAGTAGAACAGAGGGGTAAGGGAATGGATGGAAGAAAACCTTGTCTGTAGAAGTGAAGTCTTTGTGTGTGGGCTGGGAGAGTGATGGATTTGCTGTGACACCTCCATGGGGATGAGTGTGCATGTGTGGGGTAATTAGTGGCCACTGTTTGGGAAGAAGGCATATATTAGCTACTGTGGTTGCTAGGTATGTGAGTGAATCAGAATGTGGAGAAGTTAGAATGGGATTGAAGGATATGAAAGCAAGGAAGGCTGGCATGTGTGTATGATTTTGAGTGGTGATGAAATGATGTACTTAAAATTTTTTTATTGTGGAAAATCTCAAGTATTACCCAAGAATAGAAAGACTATTATAATGTGCCATCATATACCCACTACTCAGCTTCAACAATGAACTCATAGTTAGTAGTTCAGTCTTGTTTCATCTTTAATTCTCCTCCCTACCATTACTGCTGTATTAAAGGCACCCTATCTTTGCGTCCATAATGTCTTCAGTGTATATCTATAAAAGACAAGGAATCTTTTAAAAATCATGGTAACATTGTCACAGCTACAAAAATGAATAATTCCTTACTATCACCAAAAATCCAGTCAGCATCCAGTGACCGTTTTATTTATTTATTTTTTATAAATAAGTTGATTTGCTCAAATCAGAAGTTCAACAAGATCTGCACATTACATCTGGCTATTACATCTCTTAAAAAGCTTTTAATCTGTAAGTTATTCCTCTAGTTTTTTTCTTGTAAACTGTTTACAAAAATTGGGTTATTTTCTGTATAGAGTTTCCCACATTTTGGATTATGTTGATTACATCTGTTTTTTATTTCCCATGTAATAATAGTTAGACTAAGAGGCTTGATCTGATACAGGTTTGATTATTTGGCAAAAATACTTTATAGGTGTTAGGGGGTACTACCATTGAGAGGTACATAATGTTTGGTTATCTCTGATGTTGGGATGTTAGCAGCCACTGATATTTACTGCCTAGATCCATTATTTCTCAAAGGGTCTGCAAGATGGGTTTTCTTCATTTCTTTGCTGGAATATGTCTATAAAGAGAAACTTTTCCTTAACAGCTATCATTTCTCCTTGAGGCACAGTTCACACAAGAAAGATGAATTAGATCCTTTATTGTTTCTCTTTAATTAAATGCTCTCCTAGTATTCTCCAAGATCAAGGATGTTTGGTTCCTCTAGTATCATTATAAATGCATAGTTTTTTAAATAACATACTTTATTAGTTTTAATCTATGGCACTTATTTTCTTTTGATATTCAAGTCATCCCATCTTTGACTAGTGGGAACCTTTTAAAGTTGTCTTGTTATTTTTTGACATAGTACCTTTTGAAAACCTTCTTGCCTTTTGACATAGCTAGATGACCCAGGCTCAACTTGTACATTTCCTGTACAAGGTCTGAAATCAGTCATTGCTTTAGGAAGCCCTGGTTCCTTTTATTGGGGATTGGAAATTAAGGTGTTTATCACTTTTGGCTTGTGGTTTGTTGTGGAATGGTTTGCATTAGGGCTTGATAATATTTCTGAAGTACATTGCAGTTTGTTCAACTCACATCTGTTTAAAGGCAGAATTTATAATTATGTCAGGATGGTTTGTGTTGCAAAAAGAACAAACAAACAAACAAACCCTGGAAAAATCTCATCCAATTGACAGGAAAAATAAGGAAATTTTCTTTTCTTATTCTTTGTTTCTTTTTTTGTAGCTGAAAAGCCCAGAGATAAGACTGGGTTCAAGTAAGGCTTCTAGTTTCTTTTTGTTTCTGCTATACCCTTCTTAATGTTGACTTAATCCTCAGACTTGATCTCCTGATGGTGCTGAGATGACTTCTCTCAGCTCCAGAACTGCATGTTTCCACATTTACACCCAGCAAAAGGCATCTTTGTTTCTTCCTTCTCAGAAATAATTGTAAAATTCTTTCTGAATGGAAATGTTTAGTTGGGTCACGTGCTCAAGGCAGAGCCCAAAACTTGTTAGATGGTTAGTGCTGGTTGGTTTAATCTAGGTGATATATTCCACTCCTGGAGCTGGAGGTGAAAATAGCTTCCCTAGAACAACTTGGATCTTCAAACAAAAATTGGGACTGTTGGAAAGGAAGGGCAGAAATGCATGCTGGGAAGGGGCCTACAAATATCCACCAGTACAACATAGCATTTTTTCTTTCATCTATCCATCTGTCAACTCAGCTATTCATACTACTCTAAGTATAGTTTTAAGGTTCAGGGAGGAAAAGAGGTGTAAGGTATAATCTCTGGTCTCAAGGAATGTGTAGGCCAATGTAAGTAGGCATATTATCCTTGCAATAACCACGAGGGAATACTGTACAGGGTACAGTGGGTTCCAAGGTATGAAGTAATCATTTCTACTTGAACACAGGTATTCTGATGTAAAGATTCCATGATTAGTTTATGATAGATTTGTTATTTTCCTTGAAACCTACATTGGAAGATTCAAACATTGGAAGATTATGAAAATAATATTCCTTTTCCAGAGTTATCCAGAAAAGCCTTTCACATCTATAGCATAAAGTTATCAGCAGTATAAGAACTAATCTCTCTAATTTTTCCCATATGGCCAGAAGGAATAGAATATTAATGCTCTTTCAGAGATAAAAGAAACTTGTGTTGTTAGTACAGAGTTGTCTTTCTGGGCTGGTTCAGATAACATCACAATGTTATACATTTGTAATTTAAAAGAAAACAAAATGCCAAATCCACATTGGTCCTTTGGGCTGACCATTTATTTAAGTGCAGTGTTTTGGATTAAAATATTAAACTTTTCTACTACATAAATTACAACAAAGCAGACTCTGATAAGTGTATGTATATCTCTTAAATCCCATCTAGAAAAGCCTCATTTTACAGAGCAAAAGATGTCCCCGGCATAGAAGTCCCATAGCAAAATCTCTGGGTATAAAGGTCACAGTGATGATATCACCAGCTAGAAAAGAAATTAACAATACCCTAATCCATCTTAGCATAGATGGTATGGCAAGGAAACCAACAACTAATTTAAAATCAAATACACCTGTAATTTCTTTAACTAAATACCATTATGAATGGTCATAAAATTGGTTACTTTTTCTATTTTGTCAGCTGGTGTGAGAGTCAAATTACAATCACAACTCACTCTATTACATAACAGCTTTATCTTTTAAGTGGATGGAGTGTCACCTTATTTTTTTAATCACTAAAGTGATCCATACATTCTGTTCTTAACCTGTTTTTCAATATTAAAATCGCTGATACTTGTTATTTAACCATACTCTGCCTTAGTCTCTCATTCCCATTCACTTTTATGATTTTTTAGCATCTTGGAGACCTACCACCTTGCATTGCAGAAGGCTTATTGTGGTCAAGTTTGCCCTTGAAAAAGCCCTGGGGGGCGCAAAACAAACAAAGCCGACAATCTCAGACCCAAACCCAACCATCTGTGCTGTTTGATGGGGTGTTCCTGATGCAGAGCATTAGTCCCAGCTGAGAGTTACCACAGAGTACAATTGTTTATGCTGTGCCACAGTGCAGAGCAGACAATACCACACAATCAAAGCCTTCACACTCAAACAGACATCACACTCTGTAATTATATTTGTCTGACAGATTATTATAATTGTACATGGCAGGTAGTGTAAAGCAGCTCCTTTTTAGAGCCTAAATAATGTGGCATATTCTGCATACTCTAAATCAACCTTGCAGAAAGTAAATTATGAAAGCTAAATGCACATTGAGTGTTTTTATTTACTCTTTCAGTTAGCATCTTATGTGGTGCTAGACAGCAAAAGAGCATTACCTTATTTTGCCTGGTAGCATTTCACTTAACACTTTGTTGTGCAAAGTTCCTTTCTAGATGACAGCTTCTTTTATTTTGGCATGCTCATGGCAACTCCAGCAACGATTATTTGTAGTGCTTTTCCCCACACCCAAACAGACCAAATACCAGCTCAGACTGTGCTAAGTCAGCATGAGGTTAAATGCATAAAAAATTTATAAACTCAGGTCTATGGTTCTTTTCTTTACTAGTATTTGCAATTGGCTGTAAGTGGAAGGGATGTGTGTCATTTCCTTTACTGATATGTGCTTATCAATGTGAGACCCTCTAGCATCCTCCTACCCAGCTAGTGACCGAGGGGTCTGCATATTCTAGAAGGAGCAGCTATTAGAATGTAGCCCCGTAGTTGGCCCCAATCCCTGCATAACTGAAGCGAAGTTCCTGCCAGCAGGGTTTTTTCATTTGTTACTTCAGCATAATTTAGCCTATTCTGGCTGATACATGACTTCAATATTTGATTTGTATACATTGACCACATTTTATATTAGATTTGTGATGTTATATTAGTTTGTCATAGTTTCTACACTATGATTTTTCTGTTCCAAAAATATAAGTGATAAAATGTTAAAAGTTACCATATACTGAATGCTTGACAAGTACTGGCATTGTATATTCTTTACATGCTGTATAGCTAATCCTCATAAAAATTTACAAAATGAGATCACTCATGTTAAAGCTGGTAAGTTATTTCTCAAGACCACACAGGAGCACTGTTCAAAATAGTCCTGTCTAGCTCTGCAATCTGTCCTTGTTCCATTTCACTGTATTGGTTGTTATTTATTCCCTAAAATAGTGAAATGGATTAAAAAGTAAGAGTATAAAAAGTAAATGTGAAAAATAAAGATACTTATACTTCCCAACATTTTATAATATTCTATTTATTTATTACCTGGATTGATGTATGGGGTTAGATGCTGCATAAAGTTAATCTTAAATAGCAAAGTATTGTTCTTCAGAAACTTATTCTAGGAAAAAGACATGAAGCAGACATAAAGGCATTCAAATCAAATGGCTAGTATTTTAAATGATTGCTCCAACCATGACCTTTTGTCAGGTGTGTCCGTGAACATCTAGGATGTACTCTTTAGGACTGAGGTCCGTTTTATATGTTCATATCCGGGTGCTGCAGCTTATAGCATGTCACATGTTGTAACCCACTTGTGACATTTGCGGCCACTAAAGCCCTCTTCAACATTTTCCTAATGACAACATTTTTCTGATGTCTGCAAGTTTTCCTATTCTAGTTTTTTGTTCAGAGGATAACACTCACTAGGATGTTCTAAAATATCAGTTTATTATTAATTAATTCACATAAACTACTCCAAAGTTGTTCCTGAAGTAGCACCTCAAAGTATAACAAGAATATTCCTCACTCTGCCTTTATGCGTTTCCCTCCCCCAGTTTGTACCATGTGATATGAAGCTGCCTTAAACTGCCAAGTTCTCTTTTATGGGACCCTGCCCCTGACCTCATTGACTAATTGAAGGGGAGTCAGTTCACAGGCACTAGTCACAGCTGACTTTGGCCTCGTGGGAAAGGTGATGTGGACCAATCAGATTCATTTTGAGGAGTCAAAGATCAGGAAATTAAAAACTCAGCCAGTATTGATGGTGGCAGAATTTATTTGAGTCCCTGATATTTGTTGAGAAGCAAGTATTAGAAACTTCATTATCAAGAAACTTCCTGCAGTGTGGGAATTGCCAAGGTGACGTAAAGTCAGGGAAGGCATGTTCTGAGGGCAGAAAGCTTAAGGCAGAGCAAAAATGTTGTATGGAAGATATACCAACAACTTATTCTGTGCAGTGTTAGATCCCATTATGATGACAATCTTATTGCTTTGGGACATGGAATCTACTACAATTTACCAGAACCTGAGGAAGAAGATAGAAAGTGGGAAAGGATCAGAATGAATACTCAGGTTTATGCCTTTTGGTAGAAAGTGAGTAGTCTGGTAGCATATAGGTGTACTTATAGTTTATATATTTTTTTATCCTCACCCAAGGACACTTTTACCCATTGCTTCTAAAGAGAGAGGGAGAGAGAAAGGGGAGAGAAATATTGATCAGTTGCCTCCCATATGCACAGGACCTGGCAACACAGGCATGTGCCCTGACTGGGAATAGATCCCACAACCTTTTGGCAATGGGATGTTGCTCCAGCCAACTGAGCCACACTAGTCAGGGCAATAGTTTATAATTTTTAAGGTAGTGTGAAAATTTGACTTTGACCCAACTGTGGAGATTAAATAATTTGGAGAAAAACCATCTATTAATGTTAGAAAATAAACAAGTAACTTTACATGTGTTTGATTGAAGTGTCTTTATTACCTGTTTGAAAGAAAATTATGATCTGTATAACCAGAGACAAGTCAACAACTGTTCATATCTAATTAGGTAACCCACCAAATAAAGCTTGATATTCAGAGTTTGTGGAGGAACTGTTCTAGATTGAGAGCCAGAAAATCAGAATTCTGTGCTCACCTCTGTCTGGAACGCTCAGTGTGGCCTCGATAGTCATGCATTCTTTTTTCTTATATTCATTCAATTATCTCTCTACCTCCCACCAGGATGCTTGGAGTTGTTTCCATCCTCTGCCACTTACTAACTGTCAGATATTAAATAATTACTTAACCTTAATTAACTCATTTGTAAATGAGGATCATACTACCTATATGTTAGGATTGTTGCAAATATTAATTACATAAACATATTTAGAGCAGTGCCTGACATGCAGTAAGTAAGGGTTGGGCTAAAGATGAGACTAGGGTGAGACAAGAGAGGCAACTAGAGTCCAAAACGAAAGAAGAGTTGCTGCCTTGATTGGTGTTCCCTCTGCCTCTCCTGTTACACTCTAGTCTTGATCCTAGGTTGAGATATTATTACTCATTCATTTATGCATGCCCTATTGGGAAAAAGTATAAGGAGGGTTTTGGTACACACACAGAAATGGGGATAGTTACAGTCCCTACTCTGTGAGTTTTTGTGACGATCACATGAGATAATTCACATGAAGAGTTTAGCACAGTGTCTGGCACATAGTAAATACTACATAAATGTGAACTTTAAAAAAAGATGGTAGATCCAGCGATTCCACTGCTGGGTCTATATCCTAAGAATCCTGAAACACCCATCCAAAAGAACCTATGCACCCCAATGTTCATAGCAGCACAATTTACAATAGCTAAGTGCTGGAAACAACCCAGGTGCCCATCAGTAAATGAATGGATCAAAAAACTATGGTACATTTACACAATGGAATTCTATGCAGCTGAAAGAAAGAAGGAGCTCAT